>JAPFRF010000011.1:96153561-96553675 GCA_029282475.1 Phrynocephalus forsythii | reverse complement strand
TAACTAGTAACAGTAGAAGACAATGAGATCACTTTTCGGCAAGCTTTACTGGTAACTGGAGAAGACAAAGAGATCTAGCTTAACTAAGGAATAATAAGGAGGAAAGAGGGAGGGGGCTAGTGAGCTGGCACAAACTTGTCTGCTGTTGCAAAGAACTCAGGCCTTTGCCATCAAAAGTTGTTGCTTCTGAAATGGCAAAAGGGCTACAGTTATGCCAACCCAAAAGCTTAATCCCACACATGCACAGTCCTAAATACTAATGAAGAGTATAAGAAGACTGTGGTGAAGCAGAGTGAATCCTTTGTGTCAGCCTTCACGGCAGATAATGGAGGTTGGCTGAGCTGAAATGTATCTGTGCCAGAACTTGCAATTTTAGGAGGGAGGTCTGAGGAACCACAGTAAGAGTAGAGACTTTTTGGGTGGGTGGAGGACCGGGAAGTTTCCTCATGTGGCCCAGATGACATAGGGAATAATAATATTTTTTTTTTTAAAAAAAACCTCTGAGAACGAGGGATGAGGATGAATATGGTAGATCTAGTGATGCAAGCTAGAGCATTCAATGCTCAGCTGGAGGTGGTTATCCAGGAAAAGGCTTGGAGTTAGGGTTCATAACTTGATGGAAATCTTAACCCAGTTCGTAGTTATTAAGAAGAAATTGGCAAATCCCTCACTGGGGATCAAGGGGAACGGAACGGAAACTAAAACCACCAAGAACACAGTGCATTTATACGCCATGATGGCATGGCAACACGAGTAATACTGTGTCACATTCAAGGTCCTGGGCCTCCAAAAGGTTATCACAGACCTGGAAAGTTCAGAAAAACCTCCAACTCTAACCAGTAAAAGATTATGGTTTTTTTTTCAGGTGTTTGCTTCCTGAAAAAAAATGTGAGGAATAATCAAGCTGAGTAAGGTGCATAAATTATAGTGTGGTGAAAATGAATGGGGAAGATTTTCTACCTCTTTTAATACTAGACCCTGGGGTCATCCTGTGAATTGGTATGATGAGAGAGTAAGGGAAAACAAAAGGCAATTGTTATTTAAAAATGATAATGCAGCATTTGATACAAAAAGCTAGAGTGGTGCTTATTAACTTGAATGACTTTAAAAGAAGACCAGACTCTCTCTCTCTCTCTCTCTCTCTCTCTCTCTCTCTCTCTCTCTCTCTCTCTCTCTCTCTCTCTCTCTCTCTCTCTCTCAGAATAAATGCAAACAGCAGCTACTGGTCAGGATGCTTCAAGTATAAGAGGCAGCTGCTGGAGGATTTAAGCAAGGAGACGCAATGGTGCCCATGTTCTGTTGATGGGTTTAACATGGGTTGGTCACTTGTGTAAACATATAAGGCTTTGTTCTTCCCAGTGTTTATAAATTGTTGGTACAGACCAGGTTGCCAAGACACATGTATATAAAAACAACGAAGCTCAGAAACAAAGCTTATTTGCATGCTGAACCATTGCAGCAGCTGTTCAAAGAGCAGTTTCAATGCGAAGACAAATGATTTGTCATTGACAAGCTAATTAACATATTTAGTCAGCTTAAAATACTATTCATCATCTCAGTTCCAGCCACAGATGGAATTGAACTCTCTAATTCAGTAGTTTCTACTTGAACAATGTACATTTGTATCCCATACCTTCAAGGTGGAGTCTCATTTTCATTTTGTGTATTAAAGAATGGCTACTTGAAAAGTTCAGGTACAATGTCTCCTGGGAGATCAAAATGTTCTTCGGTGGTTCCCTGAAATCTCCCTTTCCGATGCCAGATTTTTGTTCCTAGAGCCTTCTGTGCAGTGGCTGATCTGTTTGTTCAGTGTGGAATGCTATGTCTGTTGGTGACAGGTGAGAGCCCATTTATATTGCAAGAAACATAGGTGGGGAATAAAAATCTTCCTGATGTGGGGAATCTGGGTTTGTATGCCTCGGCCATATGGTGTGGTGTTGCTGGCTGACTTGAAGATACTGTACTTGTATGCCCCTACATCTGAAAAGAAGTACAGAGTGGAGTAGTTGGCACGTGCACAACCTGGGCTGACATTCCCAAGGGCTTGTCCTCTACCTTTCCGAGGAAAAATAGGTCTCAAGAAACTCAGTACCCGTGGAGGTCAGAAAAGTATTCTCAGAGAAAATGTCATCGGTTTCCCCAGGAAGTCACTTGACTTTCTGAAAGTCACTTGGCCTCTTGGTGGCATATGATGGTCCAAAATTAGGAAGTCTTATTTGGTGCTAATGAGTGCCCTGGATTACCCAGTTTGGGGGCATTTCTCATTACAGTGAGTCCTGCTCCTTGGGATATCTCCTTATCACGTGATTAGTTCCTTCTGGTCTCTATTTCTTGCCCGTGGGGTCTCACATTAACGGTCTGTGATGCTGGAGAGTAGCATGTAGCCTCTGCTATGTTTTTCACGTTATTAAAAATATTCCTTCTTTTGATGTCTAGATCAGCGGTGGCGAACTTTCAGCACTCCAGATGATTTGGACCACAGCTCCCAGAATTCCAAGCCTAGATTGCCAATGACAAAGGACTGTGGGATTTGTGGTCCAAGACATCTGAAATGCCAAAGGTTCACCACCACTGGTCTAGATTGTTTATGGGCAACTTTGGATGACGTCAGCTTTGCATGGCGGCAGTGTGGAGAGTGATTCTATCTGCTGATTATCTCAGCTTAGACAAGGCGGTCAGTGAAGCAGTGTAAAATTCCAGTTTTGTTTTCTAGAGGGACCCATACAGAATTCTTCTTCATTACTTGAAGGGGGGGGAGAGGTTTCCATATGTCAAGGCATGGTCCAGTGGTATGTTGCAAAGTTTATTTAGTGTTCAAGCTAGGGGTGCAGTACTAATATTCCCTAAACTAGAACCCCACCTAGTTCCTTGAGCTCCTTGCCCTCTGAAGATGCCAGCCACAGAGTCTGGCAAAACATCAGGAAGAAAAACTTCCAGAACACGGCCAAACAACCCGGAAAACTCACAACAGCTATCAGATCCCGGCCATGAAAGCCTTTGAGAATACATTCCCTGAATTGTTGGGAGTAGGAGAAAAGTAGTAGGTCACCAGTACTTTTCTGGAGACCTAGTTCTGCAAGTTTAAATGTGTAGACATAGGTGTAAGATTATTGTAAACAAAGAAGTAAAGAATGTAAACCATTGCACTGGTAAATGAAAATGGCATTTGTATTCCCATGGCGCCATCTTTTGGAAATGTAAAATATATGAATTTCAGGTTTCCCTGGCTTCAAAAACTATTAATCAGGAATTCCCATTTCACGATTATTTGCACTCTCAGAAGATAAGCATAACATGAATCTATGGTGACAGTTAAATTTCAAAAGAGAAGTAGAAAAATAAATTGGATATTACATTGCTGTTGCTCACACAGAAATACCCAAGTGAGGAAATCCTAGGTTAGTAAAAAGAGTTATGAGAAAGGGAAAACAAATACAGTAGTTGAGAACTAGAAATATGGAGAATAAGACATACACAGTCTTATAGAAGATGCTATCATCAGAATAACATGCTGTATATGCTGTTGATCTCATGGGGCAGGATGGCAGTGGCACCAGAAAATCAACAATGGAATTTTCTGCATAGACTTTTAACTGGCTTTGGCTGGGATGAACAAATATTTCTCCCTGTGTATGTTTAATAATATGCTAAGAGACTAAGAACGCTATTTTCTTTAATATATTTTATTCTTTGATGCTTTGAAGGAATGTTTTTTACTTTACATTTTCTTACTTTAAGAACCTTGACAGAGGCGTAGCCAGGATTTGGAGCGCCTGGGGACAAAGTTCATTTTTGTGCCCTTCCTGCTGCATCCTCACATTGCACCCACCCAGCAACAGGGGGAAGAACCCTGTGGGGGGTAGGTGGGTGCCTGCGCATGCACATGGGCGACATGTGCATGTGTGTGCATGCGTGTGCCTTACACCTCTTCCACCAAAGCGCTCCTACCTGCTTGCCTGCTTTGCTGCTTGCCTGGCGTGCGGCGGCAGAGGGAGTGCCGTCACCAAGCCTTAGGGGAAAGGAGGAATACTGGGCGGTGGGAGGGTGCATGGCTTCCTCCTCCTGCTCCCCCTGCAGCCCCCCCCCCGAGATTGCTGCATCCGAGGGCAAATGCACCCTTCCACACACACACACACACACAGATGCACCCTTGGACCCTGGTAGTTTCTCTATGTATTTGCAAGAAGGATTTTAAAGGCTTTTAAATTATAATAAGTCATGTATTTTAGAGCTGTATTCTCTGCCTTTATAGGTCATCTGTTCCTGTATTTTAATGCCCCTGTATTTTATATTCAAGTATGATTTCAGTTTCCCTTCTAAATTATAACACACTTAACTCTTCTTCAGTTACAAAGATGTATTTTTAAGCACATTGTGCCTACTGCTTTTGCATAGCTCTATGACTTTTGGATTTTTATAGTACCTGAGAAATGATTTTATGCATTTGGAATGTAGGAGCAATGTAAATAAATAAAGCTTATAGAAACAGATGTGCTGAAATTGCCTGAAATTACTGCAACAATGAAAAGAAGAATACTTAAATATTTCAATAAATGTTTATAATAATATCTGTGATTATTTGGTTTTCTTCTGGAACTAGACCTTTATCATGACAAACTCAGGCTTCTGGCTTTTCCCTGGATTATGGAATTTCTATAGAACTTGGGGTGGGATGGGGTGTGTGTCAAGCAATTAATATCTAGGGCTGACTGTGAGGCTTCTTTGTGGCTCAGAGGCAAAGGCTCCTCGCCCTTGACTGTATCAGTCAGTAACAATGAAGGTTGGGCAGACTTAAAACTAGGAATATTTATTTCTGAAGAATTCAAATAACTATTTACAATTGCAGGCATATGTAATTTCTCTTCCTCATGTAACATTGACCAGAAAGGGTTTAAATTATTTTTAACAGTTGAAGTTTCAGCACCAACATTAAACCAGTCAAGGCCATCGGCTTCTTGTAATCCTATCATTTCTGATCCTGACGGAATGGACAGCAACAGCACCATCATCCTGATGGGTCCGGGTGATGATGTTTTTTTGTTCTCTGTTCTCTGCCAGTGCCCGCCTGTCTTATCTGAAGCCTGTCCCATCTCCCACCCACCCCCTCTGTCCCATCTTGCCCTCCCCCCTTCTCTCTGTCCCACATGGCCCTTTCTTCCCTTATCTTCTTTGACCACTCTCTCAATTCCTTTTCTCTCCAACAGGGCAATTTGACAAGCCTAACTTCCTTTCTGTGTCTCTCCAATTCCTTTGGGGGGGTATCATCATATTCTCCCATTTTATTGTCCAGGGATCTTCCATCCATACCTGTTCCCAGGGCCGGTGAACTATTTATTTATTTCCATTAAGAAGGACTCAGCAGTTGCCTAGGAACAGTGTGAATAGAAAATGGAGAAGAGGGGAAAAAAAAACATATTTGGCGAATCTCCAAAGGCATCAGGAAAAAAAGAATGCTGGCCACCACTCCAGCCTGCCCCCCACTGCTACCCCCACCGCCTGCCAGCCGCCCGTCGCTGTCCACCCATCGCTGCCCGTCGCTGTCCTCCCATCGCCCATCGCTGCCCACCCCTCCCGTACCCGTGCCCGTCACTGTCCGCCCCCTGTGCCCGTCGCCATCCCCCGCCATCCACTGCCCCACCCCCTGCCGCCATCCCGCCGCCAGCCACCCCCTGCACACCCACCACCCCTTCCCCACCCACCCACCTCCCCCGCCCACCCCCTCCACCCCTCGCGTAGGGCACAAAAAAAACCTAGCACCAGCCCTGCCTGTTCCCACCCAGGTGGTAAAACCTTTCAAATTCTCCTACGGAGATCTTCCCCTGCCTCCACTAAAGCTCTGTCCTCATCCTTTCTTCTTGTCACTTCCTCTTCCCCCGCCTTTCCCCTCATATTTGGTGCTTCCTTTTCCTTAGCTCCTTCACCCTCGGTAGGAGTCGCACTTTCCTTGCCAGCTGTTTCCTCTCCTTGCTCTGTACCTGACCCTTCCACTTTTGCCCCTGGGGAGATGGGTGGGAAGAGTGTTTTCCTTGTTTTGTCTTTTTTTCTAGCTTTGGCTTCACATCTTTCCCCCTCCTTCCTAACTACAGGGATGGCACTCGTGTTGAAATGGTATCCACACTATCAGCTTCCTCACACTGACCTATGAAGTTTATTTCATTCTACACATGTAGTTTTTTATGGTGCCACAATACTCTTTCTGTATTTCCTGCAACATATTTAATATGGCCAAATCTTCTGGAAATTGTTTTAAGCAAAGAGTCATTGGCCAGAATCCTATTGGTGTCTGTGTAACTTGCTAACTGAGGCTAAATAGCAAGATGCTATTTTGCAGCCAGTGGTGTGCTGGCATCTCGTTAATGAAGAGTGTAGCTAGAACATACCAGATGACAGCACACAACAATTAGTCATACTAGGAAGCTCCTGTTGTTTCTTTCTAACATGACTACCACTGTGTGGATGATTATCTTTTCTCTTAGAGTCAGTTGGTTAGTCAACCATCATATTGTTATCAAGCAATGCATTTTCTGTGGTGACCATTGCTGCTTTTCTTGCACAAGTCTTCATTGATTCTTAAGAAGCTGTCTTTTGAGATTTGTCTTTTCTCCTCTTCTCATTGTCAGAAGCTAGATGGATGTGACAAGATGACATGCACTGCATGCTATCAGTACTTCTGTTGGAGATGTATGAGATGTCTGTCCAAGACAGACCCATATTCTCACTTTAAAGATGAAGATTCTCCATGCTATAACTGGTATGTGTATGTGCCCACTTCTCAAAGAAAACTTGGCTCTCATCTTGGGATGGGTTTTCTGTGGTTGACAAGATGAAATGTTAACAAGTTCCAGCCGGTTCTTTATTTACTCTTTAGAAGTAATGTAAACAACAACATATCAGAGGTAAATTTTAAAGGATACAACTGAGCTGTGAATTGTATTTAAGTTTGTCAGGGAGCTAGTTGCATTTACGTTTCTTAGTCTTACTCACTGTTGGAGAGTGTCCTGAACTCTAGCTGCAATATATGCCAATTTACAGGATATACACTAGGTCAGGTGTAAAATTTGTGACAGGCATGAATTGAAAAACAATTTGCAAAATTTATTCAAAAATTGCAAATTAGTTTATATTTGTATGAGTGATTACCCCCCCATGAATGCAAATTGATGAACAGCGACTTTTGATCCATCTTGCTCCCAAGGTACCTTGAGACACCAAAATTGGTGGGAACCACCCCCAACTCTCCTCTGCAATCCTTCCAAGTTTGGTGGAGATTGGATTTCTGATGTCCAAGGTATACACCTGCAAAGAGGGCCTTTCCTAGGAAAGTTCCTCCTGAGCAGCTTGAGACATCAAACCTGCAGAGAATCTTCTTCCAGCTCTCCTCTACAACCCCTCCAAGTTTCATGAAGGTTAGATTTCCCCATGTCAGCTTCTAAAGGCCACTTTCTGGAGGGACACACTTTATGGATGTATAACTTGGAATGTCTGAAACCCAGTCTTCACCAGACTTAGCGGGATTGCAGATCAGTGTTAGGGGAGGCTTCTGTGGTGTCTCAAGGTGCTGTGGAGGCCATTTTATAGAGGTTTAGAATTTTGAAAAAATGAATGTATGGATTGATCCATCAATTTTTCACAAAATAGCATTTTTCTGATTTGTGCCTATCTCTGCATAACATATATTTTTCTTCTTGTTCATAATCCGTAAACACTTTCCTGTATGTCTCAGGATGTAAAATGAAGATGACTTGGGGGAATAAGGAATTCTACTAGTTCCTACTCATTACTGAAACCTAATGAAATTGAAGAAAAATGAAGTTGCACCATGCATACATTCTTCAAGTTTGTTTTGAAGACTGGCAGATTATAAAACAAAGCAGCCCTTGAAGATGCCTGCAGGATTGTTTTTGTTTTCTGTTGCAAAAAGCCTTTAGCTGCATGGGGTGATCTGGGAACTTTTTAAAAATGCAAGTAAAATCCTGTAAAAATTATGTACAATAATTAAAATGTCATCATGCTAACTTGTAAGTTGCTCTGCTGTCATTAAAACTGATCCAGGTGTTGGGCAATACATTCCTGTGCAATAGATTACTGGCCAGCCACATAATCTTGTTTTTATTTAGGCCAGAAAGATAAGAGATCAGCTCCTAATTCAGACTAACCCCTAACCCTAAACCAGACCAGAAATACAAGAGTGTAGGTGATTTTGGTCTTGGTCTCCAGTGACACATCCTTACCTGTGATGTCATTTTCTTGATTCCTTCATTGCTGCCCTCCCGAGTCTCAGTCTTCTACTGATTTCTTGGCTGTCCTTCTGTACTCGTGATTTTTGTTCAACTACAATCCTGCTTTGGCACTTTCTTAATTCACTTACATAAAAATATAAGTTATTTCAAGACATTGCTGTTTCTGCCAATAAGATGGTGTCATCCTCACATCTTAAATTATTGATTTTCTTCCATCAATTTTCACATCTTTTTCATCTGAATCTAGTCTGCTTTTCTATATGAAGTGTTCTGCATATAGAATTAACAGAAAAAAGGGTAAAATCCACCCTTGGCTGACACTTTTGCCTATTGGAAATAATTCTGTCTCTCCATATTCTCTCCTAATATCAGCTTCTTGTCCACAATGGAAGTTCCACATTAGGATAATGAAGGGCTGAGGCACATCTTAAATAACAACCCATCATTTCTCATGATCCACATAGACAAAGGCTTCGCTATAGTATGTAAAGCATAGACTGATTTTCTTCTGGAATCTTTGGTATTCTCCAGTAAATCAGCAGATGTTTGCAATATAATCTAAAGTGCCTCTTCCTTGAGCATCTGGTATTTGTTGCTCCGCATAAGCTAAAAGCCTTTGTTGAAATACCTTTATCGTCACTTTGCAAGGGAAATTAGATAAATGGTGCTATAGCTAGAGCACGAGCTGCCTAGATGCCTAAGCACATGTGATCTCGCCTGATTTCAGAAGCTAAGCAGGGTTGGCCCTGGTTAGTACTTGGATGGGAGACCACCAGGGAATACCAGGTGCTTGTAGGCACCTAGAGTAGGAACTGGCGAACCACTCCAGTATTTCTGCCAAGAAAACTCCATGGACATGGGGTCATGAAGAGTCGGTCACAACTGTAACGATGCAACACACACACATAGCGCTACAGCACACCTTGGTATCTCTTTACTTCAGAATAACAGATCACTTACAAAGGGGTTAACTCACTGAATACCCCTTGGTTAGTTGGGCCTAATATAGTACTACATTAAGAAATGGTATTTTGGCTGCTGAACCTTCTCTGATCCAGATCTACCTAGAAGCTGATAGACCTTAATCAATCACTCCCCACTCAGTGTCCTTAAGACTGCAAATACTGTAGAGCCCATTTTGTTGTTCACCTACCCTGTAATTTCAAAAAACATGCAGGGGGGAGGGGGTGCTACTGTGGTATGACTCAAAAGTACAATTATTTTCAGGCAATCTTATTTGTAGCGTAACATGAACTGCCTGCACGGAACACTGTGCGTCTTGAAGAATCACAAAAGTTCAATTTGAATGATGGGCACATATTAATTTTATTTAAATTATTGATATAAAATATTCTTATCATTGTGTTTCTCCTTACAAGTTTCACCTCCGACAAAGAGTTCTATTCCTCCGGCAACCTTGATTTTTTCTTCAAAAGCATCACACTCGGCCTGCAGGTCGGCTGCATTCCCATCCAGAATGTGTGTGTTTTCTGGAGCGATGTCAATGTGCTTGAAGAGGTTGTTCCACATGAAGGAATGATAGCTCTCAGGGTGGTCCCTTGGAAGGCCTGACAAAAGAGGAGGGTGGCTGAAAGCAGCGGCTTATAACCCCCAACAGACCCTCCCATTCCAATCCACAATAAAGCTCCAGCAGCCACTTACAAGATTTTGAACACCATGCTTCTGTCTCTCGTTTAAAAGGACTGGATTTTGAAGGCTTTCACTTAAGGGCTTAACAAATGTTGTCCCTCAGTTAACAATATATGCCTGTACAGAGAGAGGCATACAGGTATGTGGGGGTGGGGGTGGGGGCGTCAGGGCCAGGGAAGCAACATTGTTCCTCCACTGGATAGAACTGGTTCTAGTAAATAGTCCAGGAGAAAGAAGATCTTCCTTCCTTATGTCTCTAGTAGTGGTTGTGACGGGGCCATTTGGGCCATCCTGCCACCCCCATCTTAGGCCTGGATACAAAGCCGGAGAAACAATGGCGAAAAGGGGAGCTCGAGACACAACCAGCATTGTCACCTGTGGACAGGGTTATGTTGTGGAAGGGATACTATGACGCCCTCAAAATAATTGGGTAGCAGAAGGAAAGGGAGAAAGAAGAAGACCTGGGTCCAACAGGAAGTAAAGAGAAGGACAAGGCGGGAAATCCCGACCAATCAGCTCCCGTGGAGTACCGGGAATACAACAGAAAACGCAAGGAGATCGGGTTGGAAGAATGGCTGGCAAAGATCCGGATGGAAGCTGAAACCGGGAAACTGGACCCCCGGGAGGACTTGACGCAGAGACCCGACTATCCTTTACGTACACCCCAGCGGAGACGTCCTGGTCCCAGGTCCACTTCAGAGGTTGGGGTACAAGTGGGAAAACCCAAACCCTCGGTGAAAGAGATTGGGGTACAAGTGGAGGGGCTGAAGCTCTCCGAGAGGGAGGAGGGGATCAGTGGTGGAGCCTGCAATCCCCAGGTGGTGGTGGGGAACTTGATCACATTCTAAAAACACCAATCTCTGGAGGAAGAAATAATCCGTTTATGACTGATGTTAAGAATGTTGAAACTGTAGTTAGAAGAAAAACCTCGTTTATTGTTGAAGAACTCAATAAAAGTTCTGTTTGTTCATTCCGAGAGATACCTTCTTTAAAGTTGGAAGGGCGGGAAGCCTGGGCAAAAACGGAACCCTCATATATTGGCGCCCAACTTAAGGGGCCAGGTGACCACCAGGACTCAGCAGAACTATGGCTGCAACACGTACTAGAGGGATAAGAGTCGGTGCTTAAACAGATGGCAGAACAGCAAAAGTTACTAAATGACAAGATGGCGGGAACGTTACAGACACCGCCGAACATGAGCCACATCAAGCTGCAAAAAATGGGAAGAGGAGACGACCCGGTCACCTTCCTAAACACATTCGAGAGAATAGCCAAAGCCTCAAAATGGCCCAGGGAGCAATGGACATTAATACTGACCCCTGTGCCTGACAGGGTTACCGCTGGAGATCGTAGACGCCATGGACCCAGGAGAGTCAGGGGACTACAGTAAAGTCAAAGAAGCCATCTTAAACACCATGAACCTCAATGAGGAGGCCTATAGGAAGATGTTTCGAGATACCAAATGGAAGCTGGGAATCCACCCGAGAACGCTGGCGCAGAAGCTAAAAATCTATGCCAGCCGTTGGATCAAGCCAGCTGGGAAGACAGCCGAGCAAGTCTTGGAAACTATTGTCACGGAGCAACTCATTGCCGCGCGCTACCTGGAAGACCGAAGGGCTGGGTGGCACGCCATCTGCCAACGTCGCTAGAGGGAGCTATTACCCTGCTGGAGGACTATCTAGGAGCCGAGGACGCCAGAAGAAATGGTGGTTAGCCTGCACCGGAAAAGGAGAGGAATCCCTGCCCCAGTATGGCAACAGCGGAGCGTAGTACAGCAGCGATGGCGGCGAACAAAAGAGATCGAGACTTTCCCGCGCGAGGCGCGGGGCAGGGACGGCAAGCAGAGGCCGGGGAGGACCTTTCCCAGACCCCGAAGGTGACTGTGGGGGGAGGGAGAGAATGGAAGGCCTTATCCTGCTTCCGTTGTGGCCAACCCGGCCACGAGCAACGATTCTGCACATGAGAAGACTGTGCCTGGGCGGCTGCTCGGGCCTATTTTGCACAGGTTGGTGAGAATCACCCTGGGTGGGTTATCCCGGTGAAAGTAAATGGGAAGGAGATGCAGGCCCTGATCAACACCGGATGCAATAAGACTCTGTTGAGGGACCGGGTGGAGGGAATATTACCAGAACCTTTGTTTATAAGGTGCATCCATGGGGATGTGAAAGAATATTAAACAGCGTGGGTAGTACTGGAAATCGAAGGGGTGTCTCAGGAGATGGAAGTGGGAATCGTGCCGGGATTGACCAGGGAGGTCTTGTTGGGAAGAGATTGGCCAGGGATAGAGCGTCTAACCGCCCAAGCCGAGGAAGTATGCGAGGGGGAGGGAGACCGGGCCCCTACAGACTGGGAGTTGTTGCGGGCCAGCCTGGACCAACTGAGAAACTGGCAGCAAGACGATCCTAGCCTCCAAACGGTGCGAGAACAGGCTAACGAGCCGGGAACCATCCCCGCAGGGGAGAAGGGTTTCGAGCTAAGGAAGGGGGTGTTGTACCTCATTGACTGGGAAAGGGGTGAGGAGAAAAGCCAGATGGTACTACCGCACAGGCTGAGGCAGTTGGTATTGGTACTGGCCCATGATATTCCGTCCTCAGGGCATTTAGCTGCCAGGAAAATGCTGGACAGGGTTAGACAGAGATTCTTTTGGCCTCATATGGCGGCGGACGTAGAGGCTTATTGCACTTCCTGTCCAAATTGCCAATTAGTGAAACCCAACCCCCCCCGGTGGCCCTTTAATTCCCCTACCCCTGGTCGACCGTCCCTTTGATAGAATAGCCTTGGACATAGTGGGCCCACTAACCAAATCGGCCGGGGGGACATCAGTACATTCTAGTCATCATCGACTATGCCACGAGATACCCAGAGGCCATTCCCCTTCGTACCACCACTGCAAGGGTTCTGGCCAAGGAATTGATTAACATCTTTGCCAGGGTCGGGTTCCCTAAAGAGGTCCAGACCGATCAAGGTCGGAACTTCATGAGCGAAACCCTCAAACAGATGTGGCAACTGTTAAAGGTGCGACCCCTGAGGACTAGCATTTACCATCCTCAGGCCAACAGCCTCGTAGAAAGGTTTAGCCACACTCTGAAGGGAATGCTCAGGAGGTTAGTAGCCAGCAAACCCGAACAATGGCATTTGATGCTGCCACCCTTGCTATTTGCCGTCAGAGAGATACCCCAGGCATCCACCGGGTTCTCCCCATTCGAGTTATTGTACGGGAGACGACCACAGGGGGTACTAGACCTGGTAAAAGAACAGTGGGAGGAAGGGCAAGAGAACTCCCAGAATGTGCTGCAGCAGATCCTGGAAATGAGGGAGCATATTCGTGATACCTGGACCCTGGCTAAGGAAGCTTTAGGGAAGGCCCAGGAGGGACAGAAGCTAAGATATGACAGGAAGGTGAAGCCTAGGACGTTTGAAGTGGGGAACAGAGTGTTGTTCCTGTTACCCACAGAAGGGTCCAAACTAATATCTCAATGGCAGGGGCCTTATAAGGTGATCAAAAAATTAAATGAAGTGGACTACGAGGTGGAGACCCCTGACCGCCAGAGGAAATCACAAGTCTTCCATGTTAACCTGTTGAAGGAATGGGGAGAGAGAGAGGTGTTCTGGGGAGATTATGAAGAGGGAGACTTAGGGCCTGAAGCCAAGCAGATGACCATGCAAGGGGAGGGCCAGGTGGCCCTAGGGGAACAGCTGATGGATAACCAGAAGGATCAAGTGAGGATGTTGGAAGATATATACCAAGGGGTTTTATCTAACTGTCCTGGAAAGACTTCAGTCATACAGCATGAGATACATACCCCTCCAGAGACAGTGGTGAGGACGAAGGGACGGAACTGGCCTAGGCATGCCATCCCAGCTATTAATCAAGAGGTAGAGGAAATGCTCAAGCTGGGGGTAATTGAACCATCATTCAGCCCCTGGAGGAGCTACCCGGTCATAGTGCCCAAGCCAGATGGCTCGCTGCGCTTTTGTATCTATTTCCGACAGCTTAATTCGGTGTCAAAATTTGACGACTACCCCATGCCAAAGGTGGGGGATTTAACAGACAGGGTGGGGGAGGCAGTTCCTCAGCACCATAGACCTAACAAAGGGGTACTGGCAAATCCCCTTGAGGGCCCAGGACAAGGAAAAACCCACATTCTCCACCCCCAAATGCCTCTTCCAGTTCCGGTATATGCCTTTTGGCCTCCACGGGGCAGCCGCCACCTTCCAGCGCCTGATGGACCGGATATTACAACCAGTGCAAGATTGTGCAGCCGCCTACATAGATGACGTGGTCATCTTTAGCTCATCATGGGAGGAACACCTAGAACATGTTAGGAGGGTCCTCGAAGCCTTGGACAAGGCAGGATTGAAAGTAAACCCTTCTAAATGCACCATTGGCCTCTTTAAAGTCAAATTCCTGGGATTCATGGTAGGGAAAGGGGAAATCCAGCCCTTACAGGATAAGGTCACTAAAATATCCAGGTGGAACAGACCCCGCACAAAAAGAGAGGTCCAGCAATTCCTAGGTTTAATTGGGTACTATAGGTATTTCATTCCCAACTTTGCCACCCGGGCCGCCCCCTTGACGGATCTGACCAGGAAAAGGAAGTCTAGAATAGTTATATGGGAAGAGGCTCAAAAGAGAGCTTTCATTGACTTAAAGGATGCTCTGTGCGACATACCCTCTAGGTATACTCCGGACTTCAAGTTACCGTTCTGGCTCTATACAGACGTGTCAGATAGGGGTTTGGGGGCTGTGCTGGCCCAAAAGAAAGGAGACAAAGAATATCCCATCCTCTTCCTGAGCAGGAAATTGTCTGATAGGGAGTGTAGGTACGCAGTAATTGAGAAGGAGGCCCTAGCAGTCAAGTGGGCGACAATACCCTGAAGTACTACCTGTTGGGAGCCCCTTTCCACCTGGTCACCAATCATGCCCCACTGAAGTGGTTACAGATGATGAAAGAGACCAACCCTCACCTCACCCGGTGGTATCTGGCACTGCAACCATTTGCCTTCTCCATTATAGAAAAGGAGGCCAACACATTAATGCAGATTTTTTTTCCTGACAGGGCCCCTGGGATGGAGAAACCGCAGTGCAGGCGCCCCTCTTGGAGGGGGGGATGTGTGAGGAAAACTTCTCAGAAGGGAAGAGAGGGAGCCCTGCACGCCCTGATGAGTGGCTGGAGAAACAATGGCGAAAAGGGGAGCTTGAGACACAACCAGCATTGTCACCTGTGGACAGGGTTATGTTGTGGAAGGGATACTATGACGCCCTCAAAATAATTGAGTAGCAGAAGGAAAGGGAGAAAGAAGAAGACCCGGGTCCAACAGGAAGTAAAGAGAAGGACAAGGCGGGAAATCCCGACCAATCAGCTCCCGTGGAGGTGGGGTTCGGGGTTTGTAAAAAGGGCAGCAAACGGGTGCTTCCAGATGGATGGGAGTGGGTGTGGATTGAGGATCCCTGGACAGGGAAATGGGAGCAAATGATGATGCCCCATAAGGAGGCTGAAAGCTACTGACGCCGGGCCCACAAACAGGAGTGCTCCTATTGGGGAGAAAAGGAGTACCGGGAATACAACAGAAAACGCAAGGAGATCCGCAAGGAGATCGGGTTGGAAGAATGGCTGGCAAAGATCCGGATGGAAGCCGAGACCGGGAAACTGGACCCCCGGGAGGACTTGACGCAGAGACCCGACTATCCTTTACGTACACCCCAGCGGAGACGTCCTGGTCCCAGGTCCACTTCGGAGGTTGGGGTACAACTGGGAAAACCCAAACCCTTGGTGAAAGAGATTGGGGTACAAGTGGAGGGGCTGAAGCTCTCCGAGAGGGAGGAGGGGATCAGTGGTGGAGCCAGCTATCCCCAGGTGGTGGTGGGGAACTTGATCACATTCTAAAAACACCAATCTCTGGAGGAAGAAATAATCCGTTTATGACTGATGTTAAGAATGTTGAAACTGTAGTTAGAAGAAAAACCTCGTTTATTGTTGAAGAACCGAATAAAAGTTCTGTTTGTTCATTCCAAGAGATACCTTCTTTAAAGTTGGAAGGGCGGGAAGCCTGGGCAAAAATGGAACCCTCACACAAGTCTTCAGGATTAAAGCGGCCTAGCTGTTTTTGGGCTGCTGCTGACTTCTTTTAGATGAATGCCTGATGAACCCATTTTAAGGAAACGTCGCTCCCATGTTTGTCATTCGTTCCTATGTACTCATAAGCTCTGCCAGATAAGTGAGATTCCATGAGATGTTCTGGCCTATCCTCAGGGGCTGACAGGAGAGTGGAGGTTCAGGATCAGAAAGGCCCTCCTCCTTCAGCTTAAAGCTCAGCCCAGATGCTGTTTTAACACTTCTACACACCCGTTTTCATTCTATTTTGTAGCTCTGTAGGCACTTAATCAGTTCTCATGTGGACTGTTTTGAAACCTTTTCCCCTTAAGCTTCACAGTATCATAGAAAATTGAATTGGAAAGGGCCCGTAAGACCACTGAATCCAACCTCCTACACCTTTAAGTGATTTATCTTTCACCAATGTCCATCCCTTCTCTTATTTATTTATTGGATTTATGTATCACCCATCTGGCAACAGGGACACTCTTATTTTAGTATGAACTTTTTTGGATCAAAATCCACGTTTTAAGACATAGAATAGAAACCCATGATTGATCAAGAAAGGGATCTTGGTGTGCTGGTGCATATGTTGATAAAATTGTCAACCCAGTGTATGGCAGGGGTGAAGAAGGCCAATTCCATGCTAGGAATCATTAGAAAGGGGACTGACAATAAAACAGCCAATAGTATAATGCAGGCCCACCCAACAGGTAGACCGCGGGCTACTGTAGCCCACAAAGGGTTCAAAAGTAGCCCTCCGGCCATCAATTTAAAAAGTGAGGGGATAAGTTCTCCACCCTCCCTCCCCCATACCAAAGACCACCACAGCCCCAGCAAAGTTCTGGGTCTGCCAGCCCACTGTCTCAAATGTGTGGGGCAGTTCAAAGCCCATGGCGCATTGAACTCTGTTCCCTCCAGAACAGATTAATTGGTTTTCAATGCATTCCTATGGGAAACTGCTGCTCTACTTACAAAAGTTTTTACTTAGGAGCATGTGCTCGGAACAGATAAAATTTGTAAGTAGAGGTTTTTAATGTAGTAGCCCTCAGGCACTTTGGGCTGGAAAAAATAGACCTTGGCCTGTTCAAAGTTGAACAGCCCTGGTATAATGCCACTGTAACAAAAAAAAACTAATGCAACACCTGAAGTATTACAGTTCTGATCACTGCATCCCAAAAAAGAAATAATGAAACTGGATAAGGTGTAGAAGAGAGAGTGACTAAAATGATTATTGAGCTGGGGCACCTCCCTTATGATAGGCTTTATTTGGGGCTCTTTTGTCTGGGGAAAATGTACCTGATGGAGGGGCATGATTGAGATGTACAAAATAATGCAGGGGATGGATCAAGTGAATAGGGGGAAGCTCTTTTTCTTCTCACACAGTACCAGAACCAGGGATCATCCACTCAAACTGAGGGTTGGGAGATGGAGAACAGGCCAAACAAAATACATATTTCTTTACCCAACGTGCCGTTGGCCTGTGGAACTCCTTGCCACAGGATTTAGTGATGGCATCTGGCCTAATTGCCTTTAAAGGGGGAACTGGGCAAATTTCTGGAGGAAAAGTCTATTGCAGGTTACAAGCCATGGATACATGTCATCTCCAGGCTTAAAAGGAGAGTACCTCAAAGTGCCAGACACAGGGAAGTGGCATAAGGAGAAAGGTATCTAGATGTCTCATGTGCTCTCAAAGGTATCTGATGGGGCCACTGTGAGGGACAGGAAGCTGGACTAGATGGACCCTTGGCCTGATCCAGCATGGCTCTTCTTATGCTCTTAAACACAGGCTACTTCTTTTTATTTCAGGATAGTGTCCAGGTGATGATACAGGTAAGAGATTTAAACAGATTTAAACCAGGAATGGCAGTTAAATATCCAGGATGATTATATAGATTAGATTGGCCCAGTAATGTGCCCAGTTGTTAATGAAGTTGGAATCAGAGACTGTCAAAGGAAAGAACTATATACAGTATAGTTCTATATACAGCATAAGGACGTACAGCCGCCGTCGTGTCTGAATAAGTAGATTTTGATCCAAAAACGCTCCCCTGGGAAACAACTTGCCTTCCTCCCCCCCCCCCCCGCCTTTATTTTGCTGACACGCCGAGAAACAAAAAGAAGGATATTTCCTTGGATAGCCATTGTGTACGTTGGAGACAACGATAAGGTGGCTCCATGTTGGCTCGCACGGATTGATCCCCCTCAACCCGCTCCTGGACGCAACCCGGCCGCCTTCAGTGCGCAGGCAAGGAAGGGCAGCGCGACTCCTCGGGTGCAAAATGAAGTTTCCCAGGCCAACCGGAAGCCCGGGGCCTCGCCTGCCTCTCTTCCTGCCGCTCCGGTTGCCCTGTTCGCGCGGCTGCCCTGTTGTTTGCGAGTCGCCGTCGGAAGCTCGGGGCCAGAGGCCGGGATAGCTACCCCGTGAGTGAGCCCAGGGGCTTCACGCTGCTCGGGAGTAGGGGTGGTGGTGGTGGTGGAGGACGGGACCGCGGGCGGGCGGTGGCCGGGAAGGCAGCCTGGGTGGCGGCTGGCAGGAGCCGCCGGGGCGGTATGGGGGGGGAGGTGGTCCGAGGAGGCCGGCGTCTGCCCGCGGAGGTGGGCGCCTCCCCGGGCTGTCGAGGGAGCGCCGGTGTCGGGGCGCCGCCGTGCCAGGGACGGCTCCAGAGGGCCGAGCAAGGAAGGGGTGGGAGCGCGCGGGGCGCCCACTGGCCCGGCGCCTCCGGAGGGAAGCCGCGAGTGACGAAGGACGGGGCCGCTGTTTGCGACATCAGGGTCGGGTGCTTTACGGGACGGTGGCGGATGCCTCTTCCTGGCAAAGGGAAGGCGTCCAGCCCTTGCATTCATTCGTCTCTGTCTCTGTCTCTGTCTCTCGCCCCGTTATTGTTGACGAGCCAAGCATGCGCCCCCTTTCCCTCCCTTCCGGGGTGTCTGTCTTCCCGTGTGTCCCACTGGGGCCCAAGATCCGTGTAAGGAATAAGTTGCAGAATGTCCCCTCTTCCCCTCTGCTCTTATTTCTGCTTTCTGTTTCTTTTTTAAATATTTTTTTCATTTTCTACACATTAAAAAAAAGTATATGTGATAGTTGCTAGACATTGTGTTGCATGGGTTTCAGTCATTATATTACAACCCTCTTACTCTTATTATTTGTTTCTTTCTTATAGCCATTGATAAAACATACTCCAAACTTGGTAATACTGTACTGGGAGTCCTTTTTTTACTTAATTCTCATTGCCAGTCTGTCCATCTCAGCACATTCCAGCATTTTTTTTTAGCAATCATTTCATTGGTTGATGTTTCTTTGCTTTTCCAGTATTGTGCCCAAACCATCCTTGCTGCTGTCAGAATGTGCAGGACTAGATAAGTGTTTGTCTACAACTGCTTTTTCTGGTACAGGTAGTATGCCTAGTAAAAACAGTTCTGGCCTAAAATCTACATTCCTTTTATATCATTCTAATAAACCAAGCATATATTTTAATCCAATATTATTTTGCATTATCAAATGTCCATCATTCATGATAAGTCCCTTTTTCTTGTGCACATTTCCAACATTTACTAGACAGATTTGGGAGCATTTTAGCTAAGTTAACAAGTGGAAAATGCCATCTATAAAATATTTTATACAGATTTTCTTTATATGATGTCGCCATTGTTGATTTGGAATATCTATTCCAAAGTTTTTACCATTTATCCAACAGGTTAGTAGACAGAATTTTTGCTCAGTCTATCATTGTTTCTTTCATGTTTTCATTATCCATTTTCCATTCTAACCAAAATTTATATATTTTCTTAACATAATCTGAGGACAACAATATTTTATGAAATACTATCTGTTCATTATAAAAACCATACATTTTGAGATCTTATAACTAGATTGCATCCGTATTAAAGACCCTTTGCAAGCCCCACCCACTGACCCCATGCAAGTCCTACCCACCATACTGAGAAACAAGCATGTTATTTCTTTGTACCATAAATGAAATATTTTATTAAAAACTAAAAAAAGGGCACTAATATGAAGGATGAAATTGGGGTCTTGACTGCATTATACAGGCCAGGTCTGGCTCAAAAACTGTGGTTTTTAGGTGCAAGATATCACTTAGGTGAGAGTCAGTCTTGTCCTTACTTGGCTCTTGTTAATATTCATAATTGAGAAAGTCTTTTCACACACGTATGTTGAGCCAAACAAGAGATACCAGATCTTGCAAACACCTCAAATGAGGGGTGGTGGGGATGAGAAATTGATTCAAATTATACGGTATTAATCAAGATGAGGCCTGTGTTATAGCAAGTAGATTTGCATTTGAGTATTTGTGTCCTTGCTATGGCTTCCTTGATCAAGTCAGTCCATCACATGCTCCTCATTTCCTCCTCCCCCCTCTTTCCCCAGCATTATGATTCTTCCCCTGGTAAGAAGCAACCCTCTCGATTTAATAAATCATTTTTGGCCTCTAACACCCACAGTTGTACACACAAGAGGTTTTTTAATTGGCAAAGGAGCTCCAAGACAAATAACAGAAGAGCCTTTTCCAGGCAACGATCTCTGATTTAATCACAGATGGCCTCTTCTGCACCTCTGACAAGAAAGAGGCACTGACCAAGAGACAATTTGCACTGTGCAGTAAAAACCTTTGAGTATTGGATGGAGTGGAGCCTGCAAGGGCTGGAATAATCAAGTGGGCCCAAAAGGAAATCAAACTTCTGGAGGCAAAATGGGGACTGTTGTACTTTTGAGACATCATGAGAACGTAGGAATCTGCAGATAAGATTACCACTCTGGGAAGGGCAGAAGGCAGAAGGGAAAGAAGAAGACCAAATATGAGATGGAATAACGGTGAACCCATAGGCATGCGTGTGCAAGGGCTGAGCAGGTCAACTGACTGGACAGGCCATTTTGGAGATTCATTCAAACAAAGGATTGACTTATCAGAGGTGACTTGGTGGCAGGTAGCAACAACAACAGAAGATGACAGATACTGAGGGACTTTATCACCACTACCAGCTAAATTTCTGGCCAGAACAGAACCACCAGCCACAAGGCAGGCAATTGGCAGAATGAAGACACACAAAAAAAGACATATGCTAGAACTGACTGCACAGGAGACTCCGTTGAGCTATTGGCCAGGGTGTGTGGGAGACTCCCTCGCTAATCCATTTATTTATTTATTTATTTATTTATTTATTTATTTATTTATTTATTTATTTATTTATTTATTTATTTATTTATCTGTTTATCTATTTATCTATTTATCTATTTATTTATTTATTTATTATATTTTTATACCACCCATCTTCTGGATGGAACTCTGGGTGGTTTACAATAAAAATAAAACCAACAATCAATGACAAGTAGAATAAACAAAGAGAACTAGTAAAATAAGGAGGGCGAGACCCTCCGCAGTAGGTGACGCGGGCGGCAAAAAAGAAAAAGAAAAGAAAAAAGAAATTAAATAAAAAGGTCGCCATATGCCTCTTTGAAGAGTAAGACTTTCAGGGCCTTTTTAATCCATCTTCCTGACTGCTGGTTATAGATCAATGGGACTGGCTAACATCGATTCTAATATTAGTGTTATTTTTAATTCATTTATTGTTAGGGTTTTCCCTGTAGTTGTAATATTGTCTAATTTATATAATATTGTTTGTGATATTGTTTAATTAGTTCATTTTTGTTTTGATTTGTTTTGTTTTCTGGTCGCCGATGTTAGCAGGGACTGCTATTTTAGTGGTGTCAGGCCTTGGGAGGTATGCTGGGGGCTGAGGGATTGGTCAGGCAAGAAGAACTAGGGCCAGGCAATTGTTGCCTGTCCTCTGCTCTGATCCCTCAGCTCACTGCCATGTACCAGGAAACCATGCTGTCAGTGCCTCTGACCTGTTCTGCTTGCTGGTCAATGCAGGTCAGTCCATAATAAAATCCCTGTCCTTTGTGATGTCATCACAGATGGGTGGGCCAACCTGGCTTGTTTTACAGAGACTTGGGTGGGGGCAGAGGGAGGTGCAGCCCTCTCTCATATGTGCCCTCCCGGGTTTCATGTCCAGTACATGGACAGGTTGGGGGGTCGGGGGACCATCGTTTACAGGGAATCCCTTTTTGGCAGCAGATCCGCGGCATTGGTGTGTCCTGGGTTAGAATGCCTTCATCTATTGGTGGGTCAGCGGGACAGGTTTAGCATTGTGCTGGGGATACAGTGTTCCCCACAACCCTGCACAATCACTACCAGAGTTCACTGAGTTTATCTCAGCTGCATTGTTAAGATCCCCGCACCTTTTGGTTGTAGGGAACTTCAATGTGCATGCCGGGGATGGGCTGTCAGGTGTGGCTCTGGATTTCATGGAGTCCATGGCTTCCATGAATCTGTCCCAGCATGTTATTTGTCCCACCCATAGGGCAGGGCATACCTTGGACCTGTTGTTTTCCTCCATGTCTGCGAACTTTAATCTGAGGGTTGGGGACATTGTTCCTCAACCCATGACATGGTCAGACCATCATCTGCTGTCTTTCCCCCTGTCGATCGCTGCCCCGCCCCACAGAGAGCTTCCTCTCCTCGTTTGGACCCACCCCTGAAAACTTCTGAACCCTGAACAGTTCCTGGAGACCTGGTGGAAAGGTGATATGAGGATGCCACCCAGGCCATTGAACGGATCACCCCCAAGCTTCGTCTTCTCTGTGGAGCTTGTTCCTCGACGTGGTTTACGGCTGAATTGAGAGTGATGAAGCAAGAACATAGAAGACTTGAGAGCAGGTGGAGAAAGGACCGGTCAGCATTTAATTGGGCTGCTGATCGTACACTGACCAGGCGCTAGGTACGGGCAGTCAGGGAGGCTAAAATATATTTTGCCTCCTTGAGAATTGGTGCTGCCTCAAACTGCCAGGTGGGATTGTTCTGGGTGGTTCGAGACCTCATGAATCCTGGTCAGCTTGGGCCTCCTAGTGATTTCACTAGTGAGTCTTTTGCAGCCTTTTTTAGATCTAAAATTGAGGCTATCTGAGCTGGTCTAGACTCCGGTTGTTCTGACCTGTCCTCGAGTACCCCGAGCGCCGCACCCAGTTCAATTTCTGGTTGAGTTTGGGCCTGTATTGTCAGCTGAGGCCTCCAGGGCACTGGAGCATGCCAGAGTGGGCTTCTGTTATTTTCACTGCATCTTTCAGGGGAGGGATTTTTCCGTCTCATCTGAAGGAGACTGTGGAGAATCTTTCCCAGCATGCCTCTGTGGCATCGCCATTAACAGCAAATCACGTAGCAAGCAAGGAAAGTTTAAACACATGCTTATTGTACTAATCAGGTCAAGGTTAGATATGCTCAAAACAATATGTTGCACATTTAGGTGGAAAAACACTTTGTGATTGGCTGAAGTTACATGGTCTGATCAAGTTCCCAGGCTAGGATTCTACACATGCGCAGAAGCTTGTTATGTGATTATGCATCCCTGGGCATGCTCAGAACTGCTAAGTTTTAGACAAAGAAATACCCTTATTTGGGCATTGAGCAATCGTGTAAGCTTTTGATTGGCTAAGAACCTGCTGCAAGGTGATGATGGGTATTGTAGTGCTGTGGTTTTCAATAAAACAGCCTTGCTGGGGTGCGGCAAGGGGGAATCAAGAATAAAGAAGAAGAAGCTGCTCCATTTTGCACCAAGAAGAACACTTGTCGGAGTCTTTATTTTTCCAACCCATTTGGGGGGGGGGGCTTGCTGGTTAAGCTTTCCTGCTGGGTTTCCACATCTACTCTCAAGCCTTAAACGTTAAGGCTTCCCTGGGTTTAATTCCTACATTTGGCAAGCAACTTTCCAAGCCTCACAGATTGGGGCTTCCCACGGGAGATATTCCCACAGGAGACAGTGGTGAAGCCCACTTTGAAGAAACCTGGTCTGGCATTGGATGATTTGTCTAACTATCGACCAACATCCAATGTTCCCTTCTTGGGCAAGGTGATCGAGAGGGTTGCCATCGAGCAGCTCCAGTCATTTCTGGAGGAGGATTGTGTCCTGGATCCATACGAGTCCGGGTTCAGGCTGCATCGTGGGACTGAGACCACTCTGGTCGTGCTGCAAGATAACCTCGTCAGAGGGGCTGACGGGTTGCTCTACCTTGATGGTTCTCCTGGATTTGTCAGTGGCCTTTCCAAGGTGGGGATTGGAGGCTCATCTTATAGCTGGCTCCAGTTCTTCCTCAATGGCTGTGCCCAGCGTATTAAGCTGGGGAAAGAGTTGTCGGCCCCCTGGACGCTTCCTTGTGGTCGGCAATTTAACATCTATATGAGGCCACTGGCTGAGGTCATTAGGTGACTTAGAGTTTGCTGTCAACCAATATGCTGATGACACGCAGCTCTATCTCTCCTTTACCACCTTTGCAGGTAAAGGTGGTAAAGACCGTTGACTCCTGCTTGGATGCAGTCATGGAATGAACCAGGACTAATAGGCTTAGACTCAGCCCGGAGAAGACTGAGGTTCTGTTCTTCAAGGCGTCCTCTGCTGGGTACAGTGGTCCTCTCTTCAGTTTGGAGGGTATTACCCTTCACCTGGTGGATAGAGTGAGAAGTCTGGGCATGGTCTTGGATCTGGCTTTATCCCTGGAAGCGCAGGTGGTAGCTGTTTCCAAGCATGCCTTTTTCCATCTTTGGCAGATAGTGCCGATTCTCCCATACCTAGACGAGGCCTCCTTGAGAACGGTTGTGCAGGTGCTCATGATCTCGAGGATTGATTATTGCAATGCTCTCTATGTGGGGTTACCCTTGACCCTTATTCAAAGACTACAGCGGATACAAAAAACAGTGGCCAGACTGGTGGTGAGTGAGGGCACATATGACCACATCACCCCAGTCCTGGCTCACCTGAATTGGCTGCCCATTGTGTCTCGAATAAGGTTTCAAGGTACTGGTTTTGATTTTCAAAACCCTCCACGGCTTGGGACCTGAATACCGGGTGGAATGGATCTATCAAAGGTCATCTGAGGCCCAACCCAGTAAAACATCACAGGCATTCTCCCTTCAGGTGGCCATATATAGGTTAGGCCCGGAAAATGGTTACCCAAAAGTGGGCCTTCTCTGTGGCTGCCCCAAGTTCGTCTGTCAGTTACTATTTTAGTTCTTTTATTTATTTGTTTGTGTGTTTTGATATTTGTTTATTTTATTGATTTTCTTGTTTATTGATAGTATCTCGATTGTAAATGTGATTGTTGTAAACTGCCCAGAGTTCCTCCAGAAGACAGGCAGTATAAAAATAAATAAATAAATAAATAAATAAATACATACATACATACATACATACATACATACATACATACATACATACATACATACATACATAAAAAAAAACCTTGAAAAACCTTATTAAAAAACCTTATAAAAAGCCCTAAATGACTTAGGACCTAGATACCTGAAGGACCACCTCCTTCCATACGAACCTACCCGGCAATTAAGATCTAGCCAGGGGGGGGCTTTGGAAAGAGCCATCCCTCAAGGAGGTTAGAGGGATGGCTTGTAGATATAGGGCCTTCTCGGCAGCTGCTCCCAAGCTATGGAATGCCCTCCCGATCGAGATCCGCCTGGCGCCAACACTGATTACATTCGGGCGCCAGGTAAAAACCTTCCTGTTCCAGAAGGTTTTTAATTGATATAATATAGATTGTGGGTCCGCTGATGACAATTTTAGGATAATGATTTTAGTGTAAGGTTTTTATTGATGATTTATTGATATTTTACTTTTAATTATTTTAAATTGTTTTATTCTTTAGACTGTAAGCCACCCAGAGACCTTTGGGTAGTGGGCGGCATATAAGTTAAATAAATAAATAAATAAATAAATAAAATTCCACAGGCAATCCATCCGGTCCTGGCATTTTGTGTGTTTTTTTTAATTGCTTCTGTTATTTCCATCATTGTAATTTTCTCATTTAGCATAACTTTAAACTTAGCTGGAACCTTAGGTGGTTTTGCTTTGTTTATATATTCTGTTATTTTTCCTAGGGGAATTTCTTTGTATTGTATAGGTTTTCATAATATTCTGTAATGATTTTTTTGAGTTTTCTCACTTTGGTATTGTATATCTCCTTTCTTATCTTTCAGTTTGTTGATTGCCTCTTTTCTTTCTCTTTTTTCAATTTATATGACAACCATCTTCCTGGCTTATTAGCATTTTCAAAAAAGTTTTTTTTGGGTTTGTTGAGCTATCTCTTCTGATTCGATTAGGTTTAGGAAAAGGCTCCCCCCATAAATGTGTGCTAGTCATGTCCATCTCTTGGGACGGTGCTCATCTCTGTATTCAATCTGAAGAGCCAGTGTAGTGCAAGTCCATGGCCACGTAGCCAGCATGGCTGTAAGGAAACACTGTTTACCTTCCTGCTTTTTATGGCAGTCCTGTTTATCTACTCGCATTTACATGCTTTCAAACGGCTAGGTTGGCCGGAGCTGGGGTTATCAGCGGGGGCTCGCTCCACTGCACACACCCAGGATTCAAACCACCGAGCTGCTGACTTTGCAGCTGACAGTTTTTGGAAGCCTAAGTCCACTGAGCCAATGAGTTTATGTTTAATCACTTACATTTAATTTTTAAGTATTTTTCCTGTGAGAATTTTTGCAGTTCTAATTCTAGTTTCTTAAATTCTTCTTTCAATTTCATTTGTTTGTATCTTCTCTCTCTCTCTCTCTCTCTCTCTCTCTCTCTCTCTCTCTCTCTCTCTCTCTCTCTCTCTCTCTCTCGGCATTGTTATGTCCAATCCCTTGAAAAAAGCTTTAGTTGCATCCCAGATGATTTGCAGAGAGGATTCCCCTTTTGTGTTTTCTTTGAAATAAAATTGCATTTCTTTTCTATCTTTCGATAGAGCTGAGTTCAAAGTCTGTATTTGTTTTTTTTTTCTTACTCCTTTCCACCTCAGAGTTGCTGGATTATGATCTGCTCAAATATATGTTTCTATCTCTACTTCTTGTATTCTTATCCTTAATTGTGTAGATATAATACAATTTCCCAATTTTTGGACATTCTAAATATTTGTGGTATTGTTTTTAATGTGCGCTTCTTGTAGGCAGATTATGCTTTCCACCATCTTCCTTGGGACAGATGTCAGGCTAACGGACCTGTAGTTTCCCAGGTCCACCCTCCTTCCTTTTTAAGAAATGGATGTGACATCAGCTATCCTCCAGCCTTCGGCAATCAATTATAAATTAACTTGTGAAATTAAGATTAGAAAAGGAATGACGAAAAGTAATGATTTTAAAATAATATAGATCCTATTTTAATGCACGTGTTTCAGATGGGGAAAGGGTTTACACCAGGAGAAGAATCAGTGTATTACTAGAGAATAGTAATCAGAAGAAATGAGAAGAATCGAACTAATCCTGAATGGGGGTGGGGGGTGGGGGGGTTGCACAAAGTAATTTGTTTGATTTTTTTGTGATTATTTTGTAGATGTCTTTCCATTCTCTTTTTTAAAAAACAAATTTTAAATTAATAAATAAGATAAAGTATGAAAATGGCTCATGCAGTCTTCATTACAAATAAAGAAATCTAACAACAGAAGGCTGAACAGCATCTAAAATTACAGAAAGATAATTTTTATACTAACAGCCTGCAAAGATATGGAGGTAAATAAACAAACAAACAAAAAAGCAAATAAGACACAGTATAGCACAGTATTAAAATATATATAGTATGCAAGCAACGTACCCTCTGATATTTGTCCTGGCTCTGTGGGTCTCTATGAACGCGTCTACCTTCCCCTACACAGGTTCAGTAATGACTAGAACAAAAATGGTAGTGACAGATGTACAAGGGCAGAAAAGCCCTGCGTAGAAGGGGACAGAGAGGTACGTGTGTGCCCAGGCCCATGCACACTTTAGAGGGAATCTTGTGTGCAACTGTTTCTGGGGTGGGTTTTCTGCAGTCAAGGTGGCTTCTCTGAAAAGTTTATGAGTAGAGGATGGCTTTTCAGACCAAAAAGTGGCCCAGCCTGGATACAAAAAGATTCAGTGATGACTTTTGCCTTTGGCTCCCCTCCCTCCCTTCCATGGCCATAAGAGGCACCTGGAAGGGGTCTAGTACTTATAGAGAGCTGAAGTGTGTTTCAAAGTGTAACTAGGGTTAGTTGAAGCAAACCAGTGTCATAAGCTATGGATTGAAATTGGTTTCTTGCAACTAACCAGAGTTAACAGAACTGCAGTTTGCCTGATGCTTTACTGTAGTTAGTTTTAAACAAGTAAATGCTTTCAAACAGTTACCAGCTGCAGTAGAGAGAGAAAGGGAAGGGAGGCAGAGCTAAACCGGAAGGTTGCAGCTGTTTGTTACTGACTGTAAGTGAACTGACTGCCTGAATAGCTTCAGGTTATTGCTTTAGCACCAAGGGCATGGCAATATAGATAGGAAAAGCAAGAATAGAGAGGAGAGTGCAAAGGTGATGACAGGATCTTATACAGACCGGATGGGAAGAGATGAGCCGAGAGGAATTGAATATGGGAGGGGCTATAGGAGGTGGTGTGAGGTGAGCTGTGAGGCAAAACCTCAAACGGTCAAGGCATGGGCACAAGTCTGTGAAGAAAAGGTGTCTACCTCAGAAGCGTGGGCACAAGTGTGGGAGATAAGAAGGCCAACAGCAGAAGTGTGGGTACAGGTTTATGAGGGAAAAACGGAGACATGCGAGAGATGGGTGCAGGTTAGCAAGAGGAAAGCCAAGGTCACAATCCGAGTTGTGGAAAAAGGAATGCAGACCGATGCCTTAGTCTTGACAAGGGTAGAAACTGGACTGCCTCTTCCCTACCCTCCTGTGTGTGTGGACCGGCGGGCACCAGAACCCATACCCACCTTCCCCCTGGTTAATTATTTAAAAACTCCACACGGTGACATCAGAGGATGGATCCCTGGTTGGGGATGGGAGGATCCTCAGACCATTGTGAGGCATCCTTGTTGCAGGACCCAGTGTGTGGGGCCGCTGATAGCCCAAGGGGCCACGGGTCGAAAATGAGGAACACCAATCCGTTTCTTGGAGATATTATTAACATTTCCAAAATGTTATTTCAGTTACCAAGTCAACCATTGTTATTGCCTGAATTGAATATGCAATCCCATGTTGAACAAAGAGACTTTTAAACCTGTTAATAATAAAAGTTTATTGTATTTTGAACCACTGAGAGAGTTGTCAAGTGTCTTACAGTTAGATCCGTTAGTGCCGCTCAGTGAACCCCCACTACTCTACTCTACTCTACTCTACTCTACTCTACTATACTATACTATACTATACTATACTATACTATACCTGGACCCTAATAACGAGCTAGGATGCCAATGCTATTCCAGTCAGCTACCGTTCTTTAAATATTCGTGGTACAGTGGTACCTTGTATAAAGGAATTAATTTGTTCAAAAGGAAATTATGTTAAGCAAAATTTCCTTTATACAAATTACCCATAGGAATGCATTGAAAAAAGAGTACAGTAACCCCCCGCCAATCGCGGGGGTTAGGGACCCACCCCATTCGCGATGCAAGAAAATCCGCGATATGCGGAAGCGGGGGGCGGGGGTCCGGCATCTTATCTCCCGCCACTGCCCATCCGCGCAGCCCGAGCCTTCCCAGGGAGTCTGGCTGAGCGGCGCAAAGTGACCCAATCGCTCCACGCCGCCCCTCCCGGTCACCCCGAGCCTTCCCAGGGAGCCTGGCTGAGCGGCGCAGAGTGACCAGATCACTCCGCGCCACCCCTCCCCGGCTGCCCTGAGCCTTCCTGGGGAGCCTGGCTGAGCGGCGCAGAGCGACTGGATCGCTCTGCGCCACCTCTCCCGGCCTCCACCCCTCCCGGCTGCCCCAGCCTTGCCGGGGGAGCCTGGCTGAACGGCGCGGAGCGACCCGATCGCTTTGCGCCGTCCCTCCCGACTGCCCCAGCCTTCCCGGGGGAGCCTGGCTGAGCAGCATGGAGCGACCCAATCGCTCCCCGCCGCCCTCCCACGCACCCCCCAGGCTTCTGGGGTGGGGTGGGGGGGCAGCGCGGAGTGACCCGCCCCCCCCCCCCCACACGGTGCAGGTACTGCGACCCTGCGTTGTAGCGGGGCCGCAGTATCTGAACTGCGAAATGGGGGAGTCACTGTAATCCGTAATTGCGACCATTTTTATGTTGTACAGATGGAATCGCCCCATAGATGATTCTGTTAAGCAAATTTCCCCTATCCGCGGAATTTTTTATGTTGCACAGATTTTATGTTATACAAACTGCTTGTTATACGAGGGTCCACTGTATTGGTTTTGGTTTATAAAACCCTCCATGGCTTGGGACCTGACTATCTGGCGGAGCATATTTCCCAAAGGTGAGCTTCATCCCAGCCCACCAGAGCCTTACTAACCTCTCATTCTGGGTGGTCACACCCAGGGAAGCCTGTAGAGTTTCTACTTGCAGCTGGGATTTTTCAGTGGCAGCCCGGCTCTGTGGAACAAACTACAGAGCGAGATCTGGCTAGCGGAGTCTCTGCCAGCTTTCCGAAAGGCCTTTTAAAAATGTCTTCTCAAAGATTATTTCAGCAATTGCTAATTGTTATTGAAATTGTAACTGCGTTTGTTTTGTCACCTTTGTTGTTTGCCATGTCCTCTTGCCGGATGCACTTATTTAGTTATGTATTTACATTATTACTATTTTTATTTATTTATTTTTTCTTACTTATGTTGTATATTAACTTGTTTGTTTGTTTGTTTGTTCATTAGCCATTGTTCACAGCCGAGGGTTGCTTTTGGGGAAAGTTTCCACGGTCAATAAGTACAATAAATAAATAAATAAATAAATAAATAAATAAATAAATAAATAAATAAATAAATAAATAAATATTTTTGCCCTCAGCCTGACTGGATCTGATGGAGGCTGGACCCCAATTCTGCTCTTATGGATTATTTAATTACAACGGTGCACCTAACATTCTGGGGATGTTATTCATAATTACAGGAACTTTAGATGTCTTCAGAGGACAGAGAAGCTCAGGAAGACGAGCTTCTTGCTTTGGCAAGTATTTACGATGCAGACGAATTCAAAAGAGCACAGTCCGTACAGGGAGGAGAGACGAGAATCTCGGTGGACCTGCCTCAGAACTTCCGCCTATCAATCAGAGGTGAGTCTAGACTCCTGTGGTAATACTTGTTATTAATACATTCAAAGCTAGTCTGAAACATACATCAAAACATGACATTGAAGGCCATCTTGCTCTTGGGCAGTGTATAAATAGATATAAAAACACAGACAACAAAATAGTATGACTTTTTTGCCACCCACTGCAAAATCACGAAAATGAAACGTCGTAGTTGTGTAGCGTAGCCCTAATGCTTCACCTTAATTTATGCAAGTCTAAGATTATGCTGCTCTCCTGCTGGCAGGGAATGACTGTGAGGGAATTCCCTTTGGACTGATTTCACAGCGAGGGTTAGTTACTGTGAGGCAAGAGGTTGGCCAGGGAATTAGTGTTTGTCTTGGGAGGAGACTGCGTGCAAGTCCACCGGAGCCTCACGGGAGCCAAAGACGTCTTAGTCAGAGACGAGTGACGGTGTGATCCATTGGGGTTGGAAATGCTTCAGAGGGGAGGGTGCCTTTTAGAGGAATCCTAGCTCTTTTTTTAAAAAGTGCCACAGCTTTTGAGTTGCTCCTCTCTTACACTCTCGGGTGTATTTTGTTTCAGGCAACCAGACCGAGGGTCTTCCGAGCAGCAACTTTGAATGTACGCTTTGCTTTCTGCCTCCAGTGGTGCTGAATTTTGAGTTCCCAGAAGACTACCCATCCGCCTCCCCACCTGCATTCACTCTCAGTAGCAAGTGGCTCTCCCGGGCGCAGGTTGGGCATTCCTTTTTAACGTTCCATGCTTCTTACAAGAATATTGTTTTATCCCTCCACACTGTGATTGATTGCTTGTAGGAGGGTTACTCCAGGATTCTAATAAGTAAAGGTCAGATTTGGCTAGAGAAGATGTGCATATTAAATCTTATTTATTTATTTATTTATTTATTTTTAAATTGATATATTATGGCATGTACCACACGCTCGTCTGACTGTATTCCATCTGAAGTCACACGGTGTAAATTGAAGATCATTTCCAATTGTTTAAGACCTGTTGTAAATCCTACACCTCCCATTGTGTTCAATATTAGTGCTCATTAATTTTCAAATTTCCACCATAAATATATTCAGTATATATTTCTGGATGCAGTATTTTTGTATGTCCATCAGTATATAATATAAGGTGCAGTTAAAATAAATCCTGATGTTACTCCATGAGCGTAAGTTTTAGCTCTGAATTGCAGCGCAACAAGGAGCCATTGGAGGAATTTGCTGTTCCGTGCTGAACACACCACCAATATGGAACAGCTCATCCCCATGCCTGCTGTTTAACTTTGGTGGTACGTAGGCAAAGGACAGTTCTCAGGCTGCTCCTTGGTGCCTCCTATTTGGTTCTTGGAGAAATGCCTACTGCGCAAGAGGGAGGGTGGTATTATTGGTGCCTCCGAAGCGGACACGTTCCCAAGGCTGGAGAGAGTGAGTGCATCGCGGCCGATGGTCCTTTCCCCTTGTTTTCCAGCTGAGTGTTCTTTGCAAGCGCTTGGATCAGCTGTGGGAGGAGAACAGGGGCTCGGTGGTCCTGTTTGCTTGGATCCAGTTCCTCAAAGAAGAGACCCTGGCCTACCTGAACATCTGCTCACCCTATGAAGCCGAGCTATGTGGAGTCGGACCAAAGACAGGGAAGAACGGGGCCCACGAAGGGGACGCTGGCGGCGCCGGAGGAGCAGTTGCAGCAGGCGCAGCAGGAGGAGGGCAGGAGGAGGGCCTCGATGGGAGAGCCGTGCAGGACGTGGACTCCCTGTCCAGCCTGATCCGGGAGATCCTGGACTTTGACCAGGCACAAAAGGAGAAGTGCTTCAACAGCCAAATGCACCCCTGTAACATCTGCCTGTCAGAAAAGCTGGGAAGCGAATGCATGTACTTTTTGGACTGCAGGCACGTCTACTGCAGGGCCTGCTTGAAGGACTACTTTGAGCTCCAGATCAAAGAGGGGCAGGTCCACAGCCTGAAGTGTCCGGAACCCAAATGTCCTTCGGTCGCTACCCCTGGGCAGGTAACAGAATGCTAGTGTGTGCGTGTGAGAGAGCTATTCTGAAAATAGGCACAGGGTTTACCTCTAGTGCTGCCTTGGGAGCTCATTCCCCAGAATGGCTGTTGTGGCTCCTAAAGGTTGGAAGAGCGGCATCAGCAAGACTTATTTATATTACCTAAAATAGGAAGATGTCGATCCTGCACTTCTGCAGAAAGAAACATAGGTCAGAAGAATAGGTTTAGCCTTAGTGCAAGGCTTGCATAACTTGCAGTGGCTAATTGTGACTAAGTGACAAGGTGCTGAGTGGAGTCCCAGTCCATCATCTGGCCATGCATCAGTTTGAGCAACTGAGATCCCTTTAGAACAGGGGTCCTCAAAGTTTTCAAACAGCAGGCCGGTCCACCACGCCCCAGACACCACTGGGGGGCGGACCACAGTCCAAAAACAAACATATGACATGGAAAAAAGGGAGGGAGGGGCAAGTGGGTGGAGCCCCCCACGATTGGCCCATGATCACTGTGTCTCTGGGCCCCCAGCAATGTCTCCTGCTCCAGATCACCAGCCTGAGGTGCCACCGCTGGGATCCCTCTGCTGCGCCTCCTCCTCCTCCTCCTCCTCCTCCTCCTCCTCCTCCTCCTCCTCCTCCTCCTCCTCCTCCTCCTCCTCCTCCTCCTCCTCCTCCTCCGGTGGCAGCGGCTGGGGCTGGAGCGGCTCTCCTTCCTTCATTCATTGTGTTGGGAAGGAGGCAGCAGCCCAGGCAAACTCTGGCCCCTCATCACCTTGTGGGCGGCCACTCAGGGTGAGGAGCAGCAGCCGCAGCAAGGCTGGTGCCACTGTGCGCAAATCCAGCCATGTACCCTGGCCATCACATCCTCACTGTGCCCTGGAAGGAAAGCCGCCTCCTCTCTTGGCCTGGCTCTTCTTTCTCTTGGTGCCCTGCAAGTGAGGGAGGGAGGGAGCAAGGGCTGGGAAGGAGGGAAGGGAGGCAGGAAGGCATGCCCAAAGCCACCTGCAGCCCGCTCACTGGCCAAGTCCAGCCAGGCTCTGGTGCTCTATTGGCTTGCCAGCCTACCCATCACCAACCAGGGACAAATGCAGCCCCATCAGCCTCCCAGGAACTAGGCCCAGGCCACTGTTGGCCTTCTCTTCCCTTCTCTTCTTTCTCCACCACCTCCTCCTCGCTGGTCTCTAACCTGGTGATGGTGGTGGCAGCTTTAGCCTCCGGCCATGGCTGTGATCCCTCCTCCCCTCCCTTGTTCCATGGAGCAAGGCAACAGCTCAGAGGGGGCTGGGTAAGCAGGAAGTAGCTCCGTTTCCCCCTCGGTTGCCTACGTTCCATCCCTCAAGCGGTCCACTGCCATGGCTGCTCTGGCTCAGAAGGCTGGCTGGCACTGCCTCCGCCTGCCCCCTTCATTCCTCACAACTACAATAACACAGGTGGCAGCCACACAAGGAAGGCAGGTGGGCAGGGTGGAGGAGGAGCAGGGGTGGGGGCTCAGGGCCATGGAGGGAGTGGGGGACCTTGCCGTAGCCCTCCCACTCTTGAATGCCCCACTAGCCAGCATGCCGATCATCTGGGCAATAGTTGGGGGGAGTGGGAGAAGCGACATAGCCCACTGCTTTGAACTGCCTCAGCAAAAGAAGCAGCTGCGGAGGCTGGCTTGCTCACAAAGCAGGGGGTAGGTGGGGGGTTGCAATTGGTCCTGGGGGCTGGATTCAGGACCTTGGGGGCCGGATTCAGGACCTTGGGGGGCCGCACCAGCCCTGGGGCCTTAGGTTGAGGACCCCTGCTTTAGAATGTCGTCAGGTAGCCGCCATGAGCCACAAGAGTTTACACAAAACGCACATGACCATCCGTTATATTCCATCAGTTCTGCTCTCTTTGTTCCAAGTTGCTCAAACAGCCTCGGTGGGCTTCTTCACTTTCTCGTAGCCACCAACTGACCAGCGCATGTCCTTCTGGATTACCTCCAGGTGAAAGAGCTGGTGGAAGAGCAATTATTTGCCCGCTATGACCGCCTGCTGCTTCAGTCAAGCTTGGATATGATGACAGATGTGGTCTATTGCCCGCGCTCCTGGTGCCAAAGCCCAGTGATGCAAGAGCCATCAAGCACAATGGGGATCTGCCCAAGATGCAACTATGCCTTTTGTACGCTGTGTAACAAGACTTACCATGGTGTCTCTCCATGTAAAGTCACTGCAGGTGAGTTGACGGCAGGAGAAAGTAGTGGAGTGCTGGGCTGATGAACAGTGTATTGGCTGTATTTTTCCTTTTGATACAGCTATCTGTTCAATCAAAGCAAAAAAGGGGGGTGAGCCATGTGGCCATCACAAAACAGAATTGCAAAAATAGGTTACAGGTGATACATTTATAGGCCACTATTAAAAATAAAAAAGGAACATTGCAAGCTTTCGAGTGTAAATCACTCTTCTTCAAAGCAGGTCCCAGAAGTTCAGACATGGTGAAAGATGTGCTTTACTAGGAGGTTACTTTTAAAGTCCTTGGTTAGATTATGTTCTTAAGTCCATGGCTAGATGATGTTGCAGCCAGGGCAGGAGTCTTGTTAGAGACAAGATGGACAGTTGTAAAAAGCTGCTTCTTAAGTCACACCCCTGTTCTTCAAACAAAGGAACATGGGTCATATATCACCTGGACTCCTTTACCCAGCTCGATTTGGCACTATGAGACATACAAATCCCTTTTGGCCTGGGGGGGGGGGTATTCAATGATACTATTGCCATACGTGGTTTTTTTACCATTACGTCAGAAATGACTCACAGTGACCCTAATTGGGCCTTCAAGGTGAGTTATTTAAGAAGTGGTTTTACCAATTCTGCTCCCCAGTCAATTTCTGTGGCTAAAAGGGGATTAGAGCCCTGTTGTCCAGAGTCATAGCCTTTCCATTCTATCTGCTACACCATACTGAGAAACTATTCTGTAGGGCAATTTATATTCTCTAAAAAGGAAGCCTATTGAGTGATCTTGTTCTGTCATATATGCCACTTACCCTTTCTTTCCACCTTATTATGTCCATGACTTCTTCAACCCAGTAGGCCCTTAGTATGAACACAACCTGTCAAAACTGTTTTTCCAAGTGCTCATTCTTTCCCAGACATCCTTTTAGTTGGAAATATTGGCATGCTTCTTGTTGTGTTGATTCAGTCGTGGCCGACTGTTCGTGTTGCCCCTCTTGAAATCAAATGATCCTCCCCAGGAATGGTACAGTGGTCCCCCGCCCTTTTGTGGTTCACATATTGCGGCCCTGCTATATCGCGGGACCGCAGTACCCGGAAAGGGCTTGAGGGAGGGGGGGATCACACACCGCCTGCCCATGCCTCCAAGGAGGTCCGGGCAAGCAGTGCGCGATGGCAAAAGGGATTTCGGCTGCGGAGCCCCAGCGCTGGGCTCCGTGGCCGAAGTCCCTTTGGCCGATTGCGCGCTGATTGCCCTGACCTCCCAGCGCTGGGCTCCACTGCGGAGAGCCCTTTTTAAACATTGCATGCTGCTCGCCCGCACCCCCGGGTGAGGACAAGTGGCACACAAATATTGTGCCCCCCCACACCTGCATCCGCCTTGGGGGTGCATGGGAGAGTGGCGGGGGGAGATCGGGTCACTCCGCGCCACCGCCCCTGGCCCCTCCGAGAAGCCTCAGGCGTGTGTGGGAGGGCGGAGGGGGGCGATCGGGTCGCTCCACGCCACCGCCCCAGGCCCCTGTGAGAAGCCTTGGGGGGGAGGGGGGAGGGTGGCGGGGGGGCGATCAGGTCGCTCCGCACCGCCGTCCCGGGCCCCTCCGAGGCTTCTGGGACAGGCGTGCAATCGCCCCCCAGCTTTTATAAAGATTGTAGTATCCCTTGCATCACGTAACGGGACAGTTTCTGGTTTATTTTGAAGAGTATTTTTAGCAGTCTTGTGTTACCCTCAGAGTATCTTGTTTCAGTAATGTAAGCATATAATTGCATGCTAAGCTGTCAGTAGTGACTTACTGAAACCCTTTCCAGGGTTTTCTAAAAATAGAGTACTTAAAAGGGGGCTTTCCATCCCCTTCTCCAAGGTTGCCCTGGAACTATGCAGCTTGCCGAGGGCTACACGGGTGAGCTCTAGAGGTAGGTGCTTCATCCAGAGCAAGAAGCTGGCCACCCCTGATGTCGCGGAGCCCCATCCCCTGGGCTAATCAGATAATTTACAAGCCCCTTGCGCACCATCAGGGTTCTTCTGCAGCATGGAACTCCAATCCAGGCAAGAGCTATCTGGCCCTTTCCTGTTTCTCCAGCTGTGCAGGGAGACTAAGGGCGTTTTTACACGACCCCTAAGATCCACTGGCCATTTAAATTCGGACCAGAGATCTTGGGGGTTCGTCACTCTTCCTGTGTTCCCACCCCCTCCGCACTTCCTTGCTCCTGTCTGCGTGAGGGGAGGGAGAAAAAAAAGGGAGAAAAAACGCAGGCTCACCTCCCTCTGCCGGTGGAAGCCGCACCGAGCCCCGTCGTCGTCATGATTCCTGTCTCTTAAAGGGGCGGCGGGGACAAAAAAACAAACACAAGGTGAGGAGAGCCCGGCACTCACTACTTTACATCCGCATCAGAAATTTTTCAGCTCCGGAGACCAGGTACTTGAAAAGTGTGCTGGGACGCGCTTAGGTGGGCGTGGTCGCACTTAATTTTTTGTAAACTCCGGAGCTGGTGGGGAAACAATTTTAAGCTCCGGATCTGGGAACCATTTGCCGCGGAGTTTAGGGGTTGTGTGAAAAGGCCCTAAGTGGCCCAGTCAGCCTGGGAGGATGGGGCTTCACCGCACCTGGGGGCACACTCTTTGTACGGAGCACAAAGTGCCCAGTTCTAGTTAGTATGCCTCCGCAACGAACGTCGGATGGTCTGCATGGGATCACTATGCAAGGCTAATTATGGATATTATTTGTTCTGTTTAGGTGTGCTTGTATTGCTTGGTTTTTCAGTGCTGATCAGTAGCTTACCTTTGTTCCCTTAGACAAGTTACTAGATTTGCGAGAAGAGTACCTTGAAGCAGATGAGCTGTCAAAGCAGTTTTTAGAGAAACGCTATGGGAAGAGAGTGATTGAAAAGGCTCTGGAGGAGATGGAAAGTCATGATTGGCTGGAGAAAAATTCCAGGTTATGTCCTTCCTGTGGAACTCCCATAGAGGTAAGCATTGGGGCAGAGGGTCAAGTCTTAAGAGAATCAAAGAGATTTCTTCTGCTTACTCCTAGAATGCCAGTTCAGCTATTCATGGGGAAGTGACATAAAATCTTATTGATTCTTCCATAAATGCCCATGCACAGCAGTGTGTATGGGTAACAATTTCAGTATAAAGTGTTCTGCTTATATACCGCCCCATACCACTTCAAGTAGTCTCTGAGTGGTTTACAGTTTAATTACAGTATGCAAGCTACACATTGCCCACCCCCACCCCCCACCATGCTGGGTACTCATTTTATCAACTTCGGAAGGATGGAAGGCTGAGTCAACCATGATCCTGCTACCTGGGATTGAACCCGAGGTCATGAGCACAGTTTTAGCTGCAGTACAGGCATTTAACCACTGACGTTTAACACAAGAAGCACGTTAGCTGCTAAGGAGCAGTCTGGACTCAAGAAGCCTGGACCAGAGAAGAAACCCTGGGTACAAAACAACAGGCCATCTTTGTAAAAGAAATGTTACTAGCCAAAATTCAGTAGCTTAGCAGAGTAAACCGCAACAGAGCAGGCTGAATCAATGGGGATTTTGAGAGTTATCTTCTCCATTTGTTGTTCAGACCTTAAGTGATAAGAACATAAGAAGAGCCATGCTGGATCAGGCTAACGGCCCATCTAGTCCAGCTTCCTGTATCTCACAGTGGCCCCACCAAATGCTTATGGGAACACATGAGATTAGATATCTGTCTCCTGATAGCACTCCCCTGCATCTGGCCCTTGGAGTACCCCGGTTTTAAGCCTCCCTCATGTGATGGATTTTTCCTCCATAAATCTGGAGGAAAAATCCTCTTTTGAAGGCAGCCAAGCCAGATACCATCAACACATCCTGTGGCAGGGAGTTCCTCAGACTAAAAACATGCTGGGTAAAGAAGTGTTTTCTTTTGCCTGTTCTCACTCTCCCAGCCCTCAATTTGAGTGTATGTCCCTAGTTTTGGTATTTTGGGAGAGGGAGAAGAGCGTCCCTCTATCCATTTTACTCATGCCCTGCCTAATTTTGTACATCGCGATTGTATCCCCCCTCGAGCGCCTTTTTCTACTCTAAAGAACACAAATGCTGTAGCCTTTCCTCATAAGGGCGGCCCCCCAGCCCAGTAATCACTCTAGTTGCTCTCTTCTGCACCTTTTCCAGTTCCGCTATGTCTTTTTTGAGATGCAGTGACCAGAACTGTACACAATACTCCAACTGCTGCCTTACTATCATTTTATAAAATGGCATTATAATGTTGGCTATTTTATTTTCAGTCCCCTTTTTGATGATCCGTAGCATGGAATTGGCCTTCTTCACTGCTGCCACACACTGGGTAGACACCTTCATTGAGCTGTCCACCAGCACACCAAGATATTTTTCCTGATCCATTATGGATAGCTCAGAGCCCATGAGTTGATAGATAAAGTTTGGATTTTTTGCCCCAATATGCATTACTTTACATTTGGCTACATTAAAACGCATTTGCCACTTTGCAGCCCATTCCCCCAGTTTGGAGAGATCCTTCTCGAGCTCTTCATCATCTTCTCTGGTCTTCAGCACTGGGAAGTTTCATGTCTTCTGCAAACTGGGCCATCTCACTGCTTATCGCTGTCTCCAGGTCATTTATAAACAGATTGAAAAGCACCGTACCCAGGACAGATCCATTGGACACACCGCTTTTCACCTCTCTCCATTGTGAAAATTTCCCATTGACACCTACTCTTTGTTTCCTGGATATCAACCAGCTCTCAGTCCATAAGAGGACCTGCCCCCTTATCCCTTCATTGTGTAGTTTTCTCAGCAGCCTTTGGTGAGGGACTGTGTCAAAAGCATTTTGAAAATCAAGATAGACAATATCCACCAGTTCACCCAAATCCATATGCCTGTTGACCTTTTCAAAGAATTCTAAAAGGTTTGTCAGGCAAGACTTACCCTTACAGAAGCCATGCTGATTTTCTATCAGTACGGCTTGTTCTTCTATGTGTTTTTAAGATTTTCTCTTGGATGAGGCTTTACACCATCTTCCCTGGGACAGAAGGCTAACCAGCATGTAATTTCCCGCCCCCCTTCCTTTTTTAAAAATTGGTGTGACATCCACTGTCCTCCAGTCCTCCAATACTGTAGCCATTTTAAGAGACAAGTTGCATATTACCATTAAGAGATCTGCAATTTTCTTTCTTAGTTCCTTAATAACCCTTGGGTCAATGCCATCTGGGCCCGGTGAAATGTTGATCTTCAATTTTTCAATTAAACCTAAAACATCCTCTCTTTTAACCTGTATTTAATTTAATTCTTTAGTCAAGAGGGGTGGTTCTGGCAGCAGAATCTGCCCAAGGTCTTCTATCGTGAAGACAGATGCAAAGAACTCATTTAATTTTTCTGCAATATCCATGTCCTCCTTTACCTCCCCTTTACCTCCCTCACCATCCAGAGGGCCAACTGGTTCTCTGGCAGGTTTTCTACTTCTAACATATTTAAAGAAGCTTTTATTATTTCTCTTTATATTGCTAGCCATACGTTCCTCAAAGTCTTTCTTTGCCTCTCTTATCATCTTCTTACATTTATTTTGACAGAATTTGTGTTCCTTGTTATTTTCCTCATTTGGGAAGGATTTCCATTTATGGAAAGACCTCTCCTTGCCCTTTAGAGCCACTCTAACTCCACTCGTTAACCATGCTGGTGCCCTTTTGGACTTAGAGGAGCTCTTCTTTCTTTGTGGTATGCACTTCCGCTGGGCCTCTACTACCATTTTAAACAGGCTGCTTGCACTCTGAAGAGGTTGGATTCTCTTTACCTTCCCTTTCAATTTCTTTCTAACAAATTTCCTCATCTGAGGGAAGTCTGCCCTTCGGAAATCAAGGGTTTTTGTGTCTGATTTGTATGAAACTCTTTCCCCAACATGCATGGCAAAGGAGATTACATCATAGTTACTGTTTCCCAGAGGTTCAACAACATTCACATCTGTGACCAGGCCCTGAGTATCACACAGTATTAGATCCAGAGTTGCCTGTTCTCGGGTGGGCTCCATGACAAGTTGCTCTAAGGCACAGTTATTCAGCTTGTCGAGAAACCCATTTTCTCTTTCTTGCTACAAGCTCGCATTAGCCCAGTCTGTGTTGGGATAATTGAAGTCCGCCATGATTATTATCCTTTCCCTCTTAGACACCTCCATGTTTTTGTCTCCTCATTTCAAGTTCTTCCTCAAGTTTTTGATCTGGTGGTTGATAGCAGACCCCCATTATCACATCACTCCTTGGACCTGGTAGTTTAACCCACAGTGATTCTATGGTGGAGTCAGACCCTCTGTCAACATAAGAATATAAGAACATAACAAGAGCCATGCTGGATCAGGCCAAAGGCCCATCTAGTCCAGCTTCCTGTATCTCACAGTGGCCTCACCAGATGCGTCTGGGAGCACACAAGACTAGATATCTGTCTCCTGATACCACTCCCCTGCATCTGGTCCTTGAATTACCCCGGTTTTAAGCCTGGAGGTTACACATCTTCATCATGGTTTGTAACCTGTGATGGACTTTTCTTCCAGGAATCTATCCAATCCCCTTTTGAAGGCATCCAGGCCAGATGCCATCACCACATCCTGTGGCAGGGAGTTCCACAGACTCACAACGCTCTGGGTGAAAAAATATTTTCTTTTGCCTGTTCTCACTCTTCCAGCCCTCAATTTGAGTGTATGTCCCCTAGTTCTGGTATTTTGTGAGAGGGAGACGAGTGTCCCTCTATCCACTTTAATCATGCCCTGCATTATTTTGTATGTCTCAATCATATCCCCCCTCAGGCGCCTTTTTTCCAGACTAAAGAGCCCCAAATGTTTTAGCCTTTCCTCATAAGCCTTTCCATTCTGCTGAATTTTACCCCTTCTTTGACATTGATGGCCATTCCACCTCCAACCCGCCCCTCTCTATCCCTCCTATAGAGTTTATAGCCTAGGATTGCAGTATCCCACCGATTCTATGCATTCCACCAGGTTTCTGTTATGGCCAAGAAGTCAGACCTTTCTAGATGGTGTCTACATTTTGAGCCTGGGCTTTGGCTGTTATTGCTGCTTCTGCTGTTGATGTTCTGATGGGTGGATAAAATGGCAAGGGGACCTTCCCCCTTCTGTTGTCAGTTGTCTGTATCATGGCTGCACTGAGACATAGGAGAACTAGCAATAAAACACTGCAGCAATGGGGGGAGGAGATTTCTCTTTGAATCCCAAGAAATCATCCATTAGGAGTGGCTGAGCATGGTCACAGTATTTTGTATATTTAAGAAAACTAAGTCTGAGCTTGAAGTTATTGTCCATGAATGAATGTTAGAAGAATAAAGCAATGCTTCCCTTAGAGCCAGTTATCAATACTGTGTTCTAATAATGCATTTTCTGTGCAAAATGCTAATGCTGACCATTGCTGCTTTTCTTGCACAAGTCTTCATTGAATCTTGAGAAGCTGTCTTTTGAGATTTCTCTTTTCTCCTTTTCTCATTGTCAGAAGCTAGATGGATGTAACAAGATGACATGCACCGCATGCAGGCACTACTTCTGTTGGATCTGTATGAGATCTCTGTCCAAGGCAACTCCTTATACTCACTTTCAGGATCCAGCCTCTCCATGCTTTAACCGGTAGGTGTATGTGCCCACTTCTCAAAGAAAACTTTGCTTGTATCTAAAGATGGGTTTTCTGTGGCTGACAAGCTAAATTGTTCAGAAGTTCCAGCCAATTCTTTATTTAACCTTTAGAAATAAGATATGGAGAGGTGGCAGGTTTAAAAATCAATATAACTAAGTAAATTCTTAGTCAAAAACTTAATAGAGAAACAAAAAACCCAGCTGAACTCTATTACAGACATGCAGATTATAAAGAAAGTAAAATATCTTGGAATATACTTGACTGCAAAATGTTCCTCTTTGAAAGAAGACAACTACTGTACTTAAATCTTCTAGGACATAAGAGATTTGGAAACTTGGGGAAAATTACAAATTTCCTTACTGGGAAGAATTGCCACCTTAAAAATGAATATTTTGCCAAAACTAATGTTCCTTTTCCAAAATCTTCAAATTAAGCTCAAATAATTTTTTTCCAAAATCTGAACAAAGGCGTAAGATTCAAGGCAAGAATAAAAATTAACCTCTTACAAGAAGTAAAAGACAGAAGAGGTTGTGCTCTACTGAATTGGCTTCTATATTACCCAGTGAGCACTTTAATCTGGATTAAAGAATGGATCCTCTTGAGGAACAAAAGGCTGTTATATCTGGAAGAAAATGTCTTGCATCTAGGCTGGCATGCATTTCAACGGTACAACAAAAATAACCAACACAAATATTTTGGAAGACTTATAAGGAATTCGCTACTTAAAATATGGGAAATAGTGAAATCTAAAATGTACAAGAAAACTCTAAGATGGGTGTCACCAATGGAAGCATTTGTCCTCCCAAACCTCACAAATTTTGAGAAGTTAATCACCTATAATCCCCTCCTAAATAATGAAGGATTGCTAAAAACTAAGCAACAACTAGAAACCCAAGGGTTGATTCTACCATGGTGGCCATTACTACAAATAAAATCAACTTGTAACGAAGACAAAAAAAACAACAACACCACATGGATTTGAAAAAACAGTATTCATCTTTGGATAAAAACCTGCTGTTTACAGAAGAAAAACAAACTAAACAGTTATACAAATTTCTATTAGATTGGGAAATGCAAGACGAGGAAATCAAACGTACAGTGATCCAATGGGCCAACAACTTTGGATACATGATCGAATTTAAAAAATGGCACTGACTTTGAGCTAATAACTATAAACTGACAATAGCTACTTCCTATGGAGAAAATTTACTTAAAATGTTTCATAGATGGCATCTCCCACCATTCAAATTAGCCGGAATGTTTCCCAATGTATCGAGTAAATGTTGGAAGTGTAGAAAACATGAGGGCACTTATTATGATCTTTGATGGACGTGTGATAGAGCAAAGGCATTCTGGGTAAAAAAAATCACACATGGCTAAAACTCATGACAAAGCAAAACCTAGAATTCAAATCTGAAATATGTCTATTAGGTATATTACCAAACTTTGTGAACAAAGAGTGTAGCTACTTAATATTGCATGTCCAGACAGCGGCAAGAATGGCCATGGGCACAGTTATGGAAAAGTGAAACCAACAGAAGAAATGCTGTTGAATAAAATAATGGAATGTGCAGAGATGGATAGGTTAATAAACAGATTGAAGGACAAAGATGAATGTGAATTTTTCCAATCCTGGAATATGTTTTATAATTGGCTAAACACAAAAAAGGATGTAGTAGAATAAGAAGAATTGGATGTAGGTTGAACTTAGCTATTAACTCTTATCAGATGAAATACGATGAAAAAAAACGTACTTTTCTATGTATATGTATATATGTGGGTGTGTCAGACAGGGCTGTGGAGTCGGTAGATAAATGTTCCGACTCTGACTCCGACTCCTAAGTTTTTTTGTACTTTCGACTCCGACTCTGACTCCGACTCCTCTCTGTATTAATATGTGAATGTATTTTATACATTCCTTTTATACATTCCCTCATACAGACAAGCAGGGACAGCTATGCAGTTTCTTCCAGAAACATACCATATATACTCGAGTATAAGTCGAGTTTTTCAGCCCTTTTTTAAGGGCTGAAAAAGCCCCCCTCGACTTATAGTCGGGGCAATAATAATAAGCCACTTACCTGTTCTCTCTGGCCTTGCCCGTTCTTCTCCCTGCTTGCCTGCTCTTCCCTGCAGAGGCAGATCTCAGCCCGTTATATCCCCAATCAGTAAGCTATGGAAAGTATAAGTATTGCCGCTCCTAATTGTGCATTGCGTGCCATATAGTGAAGCACATGAAAAGCATGCTTCTTCACGGTCACTTAACGTGTTCGTTTTGCGGTTACGTGAGGCACTGCATGCATTGGTCTTTATTCTTACAGTAGAGAAGTCATTAATTATAACTTTTTGTGAATCGGGACATTTAAACTTGTTTTTTTTTATTCAAATCTAAATTTAGTAGGAGTAGGAGTCGGAGCATTGTTTGCCCACTCCGACTCGACTCCTCGACTCCAACTCCGACTCCACAGCCCTGGTGTCAGAGAGAGAGAGGGTGTGTGTTCCCCCCTCTTTTTTTTCTTATTTTAAAAAAAGAAACAATGTAAGCAACCACATATCAGAGGTAAATTTTGGAGGATGCAATTAAGCTGTGAGTTAGTTGTTAAGTTTGTCAGGGAGCTAGTTGCATTGACATTTCTTAGTTACTCTTGGAGAACGTTTCAATTTCTAACTGCAATATATGCCAATATATAGCACGTACAGTATATTTTAAAAGCCTTACAGGTTGAATGTGATATCTTTTTGCAAACAAAATGATCTTCTGATTCATAACCCACAGTAATTTTTCTGTGTGTTGCAGGCTATTTTATGGTTTGGAAAATGAAGATGACATTGTGGATGAGGAATTCTACTAGTTCCTACTGAATGCTGAAGAATTTGAAAAAAAAATGAAGTTGCACCATATGTGCTTGATTTGTTTGCTTTGAAGACTGGCAGATTGTAAAACAGAAGCTCTTGATGATGCTTGCAGAATTGCTTTTCTTTTCTGCTGTGAAAAAGACTTTTAACTGCATGGGATGATCTGAAAACTTTTAAAATTATCAAGTGGAAAACTGAAAAAGTAATATGAAAGAATTAAAATGATATCATCCTGCCTTGTAATTTACCCTGTTGCCACTAAAATCGATCCAGGGACAAGTGGAAAATGAGAAAAATATACCTGCTCTGTCGTGGTTCCTTGTGTACGCTTGCAGGGAGTGATGAAAACATGGATACAAAACTAAAAAATCATGACTGTTCCCGTGGTCCAGCTGCTGGTTTTCCCAGCATTTGTTCAAATCAGAAAAGGGGAGGGGAGTCCTTTCATTTTATGAACATCTTCTGCTAAGGCCACGGTCAGCCTGAATTCATCTTCTGTGGGACATCATTGGATTGCTTCTGAAACGGAACATGGATGATGACCGGCTGAAGGAGCTTTTCCAGTGCTGAGGTTGTGTTTATTACATGTCCTCCCCTCCGGACCTTGCATAACCACTGGCTCGCTTGCTGGCTTCCCCTGTGGTTCCGTTTTTGTGCCATGCACAGAGAGTGGGGAGTGGGTGCAGGGAGTGGCTTGGCAGGTTATTAAGTTGCCAGAAGAATGGAACAACTTGCGATGCACTTTCATTATTAGAAGTCTGCTGAAGGGAAATGATAAATCTCCTAATATGCTGCCACATTCTGAATGGTAGTGTGCGAAGCTCGCACTTCAGAGTACATTTACTGTACACCTGTCTCCCGCAAAGAACGTTTAGGCACTTGGTGAGCAGCTCAAGGGGAGCTTCTTTTGCTGTGCCAAGTCAGAGAGGGGAACCTACATCTCTCAGCCTTTAACTGTGTGGGATGATCTAAGGAAGATTGTGTGTGTGTGTGTGCAGGGGAACAGCACTAGTTCTGACCAATGCCAGGCTGTGCAGGCTGGCAGGTTCGCTGTAAAGGATTGTGGGGAAAGGTGCCTTCTAATCTGGGTTTGAATGATAGAGCTAGAGAGCTGAACAAGAGCAGCTACCAGAAGAGAGAGAGTTTGGCCTTGTGTGGCTGAGGTGAAGACACTTTGGTAAAATTATAGTGTGTTGAAATTTTTCATTTTCCTCAGTTCCTTGGAAGGAGCCTCTCATGACCCCTAGCTTCATCCTTCCAGTTTTCCCTGGAATAAATACTTCAGTTCACAGTTCTTTTTTTGGTTAATAGTAACCATCTTTAATGTAGAGAGAAAAAAAGGTAGAAAAAGCTTCACATTTTACAAATCCCATTCTTGGAATATATGTAATTTTTTTTTGTAATGGACATTCATGCTGCATGTTAAGACCTCTTTCCTAGTTGAGAAACTGGCACAAGGCAGTTCTGCTGTTGGGGAGCCCTTGAGGCATTGACCTCTGTGGCTGCCGCCGCCGCCGCCTCATCGTGGTAGAAGGGAGATGGGGGCATATTTTCTAATACAGTCCTCCAGAGGCAAAGGCTTGAGCACCTTCTCCTCCTAGGTCTCAACAGGAGGGTATGTTGAATCAGTTGCCCAGAGGGCTAAGAGATCAGTCACTGTAGGGCTTCTTAGACTGGTTGCTTTCTCCACCTGTTTCCTTCATACTGTACAGTGGATCCACAAGCTTGTTGTGAACGAGCATTAGACCTGATAAAACGACATGAAACAAACAAACAAGAACTTAGTTCTGATGCAAACATCACTGAATAAAGTGTTGATTTATATCCACTCATCGTTGCTTCTTACTGTTTTAGACTGCTTAGGTAAGGCTGAAGGAGCAAGTGGCAGGCTACATTTGCTTTTTTGGAAGACTGCATGGGGTCCATATACAATTTAGAAGTCATTTAGAGCAAGTGTGAGAAGCACCAGGTGTTCTGGACAACACCTCCACCCTGCCTTACTCCCAGCAGCTGGATCATTTTGAGATTTGGAATCTAAAACAACTGGAAGGCCAGAAGTTCCCTCCTCTTGATTTAGTGTCTCAGCATGGAATGAGTCACATGTTAAGTTTTGTGGCCATATCACTGTATATTTCCCACATCCAAGTTTATAAGTGCATGGTGCTACTGCAGTGTGAAATAACGTGTAGAAGGTTTTTTTAGCCACACTTGGCCTAGTAAAGGTAAAAGAACATTGGGAAATATTTTGAGAAAAATCAGTTTTCTAGTAAGAATAGCTGGATTCATTTTAGGGACCTGTTCTGATGTATCTTAGATATTTCCCGGTGGAAATGATCTGCGGTAGGATCAGAACAGGCAAAGGGAAAATATTTCCAGTGATGTCTAAAGAGATGCAGTTCACTGCCCCACAACCTGGTGATGGTCTCCAGCTTGAACGGTCTTCATTTGTGGAAGATAAACTTTCCAAAGTGAATGGTCAGTCAGATTCCTGAATGGAGTTGCCACCTTCTAGGGCTTTCCTTTGAGCTATCATGCATTTGAAACAAAAGGTGTTAGAGGGAGTTTGCCATCCTGTGCCTTTCTAACCAACCACAGTTGACTACATGGCAGACGTCTGCTGTGATTCCGTAGGATGCCCTCTCCTGGTGTGGCAGCTGAATGTTAACATGTTTGTTTGGGATTATGTCCGCTGGTAGCACTTTTGTTCTCACTTTGTGGGTTTAGTTTGTTTGCCCTGACTTTTTTGTGCTGTTTTTCTCATTTTTTTCATCTACGTACATACACTGACCGGAAGGGGGCTGTAGGGACAAAAATCTTGCAAAGAGAACCAGATGTGCTAGTGTGCCTGTCAGCTCTCCCTCAGTTTTGCTAAGCAGCAGCAGTGATACTGGAGAATAAGTAGAGAACTGACGATATACTAACATCCATGCTAAAATCCAGTGGTGTGCGGGAGCAAAGGAGCCTGCCAAGTTGTAGGCTCAGGAGATGTTTCTGGCATTTATGTTTCTACTCCATTGTAATTCAAAGCAGATAAGCAACAGCCACACATTGTTTTGGAGATTTTTTTATAAAATTGTTTATATTTTCACCTTCTCACACATATCTATCTTTTAATGCCACAGACAATCCAGTCTTCCTGGAGCCCACCCCACCCCACCTACCTACCTACCTTGAAAGTATTTCACAGTTTTCATTTTAAGCTCCAGAGTGGCATCGTCATCACATACGAAGAGAGTACGGGGATGCTGCTGAAAGGCTGACACCGTCCACATGTGGTTTACGCCTTCCTCAATAGCTTTGTGCAAAGCAAAGGCTTTGTGGGCTCCTGTAATCAGAATCATAACCTGTAATGAAAGAGACACAGAAAATGGGATTATTAGGCTTTGGTTTTGATTGTGAGCTTCAAAAAACCCTTCTCTCTGCTTTTACTCTCAGATAGCTAGATAGCTAGATAGATAGATAGATAGATAGATAGATAGATAGATAGATAGATAGATAGATAGATAGATGGATAAATTGATTGATTGATTGATTGATTGATTGATTGATTGATTGATTGATTGATTTCAGGTTTGGTAAGATGATGACTAGGCAGCTGGAAATAAACCTATTGTAAACAGGATAACATTCAAGGTTGTATTGCAGTACTATATCTGACTGAAAAATGAAGAGAACAAGGGCTAGAGCAGCGGTTCTCAAACTGGGTCCCCAGATGTTCCTGGACTGCAACTCCCAGAAATCCCCTCCAGCACAGCTGGTGATGAAGACTTCTTGGAGTTACAGTCCAGGAACATCTGGGGACCTCAACCTAAGGCCCTGGGGCCGGATGAGAACCAATGGGCCTGAATCCGGCCCCTGGGACCGACCACTCTACCCATTAATTAAACCAGCCTCCGCAGCTGCTTGCTGCCTTTTGGATGGTGGTGGACTGCACTTTTGAAAACTTTGAGGACCCCTGGGCTAGTCTTCAGTTTTAAACAAGAAAATTTGCTGCCTTTTTAGTAAGCACTTTAATCCCGTCTTCAGTTTTCATCAAGGAAACCGAGTACCTAAAGACTGTTAGCATCCATGGAATGCTCCAAATAAATGGAGCATTCCAAACTTTGCCTCCATACCTAAGGAAGGTTGATACCTCCCAGTTTTTTTGGTTCCCGTCTCCAAGGAGATGGTGCCATCAGTGGCAGACAGAGCCAGGTGTTCCAGTGAAATGCATAGCCATGTTCCTTCCTGAGCTTAGGGCCAATTTACGCATTATGTGGTTGACATCTCTGTTTTGATGACAAATGTGAGATGTGTATAAGCAGTGTACCATGGGCCCAAGGCCGTCATGGTTTTATGGATACACATTGTTCCTCCACTTACACCTTCCCTAAACTACTAAAAACCAAAATTGGATGAGAAATGATTTGAGTTAACTTTACTAAGATTTACATAATTCCCCACCACCACTACACAAAAACACACACAACAGCCTGGAATTTATCAGTCCAAATATATTTCTGCCTCAAAAACTCCCCTTTCTCCACATTCCAGTCAGCCAATATTCTGCTTCTAACCTCTCTGGCATCCATAACTGTACCAACTCCAACTGTCAGAGCCATCGTGGGTACTTTGGAGAGATCACCGTCAAAAAACCTGGCATTAGCCAATATTGTGTCCATAGCCAAGGTTTTCACTCGTGTTCTGGACACAAGGCTTGAGCCTGGCTCATTGAAAGCAATATGACCATCTGGGCCGATACCTGCAGCGGAGACAGTTTTAAATTTATAATCTAGAAAAAAAAAGGCATGCCAAGAATGAAACTTCTGTCTTAGGTTGAAGAACCCGCTTTCTCCACAGAAGCAGGCCCAGCTTGCTGCAAATCCATCCTTCTAAGGGATGAGCACCACTCCTTTTTTTACGCCAGCGGCAAGTCATGCAGTACTCCAAACTGTATTTAAGAGGGTGGTTTCTGACATCTAGGAGCTATTCACAACATGGCCCACAATCCAAAGGGCTACTTTAATTCCCACACAAGGGTTCATCCAGTTCACTGGGAACTTCTAACACCATTTCATACCCCTTTGGGCCACTTCATGTCCTGCCGTACCACAAAAGAATTGTTTGCCAAGATATTGACTAGATGCTGTTCATGGAAAACGTCCTTTTTTCACTCGTGGTTCATTGAGTTCTCTTTCCAGTCCTGATTGCTTCATTAACTTTTCCAAAGATAAATACTGGGATAGTTCCTCAACCCACCTGCTCTATTTGGAATTAACTTTAAGACTAGATATTCATTGGGCATAATACTGTAGTATACAGTGACCCTCACCAACCCGCGATAATTGAAAATCTGCGATATGCGGATGCAGGTTGGCTCAGGCCTGGTGGGCCTAGCTGGGGTCCCTTGTACTTGCCCTCAACCTGGCACTGCCCCAAATGGGCCTGCCAACTGGAAGTGACTTCTGGATCGCCAAAAAGCATTTCTGAGGCCTCTGACAGGCCTAGAAAGGCCCTCCGAGGCCTCAAAAATGATTTTTCTGCAAGCTGGAAGTGACTTCCAGTTCACTAGGAAGCCATTTTTGGGCCTCCAGAAGGCCCAGGAAGGCCCTTGCAGGCCCGTTCGGGGCAGCACAGGACCTGGGGTAAGTACATGACACCTGAAACAGGCCTTCCCCCAGGGGGCTTTTTTCATACACTGCAGTCTTTCTAATCCTCAACTGTTTTCCTGGTTTGGCGCTTTCTTTCCCTTTCGTCCGAAGTTGTTTCAAGTCATTTTTGCTTTCTGCCAATAAGATGGTCTCATCCACATATCTTACATTATCAATGTTTTCCCCACCAATTTTCAACCTTTCTTTCTTTGAATCTAGTTTGGCTTTCTGTATATGTTCTGCAGTCTATAAAGCATAGATTGAGCTTCTTGAATTATCTGGTGCTGTCCAGTAGGTAGTGGATTTTTACAATCTGATTTTGAAATCTGGTTTAAACTTCAGACATTTGTTGTTCTGTATAAGGTAAAGGCTGTTGTTGCAATATCTTGAGCATCACTCTGCTTGCATGTGAAGTCAGAACATTGATCCTACAGTTTCAGCATCCCTTGGCATGTCCTTTAGCGTAAGAGTTAGGCCCATTTCAGTCAATGGAACTTAGAGCTGACTCACTGAATACCCCTTGATTTAAGGTGCTTACTGTAGTGTGATTTACAACCTTAAGTAATGGTGTTTTGGCTACTGAACCTTCTTTGATCTGCATTTACTTAGTAACTTATAGACTTCAACTAGTAGCTCCCTGCTAAGTGTCCTTAAGACTGCCCATTCTGTGACAATGCTGATCAGATGAACAGTCCAAGTTATGACTGCAGCACAGAGAGATGTGTGTGCTCTACATGTTCTCATACATCCTTTAGAACCTGACCCATTAATAAACCACTGTGCTCAGGTGCATAGCATGAACTGCCTGCATGGCAAGTGGTGAGTTTTGAAGAGCTCTGTGGAACAGTCCTTTGACCCAGAATGACTATTGTGCCTATGCACGTCATAGACTGAACGACAGACACCTCTCTCTCAATCCCTCCCTCCCACTGCCTTGCCCCTGGTGCCTTCCAAATTTCACCTCCGACAAAGAGTTCTATTCCTCCGGCAACCTTGATTTTTTCTTCAAAAGCATCACACTCGGCCTGCAGGTCGGCTGCATTCCCATCCAGAATGTGTGTGTTTTCCGGAGCGATGTCAATGTGCTTGAAGAGGTTGTTCCACATGAAGGAATGATAGCTCTCAGGGTGGTCCCTTGGAAGGCCTGACAAAAGAGGAGGGTGGCTGATAGCAGCGGCTTATAACCCCCAACAGACCCTCCCATTCCAATCCACAATAAAGCTCGAACAGCCACTTACAAGATTTTGCACACCATGTTTCTGTCTCGTAAAACGACTGGGTTTGAAGGCTTTCACTTAAGGGCTTAACAAATGTTGTCCCTCAGTTAACAAGATATGCCTGTACAGAGAGATGGGCAGGCTGGTATGTGGGGGTGGGGGTGGGGGCACAGCAGGGGCAGGGAAGCAACATTGTTCCTCCACTGGATAGAACTGGTTCTAGTAAATGGTCCAGGAGAAAAAAGGTCTTCCTTCCTTATGCCTCTAGTAGTGGTTGTGATGGGGCCATTTGGGCCATCCCGCCACCCCCATCTTAGGCCTGGATACAAAGCCTAACACATCCACCCCGATTCCTACTGCTAGTGGCTGCAGTGGGAGCCCCGAGGAGCAGGAGATGGCTTGCAGGCCACAGCATGGCAGTCCACTGCGCGCCCCAAGAACCTCTGTAAAGGAGGAGGTTTAAGTGCAGAGAGGCACGCTGTTATTTCCAGAGGAAAAGCTCCTTGAGTCTGTTGCCGCAGAACCTCAACCAAGTCTTGTGGGACCTTCAGGATTAAGGCGGCTCCTCTGGCCTAGCTGTTTGTGGGCTGCATCAGATGAATGCCTGAGGAACCCTTTTTAAGGAACGTGACTCCCATGTTTGTCATTGGTTCCTACTGTATATAATCTCAAGCTCTGCCAGATAAGTGAAATTCCATGAGATGTTCTGGCCTATCCTCAGTGGCTGACAGGAGAGTGGAGGTTCAGGATCAGAAAAGCCCTCCCCTACACACCCGTTTTCAGTCTGTTTTGTAGTTCTGTAGTCACTTAATCCGTTCTCATTCAGACTGTTTTGGAACCGCTTCTGGAACCCTAACCCTTAAGACTGTTTCACTTCTGTAAGCCTTGTGCTAACCAGAGGACGGGGTTACTTCCTTCTTCTTTCCAGTATCCCCACTCACCAGCTGAGTTCACTCTTAGAGGGGAGTGACAGAAAAATGCCTAGCATTGCAATGCTTCTGATTGCAACCAAGGTAGCAAGGAAAGGGCCATTGCAGGAATGCAGTGTTTGTAAAGGTGGCTTGGACTGGGAGCCTACATTGAGAGGGTCACTTCTTTCCCACTTCTGCAGCCTGGCTCAAGCAGCTAACCCTACATCCTATACACAGAGTAACCACTCCTCAAAAACTGGAGCAGGTTCATTCCCATCTTTAGGGTCTGCCATTTCCCATGACAAACATGTAACAGCCATTTGGGTTCTCCGATGCAAGCCAATGGGGCGATTTAAACATTGATCTGGATCCACAGCACAAATCTCTCTCCTCTGAATTGCTTCTAGGAAGCCAGAGATCACTGAACAAAGTTCTGGGTCACAGTTCAGAGTGATTGTACTACAAGATACAAGTTGGCGAATAGTTGAAAAGGTGTGTAGTTCATTGACCAATTAAAGAGGTTTTTAAAAAATGACAGGCAAAATAATATTTGTGGCAAATAAGTTATTTCTCCCTACTACAGTTCTCAATAATGGGTCACTCACCCACGTATTCATCCATATTGAAAGTTTTGACATATTTGAAAGAGAGATCTCCATTCTTGCAATATTCTATTAGTTTTCTGTAACATCCTAGTGGAGTACTTCCTGGAGACCAAAGAAAGCAGAGTACTGTTAGCAAGGTTGGATCTTATGCCAGTCAGATGGCAAGTTAGTGAAACTCACTAACATGGCACATTACTTGTTTAGAGGCATACTGGGCTGCCCCATCCCAGCACCATCATTTTTATTTCATTCCTGCTGGAGCAGGAAGAAAGCAATTGAGGCCCCATCATCTTACCATCCCACACAGTATGCACACATTATCTCCATGTTGACAGTGGACAGGAAGGGCGGCTTTTAACATAGGAAAAATGCAGAGGAGATAGAAACAAAGTGAAGCAAATTTGCCCCAGTGTGGACTAGAAGAGGCCTTTTGGCCTCTCTCGTAATACTCGGATCTGGGGGTCATTGAGTCTGATGCTGAAAAGGAGAGAGTTGGGTCAGAAAAATGAAAGAACTTCTTCACCCAATCTGCAGCTCAAAGGTTCCCCTATTTGGGACCCCAAATCTTGTTGAACTATAATCCCCACAAGCCTTAGCCATTAACTGAACTAGTTTGGGTTCTCAACCAAGAATAACTAGGGCTTTATATTTCCAAACCACTGGCTAAAGTATAAATCTCATCATCATAAGATGTCATGATGTTCACCAACATGGATAGCTGTAAAAATCATAATAATTTATTGGGTGCTCTCTGTGGCATCTAATATTTCCAGACTGATTGTCAACAAAAGAACACATTTAAGAGATGACTAATGAGTCCCATTCGTTTCAGTGGGCCTACTGAAGTTGGGATTAACACTGGCTTTAATTCATGTTACCTCCATTATCCAAGGCAATATGCCTCTGTGAAGCAGCATACAAGTTGCTGTACTCATGTCTTTTTCTATGGATTCTCTTATGATTCTAGTTCAGGCATGTCCAAACTTTGGCCCTCCAGATGTTTTGGACCACAACTCCCAGAGTCCTTTGCCGTTGGCAATCTAAGCGTAGAATTCTGGAAGTTGTGGTCAAAACATCAGGAGGGCCGAAGTTTGGACATGCCTGTTCTAGTTAGTTACTACAGGAACAGAATGCTGAACTGGACATGTGTCTGATCTGATCTTCCGCAACTGGTACCGTGTTTTTTGCTCTATAAGATGCACTCCCCCTCCCTCAAAATTAAGGAGAAATGTCTTTGCATCTTATAGAGTGAACACAGTCCTCTGGATCTGGTGGTAGCTGCTGTGCCCCCCCCCCCCCGCAGCCCATGATTCCTTTCCTCCCTTGAAGGGAACCAAGGGCCACAGTGGGGGCTTCCGTAGCAGCTGCTGGTGGGTGCTTCCACTGTGGCCGCCACCGGGTGTGGAAGTCTCTGTGGCAGTTGCTGCTGGGAACAGCAGCCACCCTGGAGGCTCTCAGTGCTGGTGGTGTTAGTGGTAGTGAAGCAGCCAGCCCAGTGGCGGCCTTGACGGCAGCACCACCACTAACTCTGGTGGCTCTTCCTGAGGTGATGGCAAGGTGCTGTCACTTGGCACAGCTGGGGGGAGGCGGAGGCGGCAACAGCAAAGAAGAGGAGGAGGAGGGCAGTGGCACACTCCAGCTACTCAGCCCTGGGTGACATGTTGCTGCCGATTTTCCCTCCGTGGTGGCGGCCTTGGGAGGTCAGGAGAGGAGTGATGGTGACGGACCCGCTGCTGCCGCCGCCACCATAGCCCCCACTCAGCTCAGGGCTTCTTTTGTTCCATGGCTGCTTCCTTCCGCTGGCTCCTCCAGCAGTGGTGGCAGCGGCAGGAGGTGGAGGCAGCAGCGGCAGCTCCAGCCCTGCCCCAAGTTGGGCAACTGGGTGGCAGCCGTGTGGGAACAGCAATACCCAGGGCTTGGGAAGGGCTCGGTGGCAGCAGAGGAGGCAGGAAAGGAGACTCAGACTCAACCCCGAGAATCATAGAATCATAGAATCATAGAGTTGGAAGAGACCTCAAGGGCCATCTAGTCCAACCCCCTGCCATGCAGGAACCCCATCACAATATTTCTTTTTTTTTTTTAATAATTTTATTAGGTTTTTAAGGGGGGGGAGAAAGGGAGGGGGTATGGGGGAAAAGGGGAAAAAAGCAAAAGGGGGGATACAATTTTAAAATTTACATTGAATATGTCAAGCAAAGTAAAAATAGTGATATAACATATTGATAGATTGCCAAATATTATCACAGTACTAATAGGTTTGTTACTTCTTGCCATCTTTTTCGAGAAATCTCATCATAGTCTCCCTTTAAATAGCCGGAGAGTCTGTCGATTTCGATGCATTCTCTTATCTTTTCGTGGAAATTCTTCTCTGTTGGCACGTTTGGTTGTTTCCAGAATTTCGCATACAGTATCCTTGCAGCAACAATTACATGGTGATGTACATATCTCTGATCATATGAAATATTTATATCTACTATATTTAATAAGAAAAGTTCTGGTCTAAGCTCTATCTTAGTTTTCAGACATCTTTCTAAAAACAGTTTTACCATTTTCCAATATGCCTTTGCCTCTTTACATGTCCACCACATATGGTAAAAAGTATCACAATCATATTTACATTGCCCATCACAATATTTCCGACAGATGGCCATCCAGCCTCTGCTTAAAAACCTCCAAGGAAGAAGACTCCACCACCCTTTGTGGCAGTATATTCCACTGCCGAACAGCTCTGTCATGAAGTTCTTCCTAATGTTCAAATGGAATCTCTTTTCCTGTAGTTTGAAACCATTGCCCCAAGTCCTAGTCTCTGAAGCCATGGAAAACAAACCTGCTCCCTCTTCAATATGACATCCTTTCAAATATTTAAACATAGCTATCACATCCCCCCTCAGCCTTCTTTTTGAAAAGCTAAACATTCCCAGTTCCCTAAGCCGATCCTCATAAGACATTTCCTCCAGACGCTCAACCATCCTGGTCGCCCTCCTCTGCACCCACTCGAGGTTGTCAACATCCTTTTAAAATTGAGGCACACAGAACTGGACACAGTACTCCAGGTGGGGTCTGACCAGAGCAAAATAGAGTGGTACTATCACTTCCCTTGATATAGACACTATGGTTCTGTTGATGCAACCAAGAATTGCATTGGCTTTCCTGGCTGCCGCATCACACTGCTGACTCATGTTCAATTTGTGGTCCACTAAGACTCCCAAATCCCTTTCACAGGTACTATTCTCCAGCCACAGGTACTATTCTTCAGAAGACTGAGGTTCTGTTCTTTGCGGGGCGGAGGGGTACCGTGGCCCTCTTCCCAGCCTCAGTGGGACTGTCCTCCAGCTGTCTGAAAGAGTGAGGAGTCTGGGCATTACCTTGGACCCAGCTCTGTCCCTGGAATCCCAGGTGGCAGCCATTTCCAAGTCAGCCTTCTACCAACTTAGGCTTATCACCCAGATTCACCCTTACCTTAATGGCGACTCCCTGCGGACAGTGGTGTGAGCACTGGCCATCTCAAGGATAGACTACTGCAGACATGTCAAAACTTTGCCTTTGCCATTGGCAATCTAAGCTTAGAATTCTGGGAGCTGTGGTCCAAAACATCAGGAGGGCCGAAATTTGGACTTGCCTGGACTACTGTAACATGTGGCTTCCCTTGACCCCTATCTGGCGACTGCAGCGGGCGCAGAATGCAGCGGCCAGATTGGTGGTTGGTCTGGGAGGTTTTGACCACATCACCCCAATACTGGTTCAGTTGCATTGGCTACCCATTGCCTCCCAGATAAGTTTCAAGGTGCTGGTTTTGGTTTACAAACCCCTCCATGGCTTGAAACCTGAGTATTTGGCAGAGCGGACCTCCCAAAGACCAGTGTTGGCCCGGCCCACCAGGGCATCGCTGGTGCTCTCACTCCAGGTGGCCACTCCTCGGGAGGCCCATCAGGTATTGACCCGCAATCGGGCCTTCTCAGTGGCCGGCCCGGCCATGTGGAACAAACTGCTGTGCAAGATTCACCAAGTTGAGCCCCTAACAGCTTTTTAAAAAGTTTTAGAAACATGACTTTTTAAGGAAGCTCACGATGATCTGTAGCATTTTATTTGTTGCTCCCCCAGTGTTTGTTGTATTTTCTGCCACCATTAGCCTTTAGCCTCTTGATGGTGTTTTGTTTTGTTTTGTGTGTCTGTCTGATTTTTATGGTGAGAGATTTGTTTGTCTGAATCTCTGGGCTTATTTGTTCTTTTTTTTTTTTTTTTGGCTTGTTTTGATTTTAGCTCTTGACTATTTATTTGACTTTCATTGTAAACTGCCCTGAGTCCCTAGGGGGAAGAAATTGGAGCGGTCTAGAAATGAATGAACGAACAAATAAATAAATAAATAAATAAATAAATAAATAAATAAATAAATAAATAAATAAATAAATAGGGGTGGTCACGAGGGCAGCTACCATGCCTGGGAGGGGAAAGAGGATGGAAGGGAGGGCGGTGCAGGGTGAGGCGCGGCAATCCCAGCAACAGAAGGAGCAAGGACAGAGAGTGATGGTGCCTCCGCTTCTTCCTCCTCAGGCAGCATCCACATGTCACCCATCCTCTTTTTCAGCCCAATCTCAGCTACGGGGTGGGAAGGAGGATGGCCGAGCCTGCCTGCCTGCTGGCCTCAGGATTGTTGAGTTGGCCTGCTGGGTATTGTGACAGGGCGAAAGATGGGACAAAATACACAAATATACAAACCGCACTGAGGAGAGAAGAGACAGCGGTTTGAGGGAGGACCTAGCGATGGCGGCTCTGGAAGCGCCCAGTGGCCGCTGCCACAGAGACCTCCGGACCCAACCGCAGGATGTCTGTGTGAATTTTTTTCCACGCATACATACCTCTAAAAACTAGGTGTGTCTTATGGTCCGGTGCATCTTACGGAGCGAAAAATATGGTATGTTTTAAGTGGGTGACAGTGGACAGCCTTCACAGTCATGCCCTTTTAAAAATACGTCTACAAGCTTGAGGTGATAGAAAGTATTACTATACTGAGATTATTAACAGGAATGTTATAGAACAAAGAGATGGTCAATATAGCGAGTCACTTGTAAAAATATTTGAAATGCCAACTATGAAGTAATGGCTTGATTATAACCTTATAAAGGGCAAGTGCTCTTCCTGACTGACCATGGTGAAATGCAAGGGAGAAGGAGGAGGGGCAGTGTTCTGTTCATCACAAAGCTTCCTTCAAACAAGCAAACAAACAACAAACAAAACAAAACAAAACTCAGCCTTGAAACTTACCAGTTGGAAGCCCAAGGGTGAAATACTTGTCCGGACCTGGATTAAATCGGATTATTCGATTCCTAATGTACTTGGCCGCCCACTCGCTAGCTTGAGCATAATGCTCTAGAATGATGAGTTTCATCCCAACCTGCAAATTTGAAAGCAATGTTCAGATTAATAGGTTATAAATGGCAACGGTGGGGGAACAGAAATCTGCCCAGTTAATACTAACGGAAACATCACTGACTTTTAACACAAGAAGCATGTTAGCTGCTAAGGAGCAGTCTGGGCTCAAGAAGCATGGACCAGAGAAGAAACCCTGGGTACAAAACAACAGGCCATCTTTGTAAAAGAAATGTTAGCAGCCAAAATTCAGTAGCTTAGCAGAGTAAACCGCAACAAAGTAGGCTGAATCAATGGGGATTTTGAGAGTTATCTCCTCCATTTGTTGTTCAGATGTTAAGTCGTGTCCGACTCTTCGTGACCCCATGGACCAGAGCACGCCAGGCCCTCTGTCTTGTCTTCCTTTGACTTCCACTGCTAAATTATCTACTCCATAAATCCCTTAATTCAAATGGACCTGCTCTTAACTGACCGACTTTGGCAAAGTAAATCACAGTTATTTGGCCCATTTGAATCAACAGAATGTAGAGAGGCATTGAATCACCAAATCCCCACTGATTCAATGGGCTTACTCAAGAACAATTTACTATACTAAACTATAAGATTTTGGTCAGTTTATTTGAAGCCTGTGAAATTAAAATTTTCAATTCTAAAATACCCTTATAAGAATGACTAATAAAGAAAAGTGTTTTAGCAAAAGGTTTTGACTTCTACTTCTTTGAAGAGCTCACAGTGTGGAGTAATAAATAGGCACGAGAAAAAAGACAGGATATCCCTGCCCAATACCTAGTACGTGTCAGTCATTTCTTTAAAAAGAGAGAGAGAGATAACAGAGCAACAGGAATTATTTATGGATCTTCTTTCTTTCCATATCTCTCATCCATGGAGAGATTCATTTGACTTGAGACTCAGAAGTCCTCACAGCCTAGATGTTGTCAGCCTTGCTTCAGTCGTTCAAGGGAGCACAAGGAAACTGCTCCTGTCAATCCATTTCCCACATCTCAGCAATATCTAAATTACCCCCAAGGCAGAAGAAAAAATCGATTTGGAAAAGAACAAAAGAGGCAGCCAGTTCTGGAAGCCAGTGATTAATGCAAGCCAAGCAGAGGTGGGTTCAAAGCTCATTTCAGTCATGAGATTTCCTCAGAAACCCTTGATCAGTCAGACTCTCTCTTATTCACTCCTACACACCAGGGCCAAAATCCTTTCCCTATTTTTTGTGTGTATAAAGAGTCTCTGCTGGTAAAGCAGGTATACTTTGTGAGTGAACAGCATTCCAGGCACTAAATATTAACTGAAACTTTGCAAGATTATTCGGAGATAAAAGTCAGGGGATGTACACCCCTAGGAATTTCACAAAAGAAGGGTGCAATCGATGGAAGGGACATTGTGAGAGTATGCTGGGGGGGGGAGTGGCTCAGCTCACACAGTTTGAATGCAAAATACCCTCTATTCTGCCCCGACCATCTCCAGTCAAAACCATCTCAAGGAACAGGAATGGAGGAAAGCCATGGCAATCAGTTCTGGCCTAGACTGACATACATAGCACAAGCAAGGCTGCTCTATAAACATTATCTGAATTCCATAAGACAACAGCGGAGCAGCTGAACTCTGGTACAGCAGTGGCAGTGCTGTCTGTATGGCACAACTACCCCTTTGCTAGTCAAGGACTTGGGCTCCACTTTGTCACCTAAACCTCTTTCTCACTCCCATGATCCCTTGAACGTGTGTTCCTTTCAGGACACAGGTTATTAGTACAGCAGTACCTCCTATACAGCAGACTCACCTATCAGGATTTGTGGGTTGTCAACAGGAGACTGTAACCCTTCAAGACCCCTACACAGGCTGCAGACGGGTCCACGGAGGGTGCGAGTGTAGGGTTGGCAAGAACGCTGACCAGGGGTTGAGGGCAAGCCCAACGGTTCAGCAACAACCTCACAAAATGCCTTCTCCTCCTTCACCACGCAACTTAGAGACACATAAAGTTGGGCAAGCAGGGCTGTGCTTTAGTTTTACTCACCAGTTCCCGAGGCAGACTCCGAGTCTCTTAAAATGCGAGGGCGACTTTTCCAATTGATGCAGTCTCCGGGGAAACTGAGTAAACAGAATCAAACCCAAAGCCTGTGTGTATGTGTGTGTGTGTGTCCCCCAGCCCCGACAACCCTGCCTCCACCAGGAACTTGGTCCAGCCGCCTAGGAGGTCCTTCTCCAGAATCCCCCCCCGCCAAAGAGGGCTCGGTGGGGCAAGGAAAAGCCCACTCTTGCCGGGCCCTCTTAGGTATTGCTCCGAGCCGCATTCAAGGGAGGAGGCGTCTGGCCAACGCTCCTTCGGGCATTCCTTTAACGTCTCTCGGGCGGGAGAAGCAAGCAAGCCGAAGGGACCGGCGCTGGGCCGCCGGGGGTGGGGTGGGTGGGTGCGAAACAGGTTTGCACAACAACAACAACAACAACAACAACAACAACGACTCAACGCAAGGTGCAAGAGACGAGGGTGGCTGGTCCGGGGAGGTGCGCCTAAGCCCCCGGGAACCTTGCGCTCGCCAACGGCTTCGATGCAACACCCGCAACCCCAAGAGAGAGTCAAGGCGGCGTCCCGTCCCGTCCCGTCCCGTCCCGCCCCCGCGGCGCGCCTCCCCCTTCGCCTCCAAACCCGAGAAACGGGAGTGACTTCGCCCCGACTCACCGTCCCGCGGCGGCGGCGGCGGCTCCAACCCAAGCGCCCGGAAAAGCTTTCCGACTCCCGGCCCGCCTCTCAAGCCTCTCAGGCGGTCATATGAGCGGTCACGGGGAGGAAAAAAAACCCCGCTGAGCCAGCAGGAGGAGCGGGAGCAGGAGCCGCGCCTTCCTCTGGCTGTCGCTGTTGCGGCCGCCGAAACTTCGGCTTCCTTTTTTCGCTTCCTTCCGCCCAGCCGGACATTTCTTTGCCTTTAGCCAGCGCTTCTGAATGCCTGGCTTCCCAACGCGAGCTCGGGTTCCCACCAGGAGGAGGTCCTGCCCACCAACTGCCTCTTTAGTCTGGAAAAAAGGCGCCTGAGGGGGGGGGGGATATGATTGAGACGTAGGAAATAATGCAGGGCATGAGTCAAGTGGATAGAGGGACACTCTTCTCCCTCTCACAAAATACCAGAACTAGGGGACATCCATTCAAACCTAGGGTTGGGAGAGTGAGAACAGACAAAAGAAAAAATTTTTTTTAACCCAGCATGTTGTTAGTCTGTGGAACTCCCTGCCACAGGAGGTGGTGATGGCATCTGGCCTGGATGCCTTCAAAAGGGGATTGGACAGATTCCTGGAGGAGAAGTCCATCACAGGTTACAAACCATGATGGAGATGTGTTCAGGCTTAAAACCGGGGTCCTTCAAGGGCCAGATGCAGGGGAGTGGTATCAGGAGACATATCTAGTAGAGATGGGCACGACTAGGACGTTTTCGAGTTGTCGTGTGTCGGAGGCGGCCTGTGTCGGCTCATTTCCGTTTTTTGCAAAACTTCGCAAAAATTTGTCATTTCGTTTTTCGTCTGTCATTAAACTGGTTGGGGGGTAGCGGGCTCCTGGAGGCACCTTTTTTTTGGTGGGGGTGCCTCCTATCCTCACCCGCTAGGGAAAGCAGGCTCCTGGAGACCCCTCATACATGGGGGTCTCCTCTCCTCACCTGCTGCAAAAGGACATGCATGCATAGCCATATGGCTATGATTGCATACCCAGTTGCACGGAGAGACACAGCAGACTGGCAGAGGCACCCCTCTTTTTGGGGTGCCTTCCCTGCATCAGTCAGGCCTCGGGGGCATGGTTTGCATGATGTCACACATGCTGCCGGCCGAGCCAAGCCTGCAGGAGTCACCCAGAGCCACAAGTGGCAGACTGGCAGACTCTCTGCACCCACTGTGTCTCACTAAGAAGGGAATTGTACTTGCTGTAGTGCAATGCAAGTACAGATCTGGCTTAAGCAACAGGGTTAGTGCAAGGGCTAGGGTTAGGCTAGTTACGGGTGAGGTTAGGGTGAGTATTGGGGTGCACCTCTGGGGGCCTCTCTGACCCACTTAGAAGGACAGTGTACTGGCGTATGGGTTAGGCTTAGGGTTCGGGTTCGGGTTCGGGCTACGGTTAGTGGGCTTTTTATGCCCGGTTGGCACATCACAGAAGTCTCTGTGGTCAACCTGGCCAAGTGGCCATGCGATTGGTGGAATGGCTCCAAAAATTTGCATGGTCACTCCCATGGCCAGCCCATCATTGCACAGGTGTAAATAAAATAAAATAAAATAAAATAAAATAAAATAAAATAAAATCAATGGAGAGAGGAAAGAGGAGACATTTTGTTGCAAGAAAAACCCACTGCTACTGTAAAAATTCTGGCAGTTTTAAAATAGCAATTTTCGCATGTTTCTGTGTGGTGCTTGTGTGTTTTTGGACCACGATTTCAAAAAAAATTTGCGGTCACCGCCCCATTTTGGATCCCCTGCCCGCACCGCATGGCATTGGCGACTCGAGTCCGGCTGCCCAGGACAGGAAAGGGGGGGAGGCCGGGACACACCCCCCCCAGAAACCACCCCTCTGGTAGGTGCACTCTGCACTGCAGGCATATTTTCGCCTGCTTTTTTGGCCCGGGAATGGGGGGGGGGGAGTTTAAAACTTTTTTTCTGTGCCGCTTCCGCTTGAATTGCGGTGGCCGGCGGCGAGTCCGGTGCTTGTTGCGAGCGACTACGACGAGGATTTCCCCCACCACCAGAGCAGCCCAGGACAGGAGGGGGGGTCAACCACCCCTCTGGTAGGTGCCCTGAGCCCTCACTCAGGCAGGCATATTTCCGCCTGCTTTTTGGCCAGGAATCGGGGTTTTTTTAACTTTTAAAAACTTTTTTTCTGTGCCGCTTGGCATCGCGGGATCGAGTAACGGAAACGGAAACGGGAATTCCGCCAAGTCGTGCCCATCTCTAATATCTAGTCTTGTGCACTCCCAGAGGCATTTGGTGGGGCCACTGTGAGATACAGGAAGCTGGACTAGATGGGCCGTTGGCCTGATCCAGCATGGCTATTCTTATGTTCTTATGTTCTCTGCTCAGGCAAGGTTGCATGCTCACCCACTGGCAGCCTCTCCGAAGGGGCCCCGCTTGGTTAGGGCACTGGCACCAGAACTGGCAGCACAAAAGAAGAAGACCCAGGATTTATGGCAATGTTGGTGTCCCGGTTTCCTCTGACATAAGCTGCGATCACCCGAGGAGCTGAAAGGGAAACCATTTTTTTTCATGCTCTGTTGCAAACTAGCCCACCTGTAAAAGATGTATTTGAGAGGGATTAGGGCTGAATTGGGCAACGAATAGCCATAAGCCTTACAAAGAGTTGTCCCTCATGCCTTGATGTGGACTGATCCATCTGCCTCCTTTTTGGCATGTTTTTAAGGAAACTGTGTAGAGTGTCATGATGAGTGTCTGCACTTCCAAATCTACCACTGGTTATTGTGGCAACCTACAAACTAAATTTACATGGTGCAGCAACATGTTGACTTGAATGTCACAGTTCAGAAGTCACCCGTTCAATATAATCTAACTGCCAGCATGCATCCTTTATAAGCTTGCCCACAAGCATCTGATTAAAAATTTACTTACTTACTTTTTATTCATTTATTCATTTATTCATCTATTCATTCATTCATTAATTCAGTTTGTATACTGCCCATCTAGCCCAGGGCCACAAACAATAAAATAAACAGGACATATACAATAAAAATAAACATCAAAACAACATTGAACATTAACAAATAAGTAACATCAGTAATAAACCAAAACTATAACATCAAAATAAATCAATAAAGATAAAACAAAAGTATTTTTACTCTTACAAGATTTACTTCTATTAATGGGGAATTTGTCAAAATAGTCATCTTATATGCAGAAGATTGAGAGTATAAGTATTGTTTAAATTAAAGTAAGAATTCAAAAAGGTCCCAGAATTCAAATAGTGAAATATCATAGCTTATGATGCAAGCCTTTACTTTCCCATTTCTCTAAAATCAGTGTTTGCAATTTACATTTTTTTAAAAGAGCCTGACTACCAGCTGAATGACTCTTACAGTTTGCCTCATTGTGACTGCAGCATTCATGATAGCGCACCAGATGTAGTGACCCCATAAAAATAATTATAAAAGCACTTGAAACATCACAGGTGCACTACAGAAGGAGTGATGATTTCCCTTATGTTGCAATGTAGTTATACATATATATGTATATGTACATTGGTACCTTGTATAAAGGAATTAATTCATTCCAAATGAAATTATGTTAAGCAATTTCCTTTATACAAATTTCCCATAGGAATGCATTGAAAACGGAGTAATCCCATTTTTATGTTGTATGGATTTGGCCCATAGGCGATTATGTTATGTAAATTTCCCCTATCTCCGGAATTTTTTTATGTTGTACAGATTTTTTGTTATACAAACTGTTTGTTATATGAGGCTCCTCTCTCTCTCTCTCTCTCTCTCTCTCTCTCTCTCTCTCTCTCTGTGTGTGTGTGTGTGTGTGTGTGTGTGTGTGTGTGTGTGTGTGTGTGTGTGTGTGTGTGTGTGTGTGTGTGTGTGTGCTGCCACAAAGCATGGTGGAGTCTCCTTCTCTGGAGGTTTTTAAGCAGAGGCTGGATCATGGCAGGGGGTTGGAATGGATGGCCCTTGTGGTCTCTTCCAGCTCTATGATTCTATAACTTTGTTACTGGAAAAAAATTAAGTACAAGTGGCTTTGAATTTATAATTAGTTACTTCCAATGTTTGGATATTCCATTCCATTTGCTATCATAGTTGGCATGCTTCCATTGATGCTTTTCTTGTGCGATTATCTGCCTCATTCACATAATTTTCTATTAATAATCCTACCAAACTTCCCCATCCCCTCTTTTCTATCCATTTTCCCAACACAGTACAGACTATATGGTACAACATCACTGTTGTTTTTCCTGATAAAAAAACAACAATATGTTTTTAAATACATAGGTATGCTATCATTTTCTCTTCTGATCATGTTCAGATAGGAGTTACAAATTACTATGGGCTGACTAGCACCACCTGAGATTTGTGATTCCCAGAGATTAAATTATGGCGAAGATGACCAGCAAGAGACCCATCTACAGGGACAGCTAAAGCTTAGATGAAATATTGAGATTTTTCAACCCATAGTTTAAAGAAGCTGGTTCTGCAGCTATAAGGCATTAGACATTAGTGCCTTCACACAATTGTCTTTATGCAGAGATCCCAGCGAAACAGAATGTACTGTGCCCTTGATCATTCCATGAATGGAGTATAGGCAACATTCACATCTACACTGAAATCACAGACAGGCTCCTACAAGTCCCTTACTGAAAATAAGGATTGAAGGTAGAACCTTGAAAAAGGTCATCTAGATTAGAGATAGGTGACTAGGAGGGAACATTAGGAAATGTTGTGGAAGCACAGAAAAAGCTCATTTTGCCAATCAGAGGCAACTTTGTGAGCCAGAGCAGGAGACAACTTCCCAAGCACAAGGTGTGCCGTCTGTCTTAACAGAGGAGGAGATGAAAGGTGTCAAGGAAGATGACAATATACGGAAACCAGGAAGACTTATACAGGGAATACAGGATATAACTCTAGAGGAGGTCGGGGGTGCGTGTGGGAGTAGTCAACAAACGGTACTCTGGGCACTAGATGACTTAAACGATGAGTGGGAGGAACGGGAGGAGAGAGGCGTGTGCGGAGGGGGAGAAAAAAGTGACAGTTATAAGGGAGAGGTAAAGTCCGTTGGGACTCAGACCTTAGAAAGCCGCCTGAAAGAGAGGTCAGGTGAAGTCATCTCCAAGTCGAGAGATGAAATATCATGGGCAGTGACCGTTAGACCTTTGCGCTGGCCGGAAAACTCAGAGAAATTCCGGCACGAATGGAGGAAGGAACGGAGTCCTGCCCCCAGCCCTCAATGGGCGACCCACCCTTGTTGTGGGACTCAATGTCCAGGTCACGTAACTTTTGTCCCTCTCTTTCGCTAGAAGAACCTGAGTTGTTTATCAATACTACCGGGCCGGGTTATATTAACAGTTTGTTGTTAGAAGACGTTTGTAAACCTTATTCCATGTTAATTGTAAACCAAGAAGAAACAACCTGCAGAAAGTTTCAGTCTGTAAGAAATAAAAATCCGTTTAATGTTGAACTGGCTACTGGTCCAAGTTCCTCTGCTGAACAAGAATTAAGAGATCCGACGAACGAACCCTCACAAACTGGCGCCCAACGCGGTCCTTGTCCAGCTAAATCGATGGACGCTGAATCCAGGCACGATAAGCTTTTGGAACTCATGGCCGAACAAAACCGTTTACTCGCAGCTCAGCTTAATCGACAAAAGGACCAACCACATACAGTCTCCACTACAACTGACCAAATTGCAAAAAAACCCTGGATTTCGAATCCCGCCCGGTACGAATTCAAAAGATGACTAAAGAAGATGACCCAGAGGCTTACATTAATACCTTTGAAAGGGTGGCACGAGCTGCACAATGGCCACAAGAACAATGGGCATAAGAACATCCTCGCGCGAGAACACAGTGGCAAGATTCTCATCTCGCGACAACACATATGCCGAGAACTCCTCCGAGATCGCGAGATTTCCTATGAAAATGGTGTCAGGAGCCCAGAACGGATCACGCATTTCGACCGGGACGGACGAAAAAATGTGGGCACGCGGCAGCAGAGGCATCTCGCGAGCCAATTTTCAAGCAAGAAACAAGGAAAATAAACCCGTATGTTTTGGCTGTGGTTCAACCCAGCATTTTGTCTGGGACTGCAAGAAAATTGACTGCTCATGGGGAGGGGTGGGCTCACGGCCTTCTGCAATTGCAAACCGTCGATGGGAAACCATTGCCTATGTAGAGGGAAAGATGTTACATGCTTTTATTGATACAGGATGTGCGAGAACCTTAATTCGAAATGCTCCAGAAGGCACGAGGTCCAGCATTGTGAATATCAAATGTATTCATGGTGATTCTAAACCCTATCATACAGCTTGGGTACAAGTAACTATTAATGAGCATACTCATAAAATGCAAGTAGGGGTTGTGCCTAATTTAGCTTATGAGATGTTAATAGGTAGGGATTGGCCGAATATTGATGATTTATTGCATATACAGGAAGGACTGTTGGGGGAGGAACATCGCGATGTTGAGTCTCTACAGGAAGAAATGGCTACTGCAACACGTGAGCGGGTGAGATTTTTGCAACAGAATGATGTTACTTTAGAATGTATAAAAATAAGCTTGCTGATCATTACACAATAGATAATGGACTGCCAGGATATGTGGAAAATAATGGGTTAATGTACTATGTTAATGCAGAGGGTATAGAAAAATTACTTGTTCCAAGTCCTTGGCGGAAGGAGATTATGAGATTAGCACATGACATACCCATATCTGGCCACCTATCGGTAGATAAGATGCTGAGTAGGATTGAACAAAGGTTTTGGTGGCCAAATATTAGAAAGGATGTGGATATCTTTTGTCGCACGTGCGATCAATGCCAATTGACACAACGTAAGCCGCCTCCAGGCGCTGACCTCATTCCTATGCCTATTGTGGACCAACCCTTTGACAGAATTGCATTAGACTTAATAGGACCTTTACCCAAATCGTCTGGTGGACATCTCTATGTATTGGTGTTGATCGATTATGCCACACGTTATCCTGAGGCTATTCCTTTAAGAACAACTTCCGCCAAAGTGTTAGCTCAGGAACTCCTTAAAGTATTTTCTCGCCTAGGATTTCCGAAAGAGGTCCTCACAGATCAAGGCTCTAATTTCATGAGTACCACTTTCAAACATATGTGGAGGTTGTTAGAAGTGATGCCCTTGAAAACCACTGTTTATCATCCACAAACTAATGGACTTGTGGAAAGATTTAATAAGATGTTAAAAAGTATGCTTAGGAAAATTATTCGAGATAACCCTAGGAAATGGCACTTACTCCTTGACCCACTAATGTTTGCTATAAGGGAAGTGCCCCAGTCTTCAACGGGATTCTCTCCGTTTGAGTTACTCTACGGACGAACCCCGTGTGGTGTTTTAGATCTGCTGAAGGAATCGTGGGAGGCCGGAGATGACAAAGCTGGCTCTATGGTTAAAAAAGTCATGGAGATGCGAGAAAATCTAGCTAGAATGCAAGATTTGGTAAAGAAGAATTTGAGCAACACCCAATTAGGCCAACAGCGTAGATATAACCAAAAAGTCAAAAAACGTACATTCCAAGCAGGACAAAAGGTTCTCCTCCTACTACCTATAGAAGGCAGCAAATTGCTGACGAGATGGCAAGGCCCTTATGTAATCACAAGAGCAATAAATAATGTAGATTACGAATTGTGTATGCCCGATAAACCTAAGGGCAAAGGTATTTATCATGTAAATTTACTAAAAGAGTGGCGAGAGAGGGAAGCCTTGCTTGCCGAGGTAGATGAGGATGACTTAGGACCCGTATGGTCCGGGGAGGACAATTCACTACAACATGTGCAGATATGCCAAGAGTTATCTGACTCTCAAAGGGCTCAGATTTCTGAATTGGAAGCAGAATACAGAGATACCTTTTCAAATACACCTGGTGACACCAACTACTGTGTACATCAGATCCAAATGGAGGAGGGTAAAATAATAAGGGATCATGGTCGTAAATGGCCACGACATCTAATTCCCGTAATCGAGGAGGAGGTAAAAAAGATGCTAGATCTCGGGGTCATAGAACCATCTAAAAGCCCATGGAGAAGTGATCCAGTGGTCGTTCCCAAATCAGACGGATCGGTGCGGTTTTGTATAGACTTTAGAAAATTAAATTCAGTATCCAAATTCGAGGCATATCCCATGCCCAGGGTTGACGACTTGCTAGATAAATTAGGAGAATCTAAATATTTAAGCTCTCTAGACTTGACTAAAGGATACTGGCAGGTACCCTTATGCCCTCAAGATAAGGAGAAAACTGCCTTCGGAACGCCAATAGGATTGTACCATTTTACAAAAATGCCTTTCGGCCTCCATGGGGCTTCGGCTACGTTTCAAAGGCTGATGGATAAGGTACTCCAGCCTGTCCGCAACTTTGCGGTCGCATATATCGATGATGTAATCATATTTAGCAAAACGTGGGAAGAACATTTAGCACACCTCCGAGCTGTATTAGATGAATTGAAAAAAGCCAATTTAAAAGCAAATCCAGCAAAATGTAAAATAGCGCAACTAGAGGTTAAATTTTTGGATTTCCGGGTAGGACAAGGTAAGATTTTCCCAATGCAAGATAAAGTGAGCAAGGTATCAGAATGGCCGCGCCCTAGAACCAAGAAGGAAGTTCAGAGGTTCCTTGGTTTGGCAGGTTATTATCGCCACTTTATCCCTCATTTTGCTGACATTGCAGCCCCTTTGACAGACCTAACACGGAAAAAATGGCCTAGATTAGTTCGATGGACCCAAAAAGAACAAACAGCTTTTGAAACCTTAAAAACAAAATTATGTTCCTACCCCGTTAGGATAGTCCCGAATTTCAGTAAGCCTTTCATTTTACAAACTGATGCATCGGATAGGGGCATCGGGGCAGTATTATCCCAAGAACATTCGGAACGGGAGCACCCAATCTTGTACCTTAGTAGGAAGTTGTCTAAGAGGGAACAGAATTATTCCACCATAGAAAAGGAAGCTCTCGCTGTGAAGTGGGGCATGCAATCCCTAAAATACTATTTGTTAGGCGCCCCATTTACCTTAATAACTGACCATGCCCCACTAGTATGGTTAAACAGAATGAAGGATGTCAGCCCTCGCCTGACAAGATGGTATTTGACTTTACAGCCCTTTTCTTTTAACGTAAAATATAAAAAGGGGAAAGAACATGTTAACGCGGATTATTTCTCCCGACAGGGGCCGGGGGTGCAGCTATCCGAGGACCAGACAGCACACTTGATGGGGGTGTGAGCCAGAGCAGGAGACAACTTCCCAAGCACAAGGTGTGCCGTCTGTCTTAACAGAGGAGGAGATGAAAGGTGTCAAGGAAGATGACAATATACGGAAACCAGGAAGACTTATACAGGGAATACAGGATATAACTCTAGAGGAGGTCGGGGGTGCGCGTGGGAGTAGTCAACAAACGGTACTCTGGGCACTAGATGACTTAAACGATGACTCCAAATTAAACTTATCATGGTTTGGTAGAATAGCAATGGTAAAAATGAAAATACTTCCTAAAATAAATTTTCTTTTTAGAATGTTACCTATTCAATACACAGAAATTGAAATTAAAGCTTATCAAAATCTTTTAAATAAATTCTGCAATGGTGGAAAAAAGCAAGAATAAATAAAAGCTTATGGTACAGATCTCAAAAAGAGGGAGGTATAGGCATACCTAATCTTAGAATGTATTACATAGCTAATCAGCTTAGCTCCCTGGGGGAAATACTATTTAAACCTCAAAAACTAATATGGTGGGAACTTCAATCAGAGGAACTAAAAGAAGACATAAATAAATATGTGTTTAGTTTCCCCCCAAAAAGGAAAAGTTACCCAATTAAAAATCCTCTTCTAAGTTCCCTATTGCTCACTTAGAAAAAGTATGGAAAGAAATTGATACAGGAAGGTTCCCCGCTTGGTGCGGTGATCGATCAGATAAATTTCCCCACGAACATGAAGAAATTGGGAGACTTATTTAAATTAAGGAAAGTGGCAAGACTAAAAGATTGGATTAAAAAGATGACATCAAAACAAGAAATTAAACGTATTCTGCAAACTCAGGAATTGTCCTGGTTGAATTACGCCCAGTTAGAAAGCCGGACGAAAGAATGGATTAGGAGAAATACACAATTTAGAGGATATACAAAATTTGAGCAATTTCTGACAACATATGAATCAGAGAAAGGAAATACAGGGAAAGGAACAGTTGGTAAACTATATAAAATAATTCAAGATTCATTTGAGAATAGGGAACAGGACACAATAAGAGAGCTATGGAAACAAGACATAGAGAAATAAATAAATAATGATGAATGGAAAAGAATTTGGAATTTGAGGATTTTACGGTCATTATCAGTCAGAATAAAAGAAAACTACTTCAAACTAGTTTTAAGATGGTATATGACTCCAGTCAGAATGAATAGAATGAATCCAAAATATTCTAAGCTCTGCTGGAAATGCGAAAAAAAGATAGGTACCTATTTTCATTTATGGTGGGAATGTGAAATAGTTCAAAAGTTTTGGCAAGAGATTATTGAGGAGATAAGAGAAATACTACAAACTGATATTAAATGTGTACCGAAATTGCTTTGTTATCATTACCATCTATCAATGAATATGATGTGAAAACTAAAGAATTAATAGCAAATCTTATGACAGGAGCTAGACTGATTATTGCTAGGAACTGGAAACTGAAATCAGACCTTAAAATTGCTGAATGGTATAAGGAAGTGTGGGACATAGCACTAAATGATAAACTATCTTGTAATATAAAAGTTTTGAGAGGTGAAATAAAAAAAGATATTTTCTATGATGTTTGGGGGAAATTTATAGATTATGTACTATTAAAAGGGAAAGGGATACAACCAACTTATAACCCAACACAGTTCTGGCATAAAGGACCTTAAGAAGCCTATTGGAAGAAAAAGAAAAAAAAAGATGAAGAAGAAAGAGAAGATGCAAGAATACTGGACGGTTTCTTGGGGGTGGGGGGCACTTTGTACTGTTTATGATTGTCTATTACTGTTTTTTTATATATATAATTGTTTATCATTGTTATTTTGTCTTTTTTTATGTAAAAAATTTAAAAATAATAATAATAAAAAAATAAACGATGAGTGGGAGGAACGGGAGGAGAGAGGCGCGTGCGGAGGGGGAGAAAAAAGTGACAGTTATAAGGGAGAGGTAAAGTCCGTTGGGACTCAGACCTTAGAGAGCCGCCTGAAAGAGAGGTCAGGCGAAGTCATCTCCAAGTCGAGAGATGAAATATCATGGGCAGTGACCGTTAGACCTTTGCGCTGGCCGGAAAACTCAGAGAAATTCCGGCGCGAATGGAGGAAGGAACGGAGTCCTGCCCCCAGCCCTCAATGGGCGACCCACCCTTGTTGTGGGACTCAATGTCCAGGTCACGTAACTTTTGTCCCTGTCTTTCGCTAGAAGAACCTGAGTTGTTTATCAATACTACCGGGCTGGGTTATATTAACAGTTTGTTGTTAGAAGACGTTTGTAAACCTTATTCCATGTTAATTGTAAACCAAGAAGAAACAACCTGCAGAGAGTTTCAGTCTGTAAGAAATAAAAATCCGTTTAATGTTGAACTGGCTACTGGTCCAAGTTCCTTTGCTGAACAAGAATTAAGAGATCCGACGAATGAACCCTCACAAACTTAAATGGGCAATATGATTTTCGATCAACATTTATATAGGATACAACTTATTAGCAGCTTGCTTGACATTCAGAAATTGTGCACATACTGTATAGTTTTCTGGTCAGGAGATTTTAAAAATTATGCTGGAAAGCGACACTAAAAGGTACACTGTGTGTATGTGTTGCTTTTAAATCAGGGTGGGAACCTGTAGCCCCCCCCCAGTTGTTAGATTAGAATTCCCATCAGTCTTGACGCTTAGCCATGCTTAGCCAATCAGATCCAGCCATATCTGGGTAGGCTATAGATTTCTGTTTTATAGGCACAGGAATGCTGTAAGTTCTGTGAAAACAGTAGCTCGATATTGTATGTAAGCCACATGGTTTTTCTCCAGCTAGGACTAGACTTTCAGGCACAGTATTTTTAAAATTCCAAGCCTAACACACCTCCGTGTAGCTGAGGTTACATGGTCTGTTGAGTTCCTAGTGGGGGAATGTGGGCGATGAGATCCATCTTGAACGAGACAGGCGTAGGCCGGAGATCATGAGAGTTCTAGCTGTTTCTCTTGGAATGTTCTTTAGTTGCCAAGGATCCAAGTGCCTCCTTTCTTATCTCACTCAAAGGGAGGTTGAAGGCCAGTTTAGCCTCACACAAGTGCTGGTACCATCCCAATTAAGAATAAGTGACTTCAGATGACTTGGGAGAGGAATGGAAAGAGGAAGTGTTTTCTTGATAAGTCTTGGGAAGCTGGAACATGATTGGCCAATGTTGGACATCTATCTAAAAAAGAATGTTTGGGAGTGTTTGGGAGTGTTAAGGGAGCTCAAGAAGTTACTCTGGGCATGCTTAATAGCTACCTTGATGGCTAGAAGTGTTGCTCCATTGCATCATTTATCATTTTATCATGATGCATACAAATGAACATAACTTATGCTCAGAAGCTGAGGAAGCTGCCTTGCCTAGGTGCCAGCATTTACTTGTTTGTTTGTTTACTATATTTTTATCCCGCCCATTTGGCCAAATGCTACTCTGGGCAGCTTACCATCACAACCAAAGACAGAACCAAGACACAACAAAATTCTACTGTCGTTCGTTCTTTATTATGCGGTCATAGACCCGATTTAAGAGCACAGAAGGAAAATTGGTAAAAACAAGTAAATAAAACCAATTTATAATATAAAATGTTAAAATACAAGCTAAAACCAGGACATTCAACCCAATTTAGGGGCACAGAATGAAAATTGGTAAAAACCAATATGGAAGAATCTGAGTCTTCTTGATGTGTAAAGCAAGTAACCAACCAGTGGGGATGGGGGGGTTTGACTTTCTTCAGTCATTTTCTATGCATTTTTAAGGACATTGCCTTCTTGCTATTGTGACACTGCCTGGCTTCTTCTGTAAGCATCTTGGGGGCCTCTTCACTGGACAGTATTGCTTGAGGGCAAGGAATTGCCTGCAAATGATCCCATGCTACACACTATTTTCGGGGCATGTCGCTCAGACCTACTAGTAGTTCAAGTTGATTTATTTTTGAGATAAATTTTCTATTTTTTCAATTTTTCTTTTTTCTATGCCACCCAACTTAGTGAAAGCTGCTCCTCTGGGTGGCTTAAATAAGACACATGAAATATGCAAATATTGATCCCTCCAACACAGAATCAAACTAGATCAAAATTCAGCAGAACATCCAGCAACATATATTATGACACATAAATTAGGGATTGTGATTTATGAAGACTGATGCTGCCCCTGTTTTTATTCTCTTAGAGAAAGTGTCATTGTATTATTGCTTTCTGATGGTCTTGTTTTCTTATTGTTTTAATTTTTTTTATTTACTTCCTGAGAACTGCCCAGAATAGTGCATCACACTAATGGGATGGTATATAAAGCTAATAAATTAATAACCTCGGGGAAGTATGTTATTAAAGGCCTCTCAACACAGCCCTGCCTTCCCCAGGTTCCTGGGAGTTTGGGAGGTAGGTGGCCTAGCATAGTCCCAGTGGGTGTCCCTTCCAAAGAGATGGGGGAACCACTAAAGAGGACTGCTTCCTAGAGGATCTTCTCTCTTTGGGTGTGACCACCTTCTGGAGAGAAGTCTGGGAGAAATACCCAGGTGGCATGTGATTTGGACTTTGTCCTACCGTGCCTAGGACATCCCACCCCCCACTCACCCCCAGGGTCAAAAAGAGAAGCCCCCCCCCAATAGTATTCTTTCCGCACCTTCCCTTTAAAAAAACCCCACACCCATTATTCCCTGTATGGGTCTCTATGCAGTTATAAGGGTCTCTATCTACAGATGTATGGGCAGGCACTGTGCTATTTTATTTACTTTTTTTTCAATCGTTTGAAAGACATGATTTGCGCAACCCCACTAAGGTATTACGGGGAAAGGATGGGAGAGGCGAGGTCGACCCCCCACCCAGTCTTGAGCAGAGGCCTGAAGGAGGAAGAAGAGGAGGAGGAGGAGGAGTGTGACGGGGTGGGGAGGAGGAGGAGGAGGAGGAGGAGGAGGAGGAGGAAGGGCTTCAGCAGCAGGCATTAGCGGGTGGCGGCAGCAGCGAGTGACCTGGCTGGCTGGCTGGCTGGTTTGTGCTGCTGCTCCTACCACTGCTGCTGCTGCTGCTGCTGCCGGCGCCCTCCTCCCTCCCTTCGGTGCCCACCCGGCGGAGCCCTCTGGGGGGCACGGGAGACAGCGCGAGCCTTCCCTGGCGGGTCCTCCTCCTCCTCCTCGGGGTCTCTCTCTCTCTCTCTCTCTCTCTCTCGCGTGCGCGCGCCCTCCTCCTGCGCCCGTCTTCTCGCTCTCTCGCTCTCTCGCTCCGTTCCTGCCCAGCGCCATGGCGGCGGCGGCGGCGGCGGCGGCGGCCGAACCCAGCCAGAGCGGCGGCCGATACCAGCAGGTGAGGAAACGGGTCTGTGGAGCTCGGGAGAACGGATCACGCGAGCGCCGCGGCTTCTTAGGCCGCGATGGGGGAAGAAAAAGGAGGGCAGGGAGGGAGGCGGCTATGTGCGTGACCCACATTTAGGGCGCCTGGGAAGGAACTGGGAGAGGGAGAGGCCCCTCGACGAAAGCCTTCGAAGGGTCGGGCTTGCTCCCGTTTGGGCCCCTCGCTTTAGAGGGCGAGTTTTAGTGGACTCCCCGACCTCTCCCCCCCCCCTCCGTTCAAACGGCCCGGTTCCCTTCTCCCATAAACCCGAGGGTACTTTTAAAGGCAAAAGGGAGATCCCGTTCCCCCTTCTAGGGAGCCGATTTTGCACACCCACCCGGCGACCCACCCGAAACCCTGATTGCCGCCTGGAGTGGGATGGGATACGAAGCAAAATCTGCTTCCTTTTCTTCGGCGCAGGGCCCGATCATAATAGTTGCAGAAGACTATGAGTCAGATAACCCTATATAATTCAATACTTCCACCATCCCTTTGTGGACTCCTTTCTGTGTTATTCATACCCCCTACATTTTAACTCTTCAAGATGAACTAATTGTGCCTTATATCACATTCCTATATTCAAAATCCGGCGATTAAAGACTGTGGTAGGATAGATTCCCCCCCCCTCTCTGCCTTCCACCAGTATGCTGATTTTCAACATTTGTTTTTGTTGATATGGATTATAATCTGCATTCATTACGAGCGAGGGAGCTGGAGTTAAGAGTAATCGAAATCTTTGGTGCAGCTAGCACTCTTGGTACACCTATTGCCATTTTCCTGTATCTAAAGTCAGTGAGAAAAACAAACCTTTTTGGGTTGTTTTTAAAATAAAGAAGCCTTATGCATATCCTTTCATTTCATCTTGACAGCACTGAGACTTAAAAATAGCCAAGTAGACCATGTTCCTAAATGGTTTCTGTGTCATGGAGATAATTTGTTGAAGTTCAGCTTTTGGAATTTAATTAACGGTAGCAAATGTCAACATCACCTAAACTAGTTTTGACAGAAAGGCTGCATGTCATATTTGGAATTTGCATGTTTATTCTAGATCTTTATTCAGCTCAGTATTTACACTTTCTCCTGAATCTTAATTACATTCTCTTGAAGTAAATGACTTAAAGGGTGTGATTTTTGTATTTCATTTAAAAGTCACAAGATCTCATCAGATAATCTCAGTAGGGTAAAAATCCAACTATTGGGGTTTTTTTTCTGATCACTGAGCATACAGCATAATGGGTGGGCAGTTGGTCCCCAAGATATTTTTTCAACTGTTACTCAAATAATCCCATAATCCCTTACATTAGCTATGCTGGCTAGTGCTGATAGGAAATGTACATGAAAAACATCTGGAGGGCCATAGCTGAAGTATCCATTCCAAGTGAAATTCCAAAGCAAAAAGGTCAAAGGTGGTGCTGTGAGCATTTTTAAGTTGGATTTTATAGTGCAACGTTTAATATCTTAACAGTTTTCTGAGAATTTTGATGTAATACTACATTGGATGGCCAATACATTTCCTTGTGTCTACATCCAGTGAGAAATGGAGACTGTGTGTTGGAACTAAATATATAGTCTGCTCTACAACCAAACTGAAGTACTGTATATTGGTGGCAGCTGTGTGCACAATTGTATATACACATAATAGTTTCTTGTCCGTTCACCTGTGGATAGGTATAGTGGACAACTGTTCGTTACACATTTATCAGACATTTTGCCTCATGGCAAATTAAGAAAGCATTCCTTTGTAAACATTTTTGCATAGTTATATATTTATAGTACATTCTTCCTTATTGAAACTGGGAAGAAGTTCTGAATGTTAGTAGCAGAGCCCTTGAAAAACTCTGTTAATCCTCTACTGGGAGCATAGAAATGAACTAAGGAACAACTGGAGACAGGAAATTCCCAGCTATTTTTTTTTAAAATTTGCCTTTTGTTGTACTTTATATCACGTGTGGTACACTCAGGCTGAAATCCTATTGCCTAGAATCATAAATTTTGCTAGAACAGGCCTGTTGAATCGGGGATGGTAGTGATTCAACTCTGTATGTTCCAATGATTCATATAGCCCTACTCTAGTTACAACTTACTGTGCTAAAGGAAGTGACAGAGTAGGCCTGTTTGAATTAGTAGAATTTACAGATGAATGGATTTACCAAATCCCTATTGGTTCAATTTGGGACACTTAAGCAACAGGATTTCAGTCTCTGGCAGTGCCCACATAGAAATAAATTGCCAATGAAACTTGCCTGCCTGCCTGCCTGTCTATGCTTTATATTATATACATACAGTACAGGTCGTACTTATATTTATTCTATACTTAGGTCTAGCTTAGTAGACTGTGTTGTGTACATGATTGCCCCCATAAGAATTTTTTTCTGCACTACTTTATATAATTAGTTTCATTATTAGTCACTGACATTTCTGGAAAGTAAGACCCCCCCCCTCCACTCAAGTTAACATTTACCAAAAAAAAAAAAATAAGGCTGCTTTTTCCCTTTTTATTTTATTCTTGCTTTTAATCTTTCAATTTTAGGTTATCATTGATCCCTTTCTGTCTTTGTTTCTTTCTGGGACTGAAAGTTGAAGTGAAGTGCCTTTTATAAGTAGCTTTTGAGGACATTGTTCCTGTTTAAGCACACTGTTTGCTCACTAAGCAATTTCATACCATTATTCCAGTGAGCCTTGCAAACAGAGATGGATTGCTCATTTTGGGGGGGAAGGATGAATTACATTTGGAGTTCATGTTTCAGGCCATATGTATATGCAACACAGGACAGGATGGACCTGACATACGTATTGTTAAAACAGCTGTACTTCCTTCAGAATGATACAAATTTGAGGTGTGTATGTTTTGTGTTAAATTATTATTCCTGCAAGACAATACTGTATAAGACGTACAAGATGTGGTATCTTGTTAAAGCACATGACTGCTGGTGCTGGATGACACTATTTCAAAAGGAGATAAGCTCCCTCACTCCTAGTTTAGCAATGGGGGAACTCTGATTGTGTTAAACCTTTATATTCAGAATTGTGATGTTTTCAAAGCTAATAGAGCTGTGGTAATTGTTATTTCGTTTCCACAGATTATTTTAGGACATATGGGAATGATAGGATGAGATGTAGGTTAAGGTGCAGTCTTAAAATCATTAACAAGTGTGAAATGCCACATTGGCTCATGCAATCTGCAGCTTTTGCCTGCTAACCAAACACAATCTCCCTAGTTTGGAGTCATTTATAAATATTTGCCATGTACTTTTACACTTATGCCTGAAGAAGTCGACTGTGTCCATGAAAGTTCACATTACAATAAAGTATAGTTAGTCTTTAAGGTACCACAGCATTCCTTTCCTTCTTCTGTTTTGTTTTTTGTCTGATGTTGTCCAATGTGTGTTAGTAGATAAGGATAGTAGATAAAGAGTAGAATTTTAATCTTTTAGAAATGATTTTATAGAAATCCAAAACCACCCTCCAAACGATGCATTGACCACCATTTGTGCAATTTAAGTGGGTAATTGAAAGCATTCAAGATTGAAAATTAGTTCTGTAGGTTTGCAGTTGTCCAACATAATTTTCTATTTATTTTTATTTAATATTGTTTATTTAAAATAGGCACTTATTTTTTGTGCATTGCCTGCACAGCATTTTAGTTACTTTTGTAAACCTAAAGCAAATATATAGTATTTCCTATAGAGTTGGTTAATAGAGTAGGTTACAAGTTCTTCATAGCAGAGAATAAGCAAACAAGTTGGGAGATGGGCTGTATTGTTTCCATGTGAGCCGGCTTCTGTTTTTGGTTTTGAGATATTTGGAGAGATTCTCCTTTTGGCTGTGCCACCTTCAGAAGTTTGTCTGGCAGGGGCACACGAAAGTGTCCTGGCGACTGCTTCTAGGCCAAGGAAATCATGGCTACCTCTTACCCTTTGTTCTTCCTGCTGGCAGGCAAGGACTTTTATCCAAGCAGACTTTTGACAATTGCTTGCTGAGGAAGGGGCATTTCTACAGCATGAGTGCTGTATTTTTAGAATGTATTTTTCTTTATATTTTTCTTGATCTTTAAATGGGTTTTAATATACAAACTTCTTTTTGTGTACCAACGTATGTTTTGTTCCATTTTTACTGTGAGCTACCTTGAATCTCATTTTAAATAGAAGGCAAGGGAGAGAAATCCAATTCATAAGCAAAAGAAGAAAGTGTTTTAAATGCTTCTTGAATTCATGGCACAAGAATGATACAAGTTTCTGATTGTATAGGTTATTAAATTGCATTTTAAGAATGTATAATTAACCAGATGTAAACTATGTAGACATTCTGTGTGAGACAGAATGCTGGACTGGATGGGCTGTGGCCTGTTTCAGCAAGGCTGCTCTTAGATGGACTAGGCTCCCAGCAAAGCAGTTTAATAAAAAAAAATAATCTTGCTTTTTACACACTGTCCCTACTTAATGACTTAGTTGTTTAACGACCACTCAGACTTAGGATCAGTGCCCTAGGTTGGCCATTTGTAAGACAACGTCTGGCATGGCCATTTTGCAAGACTGCTATGCAGCGTCCAAGAAGTCAGCCATCGGAAGAACATAATTTCACCTGGAGAAAGAGCCAAGATTTATCAGAAGGCTATCAATCTTGAGATGTAAATTAAGATTGTAAATGAATAAGAAATCTTGAAATATAAAGTCTGGCTGCAAAAAAAAGATAATGATATAACAGCGCATTTTCATGTACCTGCTCTCTGCAGGTGATTTGGAGCTCTTCTGGCTTGTCTGTTGTTTTTGCCTCCCGCCCCTTTTCCTTGACAATCTTGAAATATAAAGTCAGAGTTTTTGTCCTTTTTTTCCCTCCCCCTCAAAGAGGCAGGAAGTGCTGAAAAATGGGATCTCTGGGTTAGGGAAGCCATCTTAGGGTCGTAACAAAAAGGAGAGTTAAAGAAAAAAAGATTCTTAGAAGCATCCAAGGAAGTGAAAAGTTCTCATCCATGAATGGGGAAAATTACGGGCAATCTGTTTAGATGACCAGATACAAAAAAAGAATGCAGATGAACCTTTTAATAATTCAAGCTGAGGCACACAGTATCTTTGAAACATTGAAGGTAACCGAAGAGGGAGAATCCATGGAAGCATTTACAACTGGCCATGGATGGTTCCAGAGGTTTTTTTTTGAAGATTCACCCTGTTTAATTGGTGGATCAGCGGTGAGATGGCAAGCATGGATGTAGAAGCAGCAGAAAAAATTGTTCACCAGTTCGATAAAATTATTGAAGAAGGCAGCTACTACCCAGAACAGATGTTCAATGTAGATGAAACTGGGCTTTTTTTTTGGGGGGGGGGGACATATGCCTGAAAGGTTCTACATGCACAAAGAAACTCAAACACTGCCCGGTTTCAAGGCTTTCACATTGTTGCTGGGAGGAAATGTCATTGTCCCAGGATTCAAGTTACAGCCTTTCCTCATCTATCACCCTGAGAACCCACTTTCATCAAAGCAGGCTAATAAGCACACCCTGCTGGTTTACTGTCGTTCAAATAGGAAGCCATGGATGATGTAAGCATTATTTGAAGATTGGTTCATCAGCTGCTGCATACCCACACAGTCAAGCGTTATTGTCTGGAAAAGGGCATTCCCTTTAAAATTATCCTCTTGCGATCTACATCTGAATGTACCCAACTGCTGTTCTACATCCAATAGACCAGGGGGCTATAACTACATTCAAAGCATACTGTTTGCACATAACCTTTTTCCAAAGCAGTAGCAGCAACAGAACATGAGGAAGTAACCCTTTGTGATTTTTGGAAATCATAGTCCATTTTACACTTTGTAAGGAACATTGAATTGGCTTGGGAAGAAATGACAGAAAACTGTATGCAGGGCATATGGAAAAATGCCTAAAACATTTTGTGAATAATTTCAAAGTGATTAGCAAACACATGCATATTAGTACCATATATAAAACAATTATGGATCTTGTAGATGTTGAGATGGAAGGTATTGAAAAATTAATGGAATATGTTGAGGGCAAATTAAATAACGAAGGTTTAATAGAGCTGGAAGTGCAGCAGCATTTAAAAGACGAGAAGGAGGAGAAAATGGAATAAATATAAGTACAAAAAAAGAAAGCTGTAAAAGGATTAGCCAGTGCATTCTCTAAAGTGAATATGGCTGAATAGAACTAGAGGGTATGGATCCAAATGTTGAATAGTTCACAAAAGTGGAACAGCAAACAAACTTTTATGATGCTATTGTGAAATTTATGAAGAACAAAATAAACTTACAAGGCAGACCACAATAAAAGATTCTTTTCGAAAGGGATACCCAGAACTCCTACCCTAGAAGTACTTCCATTTGGTCACTGTCAGCAGTCGGGGGTCTGCTGACCTACTTGTATTTTTATGTTCTGTAATATGTTATAGATGCAAATTAAAATGAAGTTGTCATGTGAGAATTTCCTTTAAACCCTTTCATTATTTTTGTATGGCATTATTTTTAAGGCAAAAACAGGTCACAAAAGTGAACTGAATGAATGAACTTTTACAATGCTATGGATGTCGTGCACCATTGTTAAATTGAAAAAAATGGAGGGCTTCCTCAATCTGAACCTCTAATCATCTCCTTGCTTAATAACCAATTCACTTAACTACCGAGTCATAGAAATGGAATTTGGTTGTTAAGTGAGGACAGTCTGTAAATAATTTCATAAGATATGCATGCAAAGGATTCTGAACATATGTGTATATGAAAATATTAAATGTTCCATTTCTTAAATTTTTGTTATAATCCTTTCCTCCATCTCAGTTTTACTCCCACTTTGGTGGGACAGGATGAATTTCATGGCAGTGGCCAGAATCCAACCAAATATTTATGTCTCCTTAAGTGTTTTGACATAATATAGAATGGTGAATTGCTACGGATTGATAAGCTCCCAATTGAGTTCTTGGTAGAACCCCAGTTGGTATAACATGACATGTTACTATGAATTCACTCAGGAATTTACCTCCTTTTCATTGCTCTCTGTAATGCCTCGACACTTCAATAGACACAAATATTCACTTGGGATTCTGACTGCCATATAAAAACAGAAAGAGCAGTACACCCAAATTATTTTGCCACTCTTAAATGATGCAACTGCTCTTAAAAAACAGCTGTTTGAGTGTTCTGAATCCTGCAAGGTAGGCAGATTCACTGATCTGGAAACTTACTCTACAAAGTATTCTGATGATTTTGGGGGAGGAAATTAAACTGTACATGTTCAAAGGTTATTGTTTTTTTCCCTTTAAAGCATGGTCTCCATATTACAAGAATGGACTCTGGCATAAGCAATAATTACCAGAATGTTTGTCTGAACTGGAGTATGCCCAGCCCCCACATGGATCAGACTCCAACTCGTACATACTCTCACTTGAAAGGGGTCAAAAGAAAGAGGCTTAAAAAAGAAAGAAAGAAGGGGTTGTAGCAGACGATTAACCAGATGATCTTCAAGTTGCCTTTCAGCTGAATGGTTCTGTGGTTGAAATCCTTTGGATTACCTTAGTCCAATGTTGGCGAACCTATGGCATGGGAGCCAGGGGTGGCACTCGGAGCCCTTTCTGTGGGCACCCGGCATAGCCCCACAGCCCCCTGTATTCAGGTTAAATTGCTGTATTGGCACTTTGTTAAAATTAGTGGGTTTTGAAACACAGTTTGGGCACTCGTTCTCTAAAAGGTTCGCTATCACTGCCTTGGTCAGTTCCATTAAAATAGTCCCATTGTATCAGGGTTGTGATGGTTAGTGAATCAAATCCTTCATAAGTTCCAGTGATTCAAATGCTCATACTCTAGTTGCCACTTACATTCATGCAGTGTGTTGTAGCTAGAGAAGGCCTATTTGAATCACTGGAACTTACTGAGAAGTTGACTCACCAAATCCCCAGTGATTCTGTGGGCCTTCTTGAGTGTGACTAGTCTAAGCAACAAGATTTCAGCCTGTGTGAGGTAATATTGATTGACAGTTGGTTACTTGTAGCATGGAATGGCTTTAGTGGTACTAAGCCCACATTTTCAGATAATAGACCCTTATGGCTTATCTTTGTTGGCCTGGCACTAACATGGTTCGCATTCTTCAAGCACCAGTAAAGCTGAGACTGACCAAAAGATTTTATACAATTTGACAGCTAAAATTGTAGGCATTTTGACACTTGAATGGCTTTGGAAATACAACATGTTAGTCTGGATGATTTTTTTTCTTCATAGAATATTAGTAGTAATAAATAAAAATGAAAATGGATGTTGTGGCTCAGTCTCATATTAATATCTTTTCTCAAGGAATTATGCATTCACCCCTGTTTTTCCTCACTACAATTCTGGGAGAAAGGTTAGCCTGGGAGAGTTACAGGAGAAAATTTTTTTCTCTTAACTGTGTCTGCGGCTCATGTTCTCTTCTTCTCTTTGGATAAGTTAGTCTCTTAGGCTTGGACATTTCTCCTTTTTCTTCTGACATGATGTTTTTCCATGCATAACAGTGTGAGATTGCTCCCCATTTATAGCCCAGTAGTTCCTCAACAGTAGTCAAAACAATCTTGGCCCAAGGTCTGGCTTTTGCTAGCCTTGGGGGTGGGGGCAGGGCAGGGGGATCCAATCCTTGGGGGATGGCATTTGGCATCAAGGTTGGAGTAAATCCCTCCTATTTGAGCAGTATTGGTTAGAATGACATAATTCACGGAGAGTACAGTACAATTGAATGTTACCTTTATAAATGCTACAGAATATCATATATAATTTCATACTCCTTTTAAAAACTCAGTTTCTATTAATTATAAGGCTAAAGCCTTATAAAATAATTCTTTCCCTTCTGTACAATTTAAGAAGTTACACTTACAATTTTAGTGTAATCATTTTAGTGTAAGTTTTTTTTATTATTGTTTTTATTATTTATTGATATTCAATCTTTAACTATTTTTAAATTGCTTTAATTCTTTTGATTGTAAGCCGCCCAGAGACCTTTGGGTAGTGAGCGGCCCATAAGTTGTAAAAATAAATAAATAAATAAATAAATTTTAAAAAAATAACACTTACCTTTTTCTTCTTTCACATTATTCTGTACAAACTTCCGTAGTACAACATATTGTTTCCACATCTATTTTGGTTCCTTTAAATTTTTAAAATTAATTTTACAAAACCAAAATATGCACACTACTAATGCATAAAACTTGCTTAATAAATAAACACAAAATATTGGTGAACCCCTTCCTCAGGGACCATTATGTCTTACATAGTTTTGTTTAAAATCATACACTCCTTTCTCCTTTATCCACCCCCAAAATCCTTCCAAAATGCATATAGTCATTGCCTGTTTTTTACCTTGTCCTTTACCCATTACAGCTTTTATAAATTCTTTCCATATTTCATTGAATCTATTAATATTTATCTCTCTTTTTAAAACTTAATTTCTGAAGTTAATTTATCATTAACTGTTATATTCCATAATTCATTTTAATACTCTTGCAGCTTAAAATCCCACTTCTGCTTCCTATTCTTTGCTATAATATAAGCAATTGAACAGCTGTTATAAAGTTCATTAACTTTTCCTTTTGAATATTATTCACATCACAATATTCTACCATCAACATCAATGCTATTTTTGGAAGCATTTCAGTGCTGCTGCCAACCATTGTCTAATTTTTAAAATACTGTACTTTAACCTGCACTTGTTGCATAACTTCACATTCCTATCACAGATGAAATTATGTGCAAAAATATTTGCTACATCTTCAGCATTTCTTGAGACTATATTGGATTTATAGTATTTAGTTTTATAGGGTTAAATGCCATCTCCATAAAATGTTATAACCATTTTCTTTTGTCCTGATCAACATGTTTTCCAGATTTTTTTCTAGTCCTTTTCTTGACATCAATCTCCCATACTGTTTTTTAAACTTTCAAGTTTTCCCTCTGATCTATCAAAACTCCGCATATATTTTGTGATATTGATTTGTTAGTTAATAGGAAAAACACAATACAAGTGGCAGTCTAAATGCATTTCCATTGGTTTCCAATTTTCTTGTCTGTCCACATTACATCTATTGTTTACTTACCATTGTTTACCGAATGAGCTACTTTTGCCTTGTTATCTTATCTGTTTTATGTTCCAAAACAAGTGATTGTTTTGGTTTTGTAATATAAACTTTATTTCCAGCTGTAGTTTTTCAATAATATTTTCACTTTTAATGTGTCTCTGAAGCATAGTTTAAATTAAAAGATGCTTCTTTTCATTTTAGGGCAATACTTCTATATCCCATAAACTTAATTTAAACAATACTAACATTTTATCATAATGATTTAATTACAATAATATAAATCATGATTTCATTATGAGTAGGACTACTTATACTTAGGTTAATTTTGGGTTGCTTGACAGAATTAGGATGTCTTGTGATACCTGTAACCATTCTGTGAGAACCTGAAACATCCAATGCAGATTAATTGTAGTATCTTTGTGAGGGGTTTCTTTCATGCCCAATCGGAACAACTTCTGGCAGTGTTTGTTTGTCAGTTGATAAAGACTCCTACTTTAAAACATAACTACAGTCTTTATTTTGGTCAACATCTTCAAAAATAGACACATTAACAGGAACATTCAACTTGACATTTTCACCTTCTAGATTAATAAACAAACATGTGGCACCTTAAAGACTAACTTTCATATTTTAATATAACGTTTCGTGGACTAGAGGTAGTAGGTCTCATTTGGTTCTCTTTGAATTTTGTGGTTTATTTTAATCTGGAGTCTGTAAATGATCAAAGATGAGTGTGCAGAGGTCTAGATTTGGTAGCAGCTTGGAGAGTGTTGTGATTGCCTTGCAGCAAAGCCTCTGCCCCAAGGCATTTCTTCTTTAAAAATGACTTCTCCTGGCCACATCTCCTGTTTATTTATTTTTTTACAACCTAGCAAGCAAGATGAGGAAATAAGAGCGATTTATAATGGAAGACATTGTTTAATCAGTTCCTGTGAATTGCACCACCTACAGGCACTTCACGTAGAACTGCAATTAGAAGGATTTTTTCCTTCTTCTGCCTCTATGGCTGTTTGTATTGAAGATGCCCTGGCAGGAATTCACAGTAAGAAAATGCAAGTTAATTCACATTTTTCTCTTTGTGCAGTTGCATCCTGAGTAAATACAGAAGAGAAAAATAATCCTTGAGCTTCCCACACTGGCAAAGCATATGCCTTCATATGGGCTGTAGCCCATGTTTCATCAGACATTGCATGTTTTCAACCATTGTTACTCCAGACACTGCCCCACTTGTTTCATCAGCACCAATCACTTTGTAAACCTGAAATTGGGGGAAAGTGAGGGGAACTTGGGAGCAATCATAAGGAGAAAGAGAAGATCAAAATGTTTTCAGTAAGTAAAGTAAGTAAGGTAAAGATAAAAGTTCCCGTGCACATGCGTGCTAGTTGTGTTCGACTCTAGGGGTGGTGCTCATCTCAAGTTTTAAGCCAAAGAGACAGTGTTGTGCAAGTCCGTGGCCATGTGGCTGGCATGGCTGAATGCACTTCTATGCATGGAACACTGTAAGTAAAGTAAGTAAATATTCACTATCCAGGCTATTTTCCTGTTCAGAGGTTGACAAAGGATTCAGCAGAATCACCTCTTGAGGCAACAGAAAGCAGCCTGGATCCATCTCTTCTAGAGCTGGCCATCTTGATTCCCCACCCATCCCTACAGAGTCTTTGAGTTTCAGTGAGTTTAAACTCTTTATAACATCTGGAAGTTAAGCCATGACAACTGGACTTCTTTTATTGAGAGGTTAAAATGTTTTGTTGCTCATCCAAACAGGTTTGTCATTCTGAGGAAAGCTGGTTGCGAGTCCTCCAGTTTATAGTTCACTTCGAACTCATGTCACCCTGGTCTGAAATAGGCTCATAAAATGAACAATGACCTGAATAGGCTCGTTAGGTGGACAATTGTTTCAGTAGACTCATTAGGTGGACAATGGCCTAAGGTGAGTGAAAGTCCCTCCTTTACAACCTTCCCAACACCCATAAAGCATGAGCCCTTAGCCATGGCCCTGCTGGTGGAGGTGTGAAGTATTTTTTATTTGTCTGGGGATTGTTGAAATCTGTGCCTGGTAAGTAGCAGACAGACTATGCCTGAGCTCCCCACCTCCTTTGAGAGATGGGTTTTCAGTACACACATGAATAGCTTCCCTGACCCCTCTCTCAAACCACCTATCTGTCTAGTATGTATACCTCCTCATCTTTTATTGAGTGCCCTTTGTCCTTCAAGTGGAGGTATTGAAAACCTTTTCAACCCAATGGACCTGTTGTTTTCCTTGGCTATTTGGTAGGCAACCAACATCTGCTGGATCCTTCTCCAAAACTGCTATCATCCACCATCTCTCTCTGTGTGTAACACAAAGGGGGTCTGGACTAGATTAAAACCTAGTTTGGAAATGACAATGGTGAAATAATTAGCTTTTAATCCTCCTAGACTGCTAGCCTGAAATGTTTTCCACTCTTCTGTTTTTTCTCAGATGTGTGTCTAGTGAAGCATGAGCACACATTTCCTCTTTGCCATCTACTTTGTGGAATAAAAAGCAGATAAGTAAAAAAAGAGACCCTAAGCTTGAAAAGCAGGTACCTGTTGGAGAACAGGTGGAATGTTGGGTGACAAACCTACTTGGCTTCTGAGCTCTGCCTGTTGCAAATCTAACCACTGCCAAAGTGCCGTGAATTGATAGAGAAGGCAGGAGTGCCATCACCAGCAGATAGGTTGGCATTTGACTTTTAGGTGGAGGGCACAGAGGGTGCAAGAGTTTCTTGTTAACTTAGAAATCGTTCATTCATACTGCCTTTTGGGGTATTTGTAGACTGTGGGGGGGGGCGAAGCTTTTGGATGCACTGAGAACTTGTGTACTACACCTGACCTGAGCAATGCATTTCTTTCTGACTTCAGATGTGTTATGGCTGCTTCCCATTATTTCTTCTGAGTACTAGAGTAGGCATAAAAACAGACAACACTGTGTAAACTGCTTTGGGAAGAACATGAGGTTAGAGAAACTGGGACTGATAAAGAGAAGACTCACAGGAATAATTGTGTAATATATTCTTTCTATGTAGACTATGGCTTGTATTTTATTGATTTTCTGGTGAAATGCTAGTCGAGTTGTCCTCAGTTTATTTTTCACATGCCTACTGGAGATCTTGGAGACCGCTCCTATGTTGCCATAGCAACAGGGAGAGATTGGAGGAGTGGTATCTGCAGCCTAAAGGCTCCTGTGCATTATCATTCTGGGAGTGTTATAGCAGTTCTTATCCACAAATCAAGATCTTTAATTCAGTATTAGAAATGAATTCTTAATAATCTGGATTTTTGTGAAGGTCGTGTTAAGAAGGCTTGCAAGGTTTTTCTGTTATTAGTATTTAATCTTTTATGTATAAATGAATGTCCATGCCAACTCTCCTATTATCCCAAGGCCTCTTAGAAGAGCTTTTACTGAGAAGGGAAGCAAAATAAGTAAGGAAACTGCTTTATTTATTTCTCAAATTTATATACCACCACAGTAGTGCATGCACTGTTCTAGGTGGTTTACAGCAAGATAAAGCAAACAACATCAAACTAAAATAAAAACACACAATAACATAACCTCAAGATGCATATATTACAACTTATAATTTATTTATTTATTTGATTTATAGACTTCAAAAACTATCCTGCCCGAAAGCCATTGTAGGCGGTGTACAGTAGGCATACAATACAAACCAAAACCAAAACCAAAAATATTATTTGAATAAAATGAAATTCCAAGTTAGCATTACCATACTCTCAGAACACAAGCTGTTGATGTTTTGTATTTTTTTATCCAAGCTTTGCTGGTTGTAATAGTAACACTGGGCATGCATGTAGAGGAAGATGGATTTATCCTGGAGATTGCATTGCCTGCCGTTATCCTTCATTGGGTTTGCAGTTCCAGTTGTTTGGGTTTGCTCATGCACGCACACACACACACACTGTAATTTTTGTTTCGAAAAGTGGGTACGTCTTATAGATGGTGGTGTGTGTGTGTGTGTGTGTGTGTGTGTGTGTGTGTCTCTAGATTCTTCAGCAGAAGTTTGAGTTAGAAATGTATTTGTGTGAGTAAGTAAGAGGAGAAAGTATTATTCATTTTCTCCTAACAGAGGAAGTATTTTATTAAGTATTTTGAATTAAATTATTTTGTCAATTGCAAAATTACAAAAATTATGCACATTCAACTGACTCCAGTGGCTTCCTGGCTTGGTCTAAATTTCATAGCACCCTGCAGAACTTCAAGTTACACAGGGATAATGGCACAACTGGATTTATTTGTACTGTATGAATCCAAGCATTTTAACCATTTGGTTGAATTTTTTGATGTCTGGCATTACTGAGATTTCTGTCTTTTCCCTATTTAGAGGAGAATCACTTTCATGAAGAAGAGAGGGATAGTGTTAAATCCTGGAAACTTTTGGATATGTATTTCACTTTTAAAAAAAACTGAATAGAATTGTATTGTATTGTATTGTATTGTATTGTATTGTATTGTATTGTATTTTTCTAAAGAAGCTTCCTGTAATTTTTGGACCATAGCAAGTATCCGAGCTTTCAAATAACCCAGATTACAATGCACTGTGAATGTCATGGCACATTAAAAAGAACCCAGAATATAAACAACAACAAAAAAACCCATATTGTGCATGTGCTCACCCACAGATATTAACTGTATCACTGTAATGTACCTTTCTAAATATCAGTTATTTTATTCCACAGAATGCAATTATCCATGTATTTTCTTGGCCGCGAATCCCTCCTTCTCTGCAAATTTATTCTATTGTTCTGTTCGGTATTAGGATATGACTTTTTGGTGGTTTTACTTTCCTGTCCCTAGAGATCTCATCATTCCGAACTTAAACTTCCTCCCCCTCCACTGCCCAGTCTTCTTTCATGTGCTTGCACAAGATCTGAAATAATTATTTATTTTTTCACAAACATGAACCTAATTATATCCATGTCACTTCTGCTTTCTTCCTTCATGTTTGCTCTAAAGGCCCAAATCTTTCTCAAGACTTTCTACTTCTCATGACAGAGATTACTTCCCCGATAACTTGATGCTTCCAGTCTCTGGCTGCAGAGCCAAAGGTCGGGAGTTCAGTTCCCCACTGTGCCCCCTTGACAGGGACTGGACTTAATTGTCAGGGGCAACCTTTGTGTGTTTGCATTGTTACAGTCATGACCGACTCTTCGTCACCCTGTGTCCATGGAGTTTTCTTGGCAGGAATACTGGAGTGGTTTGCCAGTTCTTACTCCAGGTGCCTACAGAACCTGATATTCCCAGGTGGTCTCCCATCCAAGTACCAACCAGGGCTGACCCTGCTTAACTTCCAAATCAGGCACGATCGGATGTGCTTAGGGCAACTGTTACCTTTACATAAAATATATAAAGAACCTCAGTTTTGTATAACAAGTATTTTTGTATTTTCTAGTAATAACCCCCCCCTCCCCAGGCTGCTTGGCCTTGGCTCAACAAAGCGAGAATGAATATCAGGGAAAAAGTATAACTGTTGAAAGGCTTTCGGTCTGGGAACTGGTGATAGCTGTATTACTGAGGGGTTAAGATCCTAACGAAAAAGCTGAGGTAAACTCCTTCCACAGGGTGGAGAGAAGCACAGTGGCCTAAGAGTTCCACATGCTTAGATAAGGGCAGATATGCGAGTAGGAGGTCCTGTGTACTGATGTGACATGACAGTCTGTAGCTGAAGGAGATTTTGGTGTGTTACATCATATTGTTGTTAAAGACAAGTGTGATCATTATCAAGCACAGTTTTAATGGGGGAGCATGGTTTCTTAATGTAGGGATGAGCTTATACAAGTCTTGGACTCCAGTATTTCCCGTCCCCTTCTCCAAGGAAACTTGGAACTTTGCATTTTTAAACAGAGTTGCCTGTTATTTCCAAATGTGTAGAATTGTGATTTGCTAGAATCATGATTTTATAGTACCTAAAGATATTAAATCACACGTTAATTCTTTTCTAAAAGTTAGAACAGGCCATCATTCTCCAAGTATGGGCATTAAACCAGTTAGACTCTAGATCAGGGGTCCTCAAAGTTTTCAAACAGCGGGCCGGTCCACCAGCACCCAGACACCACTGGGGGCCGGATCACAGTCCAAAAGCAGCTGTGGAGGTTGGCTTGCTCCCAAAACGGGGTAGGTGGGGGGTTGCAGTTGGTCCCAAGGGCCGGATTTAGGACCTTGGGGGCCACATCCAGCCCCGGGGCCTTAGGTTGAGGACCCCTGCTCTAGATCTTTGTAGAGTGAAAGTATAAACTTTTGGTATTCCTTTGCAGTGAAGGGAGAGATAGGAGCTTGCTCAGCTTTGTTTTTGAGTAACAAAAAAGGGCCTTTTCACACGACTCCTAAGATCCGCTGGTCCCTTAAATTCGGACTAAAGATCTTAGGGGTTCGTTGCTCTTCCTTCCTCCCCACCAGAGAAAGAGAGGAAAAAATGCAGCTCATCTCGGAGGAGCTTCCCGGAGCTCCATTTCTCTTCCTTTTGCTTGCTTTTTTTCCTCCCACCTCTTCTCTTAAAGGGGCAGGAGGCAAAAAAAAAACACAAACAGAAGCCAGGAGAGCCCCGCACTGACCAGATTAAATCCAGACCTGGGGATTTTCACCCACCTCAAGCAGGTACAAGAAAGTGCAGCTGGGTCGCGCTTAGGTGGGCGGGGTCGCACTTAATTTCCTGCAAACTCCGGAGCTGGTGGGAAAACACTTGTAAGGTCCGGAGTTTGCAGCCATTTGCTGCGGAGTTTAGGGGTCGTGTACAAAGGCCCAAACTTTGAAATGATTTGATATTAAATCTGAATCAAGCCATTGATTTCAATGCTGCTTTTTGAAAGGAAGAATAAAACGGGGCAGTGGGTGTATCTTGTTGTCCTTTTTAGAATTACAAATGATATATCACCATATTTTAAATACTGTACTTCTACACCACCCATCTGATGAGTGGCCACTTTGGGTGGTGTACAGAAGAATACAGTATAAATACATAACAAATAAATCTATAACAGCAAACATAATAACAAAGCTTACATTTGCAATTAAATTAGGTTATCAGGTAGCAGCTAATCCAGTAGATGCTGAATATACAGTTTATATATGTATTATATATTCGAACAGGGCACTACAACCATGCCATAAGTATCACAGGCATTATAGGAGATGCCATTGAACTCAGCACAGCCATGTGTAATGCTACAAGGAAACTGTTTTATTTTTATTTCAGCTGCTGGAGTTATGCAGTGTTCATAGGTTTCTAACTATGACTATTATGATCTGTTCAAGTGAACAGCATTTATTTTCTTTCTCATGCATAAAGATTATTTTGCTTCAGTTTCTGGAAAGTTTTGAATACTTACAGCCTGATCCTGGACATGGTACTAAGACTCTATTTAATCAGTGGAATTAAGCTTCCAGATGCACATTTGATTGTAGGCATAGCTATCAAGTATATAGCTTTGGTTGGGATTTTTGCACGCATACAGAGAATTTCAGCCAGTTATCTGTTCTTGCTTCTATGCAGACATTTCTGTTGCATAAAAAGCAAAACTGTATGTCTGAATGTTTAGGACTGTGCTTCTAATATGCATAATCAACAGCCAGTAACTTTTGATATTATAAGAGCCAGGTAGAATGTATGTAAGCTCACAAAAATATTGTCTCCATGATTGAAATTAGTTGTGTGGAAGTATTGGCAAGACAGATGAAGATTTAAATCACTGATATAAATGGCCTTGACTTGCAAAACATTTGGCTGCTTTAAAACATTGTAGTGACATATAGTCTGTATAGTCAGTACAGCAGTGAACTCGATTTCTTTTCTGCTCGAGAGCAAGTGTGCACTTTTTAATCTTGCCCCGAGTGCGTTAAATTCAAAATATTTTTGTTCAGTTGCAGAATGAAGAGGAGCCTGGTGAAAATCTGGAAGCTGCAAATGACTTCCCACCTCCTTACAGCAGCATTTCTGGAGAGAACTCAGGTTAAAAAAAAAAAAACTAGCCCAGTGATGTCTGATATTAGAATGGCTTTGTTGATTATTGGAAGGCTAGCAAACTGATCTGCAGACAGCTTAAATTCACATAAGAAATCATGATGTGATGAAACCATTATCAGTTCAAGTAGTATTTATTTTACATTTCAGTGTTTGTGCCACAGAAACGCGGCGGGGGGTTGTTTTTGAGAGTTAAAAATATTGCTGTCTGCCTCGTTTTGTGTTCCATTTGTGGCTATGAACGTTGGTGCCATCAGTAGGTCGAGAAAGGGGAACAAGACAGTGACAGCTTCCTTTCTCCGGCAGGTGTTGCTGCTTCCTCTTAACCTTTGCGCTAATATAGAGGTTGCATAATCAACAGATTGAGATCTTTATCCTTCCTTCCTTGACATGTAACCTCAAGCTCAGCAAATCAGTGTGGCAATGTTGTAGACTATTAAAATATTGGTTCTAACAACAGAATTTCCACCTGTGCAATGCATTCGAAGATGGTGGCTAATTATTGCTTTCTGATTTCAGAAGGTATCTTTCTGTCATCACTCTTTATGTCTCATTGGCTTCTGCAAGCATGCTGAACATAGCCATAATGACAGGATGTGATCATCCTGTAAAGTCCCAAATCATATGAGTTTCACTTTGACACATAAGAATACTTGGCACGCAGCGTAGAATTAGTAGGATGACTCAAAATACTGTAATCTTCTTCTGAGCGACATTCATTATAAGATTACGTTTATAATTGACATCAGTATAGCTGTGACAACTTTGCATTTTACAAAGTCAATTATCCTGAATAGTTTGAAGAGATTATACGCAGGGATTTCTTTTAACATGTATTCAGGCTGGAATAAAAGGCCTGTAAAGCCTTTCGGGACTACTGCTAATCATTGTGCAGTAGTTTTACTCTCCTTGTTCCATCTGCTTTCTGTTTTCTAACCATTCCATTAGTTTTAAGTGACCCAGTCATATTAGATGCACCTCAATTGTGGAATGAAAAATTAGAAGTTATGCTTCATTTTTAAAATCTGAATCATGCTCACACACAATATATTGCTTACCAGTTACCAATTATATCTCAGGGAAAATAATTGTACACCACAATGATACAGTTATTTAGGTGTAAGCCCAAATGAACACAGCCCCTATTTTCCCTCCGAAACTGTCAAGTAGCAAAACCTATACAGTATTAGGAAATGTTAATATTTCTTGCCCTTTTTAATGGTTGTTACAGGGAGAATCCACCCGATATTATGCCTTAATACAGTGTGAAGAATGCTATTGTATAATGTTTTCCCGTACATATTTCCTTGAAAAGACTCTTAACATAATTGTGAATACTCCTATCTCTTAAAGAATGCCCCATTTCAGCTACATCCATAGTTTTTTTCTCCAGCAATGGGCACTGTAATTAAAATTGTAAACCGCCCAGAGACTACTTGTAGTGGTATGGGGCGGTATATAAGCAGAACACTTTGTTTGGGTTCTTACAACCTCCAGAAAGCAGAGATGTTTCCTTTTGAAATGGGCTTCTAGACTTTTCTCTTATATTCAATCAAGTTAGACCTGAATAATGGACCAATATAGGTTATAAATGGTCACTACTTATTTTGCATAGATTCACATCTAAACTGGCAACAGATTGTATCTTTTTTTAATACCGCCATAATCTTTGTTGCTGTTGAATACAAAAAAAATTATCTATTTCCTCACACTGAAGACTCACGTCTCTGCAAAAACATGTACTTTCATTCTTCTCAAGCTTTGGAAGTCCATGTGTCAGTTCAGTAGTAAAATAGTCAGAATCTATACCTGTTGTTACTTTTGGCTGCAAGTTGATTATAACCTGTTTAAATCACACATCCATGTAGGAGTAGGAGTCTGAGTGAAACCTGCTTATTCAGAATTAAGTCATACTGTGTTTAATTTGGTGCACTCCCAGATAAGCAAATAGAGCAGGCCTGCCCAACAGGTAGACCGCGGGCTACTGGTAGCCCGTGAAGGGTTCAAAAGTAGCCCGCCGGCCATCAATAAAAAAAGTGAGGGGATAAGTTCTCTACCCCTCCCTCCCCCATGCCAAGGACCACCACTGCCCCAGCAAAGTTCTGGGCCTGCCAGCCCACTGTCTCAGCCGAGAGGGGCAGGCTCAAGGGCCATGGCGCATTGAAATCTGTTCCCTCCAGAATGGATTAATTGGTTCTCAGTGCATTCCTATGGGAAACCGCTGCTCTGGCTACAAAAGTTTTTGCTTAGGAGCATGTGCTCAGAACGGATAAAATTCATAAGTAGAGGTTTTAGTGTAGTAGCCCTCAGGCACTTTGGGCCGGAAAAAGTAGACCTCGGCCTGTTCAAAGTTGAATAGCCCAGACATAGAGGATTATTTATTTATATAACTTGTATGCCGCCCACTACCCACAGATCTCTGGGCAGCTCACAATCAAAATGAACAATTAAAACATAAAAATTACAATAAAATTAAAATAATAAAAACATGTAAGTACAATAAATACCATAAATTAAAACACAACACTAAAATTGCCATCAGGACCCACAATCATCAGTTAAAAAACTTCTGGAACAGGAAGGTTTTTATCTGGCGCTGAAATGTCAGCACCGTTGGCGCCAGGCGGGTCTCACTCGGGAGGGCATTCTGGGGTAATAATTTTTCTGCAGTCTTCATTTTTTCAGATGCAAAATGTGGACTTAAGAAATGCAGACTTCTTGAAGCTGTAGTACAGTTCAGTACACTTATAGACTCAATCTCCTCCAAACTATTGCTTGTATCTTTTAGTATATTGATTACTCTGAAAACTAGCTTGCTTCTTTGTTCTTCTCACCTCCAGTGTACTTTGACTACAAAGATGAGGGTGGGTTTCCTAAACCTCCTTCTTATAACGTAGCCACGACGCTGCCTACCTATGATGAAGCAGAGAGGACTAAGGCCGAAGCTACTATTCCTTTAGTTCCGGGAAGGGTATGTGTGCTTTGATGCTATGTACCTTTATACATTCCAAAGAAATCAGAACACTTCAGTGGAAATGGAAATGTGTTGGTGTATGACCTTTGTTGGATACCCAGTGTGGTGTAGTGGATAGAGGGATGGACTAGGATTCCGGAGGCCTGGGTTTGAATTCCCACTTAGTGATTGGAAGCTCACCGGAGGTAAGAAACTGGTAAAACTACATCTTAAAAATATCTCATGGAACTAAAGATCTCTATGAGGCAATTTGGACTTTAACAGAATATAGCATACCACGATCTTGTAGATTTTTAGACATTTATTAGTACAGTGTTCCACCGGGTCTATCGCTGGGGTTAGGGACCTGACCTGACCCGCGGTAATTGAAAATCCACGATATGTGGATGCAGGTCAAGTCAGGCCTGGGGGGGGCTAGCTGGGGGCTCTTGTACTTACCCCCAGCCTGGCCCTACCTCAAACAGGCCTGTGAGAGCCTTCCCCGGCTTTCTGGAGGCCCCAAAAGGGCTCCCTATGAACTGGAAGTGACTAGAAAGGCTTTCCCTGGAAAACGGAAATGACTAGAAAGGCTCTCAGAGACCTCAGCGATCACTTCCGGTTCACAGGGAGGCCCTTTTGGGGCCTCCAGAAGGACCAGGAAGGCCCTCACAAGCCTGTTCGGGGCAGCTGCAGTCCTGGGGTAAATGTGGGAGGCTTGAAACTGGACTTTCCCCCCTTACCCTAGGGGGCTTTTTCATATACTGCGGTCCCGTAATACAGCGGGATCGCAATACATGAACCGCGAAAGGGTGGGGGACCACTGTACCTTGCTTTCTTAAGAGCATGGTGAAATCAGAGAAGTCTATTAATATGCAGACAAAGTTAAGTCCATTAGGCTCCATGTACACTGGTACAGTCACCCCCCGCCATTTTGCGGTTCAGGTACTGCGATCCCACTACATCGCGGGATCGCAGTACCTGCACCTTGGAGCCGTGCGGGGGAGCGGCGGAGGGCGATCGGGTCGCTCCTCGCCACCCCACGCTCTCCTCTGAGAAGCCTCGGAGCCGTTGGGGGGCAGCGGGGGGCGATCGGGTCGCTCTGCGCTGCCCCCGCGCTCCTCCGAGAAGCCTTGGACAGGCGCGTGATCGCCCCACCCCCACCCCCAGGCCCCACCCCACCCGCTTCTGCATATCGCGGATTTTCATGCATTGCGGGTGGGGTGGGTTCCTAACCCCCGCGATTGGCGGGGGGTGACTGTAGCATTGTATAAATTGATGATGATGATGATGATTTATTTATTTATTTATTTATTATTATATTTGTATCCCGCTTATCTCCACAATGGGACTCTAAGCGGCTAACAACAAGAGATATCACAATACATGCAAATTAAACATTTGCCCTATTAAATCCTAAAATCCTAAAATCCTAAAATACGAGAATCCAAGGCCTCCAAAGCATCCCAGCGCGTCAAAGACGTAAGCCTAACAAATAAAATTGGAGGCACCAATGGTCATAATAATTAGCGATGGCGGAAAAGAAAAGAGGGGGAATTAAAATTAAAGGCCTCTCGAAAAGAAAGGTCTTTAAGGATTTTCGAAGGCCTGCAGGGACTCTGCAGAGCGCACTTCACTAGGGATGGCATTCCATATGGATGGGGCTGCCACAGAGAAAGCCCGGTTCCGGGTAACCGCCTTCCGGGCCTCTCGAGGGGTGGCAACCCGGAGCGAGTGCGCTCGCACCTGCCGAACTGGGCGGGCCGAGATGGATCGCTGGACGATACGCTCTGACAGGTATTCCGGTCCCAAGCCATGGAGGGTTTTATAAACTAAAACCAAGACCTTGAATCTAATCCGGGCTGCAACGGGCAACCAATGCAGGCGAGCCAGACTGGGGTGATATGGTCATAACGACGCACACCAACCACCAGCCTGGCTGCCGCATTCTGTACCCGCTGCAGACCCAAGGGCAACCCCATGTAGAGCGCTACAGTAGTCCAGCCTCGAGATCACCAGTGCTTGGACCACTGTTCTCAGAGAGTCAACATCCAGGTACGGGGGCGGATCTGGGCGATCTGGCGAAGATGGAAGTAAGCGGCCCTGGTCACCGCGCCACCTGAGCCTCCATGGTCAGCGCCGGGTCCAGGACCACACCCAGATTCCGCACCCTCTCCACAGGCTGGAGGGAGACCCCCAGCTGCGAAGAGGGCCACCGTACCCAGATGGTGAGCTCCCAAAGAACATAACCTCCGTCTTCTCGGGGTTGAGCTTAAGCCTGTTCGCCCGGTCCAGGCCAGGACCGCGCCCAGGCACTCATCAAGGATCCTCACAGCTTCCACTGCAGAGGTGGAAAAGGAGAGATAGAGCTGCGTGTCATCAGCGTACTGATGACAGCAGACTCCAAATCTCCCCACCCCAGCCAGCGGCCTTACGTAGATGTTGAACAGCATAGGGGACAGCGGATTTATCCATGCCGACAACTCCCCCATGCAGAACGTGGGACGGTCCTCCAGGAAGGATCGGAGCCAACTCGAGCAGTGCCTCCGATACCAACCTCGGAGAGCCGATCCAACAGGATACCGGGGTGACTGTATCAAAGGCTGTACAAATTGATGATGATGATGATGATGATGATGATGATGATGATGATGATGATGATGATGATGATGATGATGATGATGATTCAGTTCATACTATTTTTCAAAAGACCAAGTGCGGTCTTTTAAATGATACCAGATCCTTTCTGTCCTGTCTGCAGTGTATGGGAAAATACATTTTATGCTAAATTTGTAGTAGATCCCAATTTTTCCTGACCATTCTTTTTTTTTTTTTACTGTGTGCTGTCCCTCCTTCCCTTTCTCTGTTCCCTGCTCCTATATGAATAAGGAATCGAGATATTTCTCTTTCTGGTTTACTATTTTCACTGAAAAAGGAGTTGGGAGGAGTGTTCCGCACTGATCGTTGTGGCACTTGTATTCTGTCTGCCGCGTAACAGTGGCTAAATCTCATGGGGTAGCATGATCTGGAGTGGTACCCATCGGAATTTGCTAGTAACCATTACCCATTTCTGTCTTAGGAGGAGGACTTCGTGGCACGGGATGATTTTGATGATACCGATCAGCTGAGGATAGGAAATGATGGCATTTTCATGCTGACTTTCTTCAGTAAGTACAATTTAGAGAAGCTGTTTACAAGAGTGGACTTTCATAGCTGACGTTCATATTTTAAGATGGCCCGTCTCTATAGGAGTCTTCTGAAATGTATTATCCAGATTAATGGAGTGGTAATTGCCTGTAAGAAATATAATTTCCTAAACCATGGCTTTGATGCTGGTTCTGATGCATCGACAGGCGACTTGTACCCTGAACCAGCCGTTTTGCATCAGGAATGGTTGTGCAGTGATTTGGGGTGCTTGGCACCACCCTCTAATCGCTTGTTTAATACTGATCTGCAAGTTTAATACTGATCTGCAAGGAAGTCATCCTCTGGAGATCAGGGGGAATCTTATTTGAAATACAGTTCCATTGAAGAGGTGTCGCATGGAACTGACAGGGATAAAGATATAAGTGCAAAGCAAATATTTCTACTTAACAGAAGAGCTCTAATGGGTCAGACCACAATTTCCATCGAGCCCGGCATTCCTGTTCCTCAGAGTAGCCAACTGGATGGCTCTGGGAGAACCAGTAGGAGAACATGAAGGCAGCACTGCAGTCACAGGTGGCTGCCTGGTTTCGAACACTGGCTGCTTCTCCATATCAGTTACTGTTCCCACTATACAGAGCAGTATAGAGGGGGCTTACAGTGTTTGAAACCTGGGAGCCTCATGTGACCATATTGTCTAGTGATTGTGGCTGAGTTGTAACTGACTTACTGAGTCCCAAATAGGGCTTTCAAGAAAAGTGAAACATTTAAGGAGTGGTTTTACCAGTACCATGTTGCCATTGAGTTTCTGTGGCTGAGCAGGGATTCGAACACAGGCCTCCAGAGTCCTAGATCCCCATTCTATCCACTGTACTACACAGGGTTAGGTAATAACTAGTAGTGAGAGATAATTTTCCTTGGGAAGCACAGTTGATGCTCAGATCATGCCAAATTCTGCAAAAGCTGTCCTTTCTCTCTTGTTTCACAAAAGAGTTTTTGTAGTTTTTAATCTGAACAGTGTTATATAGCAATGGGCCACAATTTTTGTTTCCTATGTTCATTGTACTTTTAATGGCAGTTTTCGAAGTTATTATATTGACAGTAAATCATACAAATCTGAACCAGTTGTTTGATTGCTATTGTACATTAGGGGCTAGTTAGATTTATTTGCTTATTTGGTTTCTAAACCACCCATCTGCTCTGGAAAGTGTACAACAAGTAAACAAAAATAAATATAAAGAATAACAGCTAAGTATACTAATGAAAGCCAATATAAATGAAAATGAAAATGCAAAAACCATCAATGGCTCTTTTTGTCCTTTTTTCTCCTTCCTCAGTGGCATTCCTTTTCAACTGGATTGGATTCTTCCTCTCTTTCTGCTTGACTACCTCAGCGGCAGGAAGATATGGGGCTATCTCTGGATTTGGTCTCTCACTCATTAAGTGGATCCTGATTGTTAGGGTAAGGTGCAGAGTGGCAAGAGGCAGCAGCAGAAATAGGAGTTGTGGATTTGAGAGACAGTCTAATAGCTAATTCCTTTGTCATGAATGTCTTGAAGAGAAAATTTGGATGTACAGTATCAGATCTTACTGTAACATATTAAGGAAGGGCAGTCCAGTTGACACCTTTTGGAAGACTTGGCTATTAAATGTATTCAGCTCTAGCTGACATGTTTTGCTCTTCTGCAGCTGCAAGGTGCCTTTCAGTGGAGTATGATATATTCCCATCCTCAAAATCCATGTCTGACGGCCCCAATGCTCTTGGTGGACTGTTATTCTTGTCTAAATGTTCAAATTCATACCATGACCTTGTCTTGTAGCAGGCCAATAAGTGACTGCAGAGCAGCTGCATGCCTCATGGCACTAGTTCCATTACTCCTTGGGGCAAGCAATTTCAGAAACTTATTAGAAGGGAAATGAGCCCAGCCGATGGCCTGTTCCAAGGCTACCCCTGTAAATGGAGCAGATCCATCAATCACTCTGCTGTGTAATGCTGTGAGGTGAAGCATGGCTAGGTGGCAGAGGTACCTGAAGATCTCCTGCTGTGTGAGGTGGTGGTGGTGGGGTGTGTGTGAAAGGCCACTCTTCCCGTGTGGCAGTACCACCTCCACTTCATGGCAGTGTCAGCTTCCCATATTGAAAGTAGCCACCACCACCACCACCACTCTCAGCCTGAGGAACAGGTGACATTAACATGCAAAGACCTGCTACTACATGAGAGCCCAAAGCAGTTAGCAGGTCAGATGAAGCTCTGGTGAGAGTCAGGAGAGAAGATCAGTCGGACACAGTGTCTCCCCTTCAGTAGGTGGAACCCCCCCCCCATTTCTAGAGGAGCTAGAATGGCATTTCGGTGGCTGCAGAAACATGTCCCATCTCTGAAACGGAGCTGTATGTTCCCGAAGAGGTGGAGGAGGCTTGGTGCAACTATATGCAGGGAAGAGGGAGAAATGACATGCAAGTAAAACTGTTGCCAGACTTTTCCCCACCAGACTCTGATGAGCTGGTCTCTTTTCTTCCATGTGTTCTGCTTAGCTGAGGGAAGATATGTGTCCGGAGGAAGTGGAGAGAGATAAGTGAGTGTCAGTGAAAGCAGAGGAGCAAGAAAAGAGAGAAACGAGCAAGGCCTTGGGATGGAGGGGAATGTCAGAATCCTCCCCCTTCTGTGGTGGCCGCAGGTGCCCTGCCTGTCCCCGGAGGCTTCCTCCAGTTGCCAGTACAGTACGTCTGGGCAGATTGTTGAAATTATGTGAAGGTCGGAGGGGAGATATAATGAATGTGGCCCTAGGAAGAAGGCAACAGATGTGGATGTCTGGATAGGGATTGTTTGGCATTTATGTGGGGGGGGGGGAAATCGTATGATCCAATTGACTTCATGTGTAAGTGAGGACTTGAGGAAAAGCAGCATCTCCTTGGAAGATGTGGATACTCAGGCAGGTGACTCTTCAGACATCCTGGATGCAAACGGCACTGGTTGTAAAGGTAAAAGGAGTTTTAATGGAGCTTGGAAGGCTAAATGTTGTGCCCCCGTTAGAAACCTTGCAGTAGCTTTTGGTACCAAGCAGTTGCCAAAATGGTAACCCCATTGCAGTAGTCCAGCTAGGGTGGAGCCAGAATATTTTACGGTAGTCAGATCGACACTGCTGTTGCTTCGGAAGAGGTGGCAACTGTTCCTGCAGCAAATGCCTCCCTAGCCACAATCTTCCCTTCTTAATAGCAGACCGGGAACTAAAAGCGTCTTGATAGACCTGATCTTTCAGAGGCACTCACACTCTTATCAGGAAAAGGCTGAATTTCAATTCTTGGATCAGCTTTCTTGACTAGATAAAGTTGCACCTTGTTGGCTGCCATCAAGCTCATTACAGAAATAAGAGCCTGGAGTTGGGTTAGTTGTGCCACAGGCTGTATGTTACATTTGAAACACAGCAATATTTAAAGCGATCAAGAGACAAACGGAGTAAAACATGCCCTCATCAATGGAAAACAGGCTTCTCGGATAGCATTTCAAGCGCTGGACTTAAGAGAAAAATGGCCTTGAGCTGTGGTGTCCCCGCTGTGCAGAGATGTGACATACCCTAATGACTAAACCATGAGGATCTCCATAGTGTTAGAGGGAATTTTCTTTCTCTGCAATCAGAACCTCATGCTACTACTGAGAAATACAGGTTGGTGATAGAGGTCAGCACAAGAGGCAGGAATATTTGTGCACAAGGTCATGTTCCAGAGAGGACTGGTTTTTATATTTAAAGAACAAAACTCCTGCTGAAATCCTCTGGAAACCAGAAGGTGTACTCACCTACCGTTTCCCCCTTCTTAATTATAGCATTGAAGTATTTCATTGTAGTGTTGCCTTGCAGATGGCAGCATAGTCCAACAGTACCTCCTAGAGCAGTGATGGCGAACCTTTTAGAGACCGAGTGCCCAAACTGCAATTCAAAACCCACTAATTTTTCACAAAGTGCTAATACAGCAATTTAACCTGAATACAGGTGGCCAAGAATGGGCGATGTCAGATGCCCATAGAAAGGGCTCCAAGTGCCACCTTTGGCACCCCGTGCCATAGGTTCGCCAACACTGTCCTAGAAGCTATAAGTTGTCCACCCTAGCCACGAGGAATTGTGCTGTATAAAACAGACACTGTTCAGAGGTGCATGCTGTCATCCCAGCCATTCATACGCAGCCAGCAGTCAATTTAACTAAGTGAACTACCACTGACACATACAGAAGGAGGAGCATAGCAAGCACTCAGTTTACCAGATGACCAGCAATAAAACACCAATGTATGACATCTCGATGATCCTTCTTTTCCTTCTCACCTTTTTTTCCCCAAGTTCTCCACTTATTTCCCTGGATACTTTGATGGTCAGTACTGGCTGTGGTGGGTGTTCCTTGTATTAGGTAAGCATGCTAAAAGTGAATTACAGATTTTCATCATACTATCATGAATAAGTGCCATGCTGATTTTCACTTATGCTTCAGGGAGGGGGAATCGATGTGTGACACATGCAAAAGGATTGTGATGTATTTTGAGTATTATTTCAGAAACAAACTTCTGGGCCAACCCATTGTGTTAGTTCCTAGGCTCATCATGTAAGAGTTGAAGGAGGGGCCATCTGTTTTTTGTTTGTTTCTTTTTGAGTTATTTAGGTATAGTTTTTCACTGCAAAAGAACCTTGCCATCTAGTGGATGCTTCATTGTTTGCAGATGGAAAAAAATATTTATTTAATCACAGTATATATCCTATTGAGGAGTCTTGAGCTTAAAAATGTATTAGATGTCTACTTAAGAAGTTTATTTTTGTTTTTACTTCAGAGTAGCTGTCGAAGGCTACAGATTAAGAATGACAGTTGGTCTGAAGAGTGCATATATTTTCACAAACGCTTGGAAATAATAAATTACAAATAATGCAGCTGTCTGTAACTAGTTGCTTTTCAAGTAATTTGAATATAATGAAATTTTTTTCCAGAAACAAGGTAATGAGTAGGACTGAAACTACTTTATTTAACGTAACGTAATGTTTTCTAGCTACTTTCAGAAGTTTTAAAGGTCATTTAAAGGTATTTCTAGAGTCATTTTTACAGACTTTTTATATCTCCTTATCAGTTGTAAGGACAACATTGCATTCTTTTTCAAACATTCTAATGTTAATGAATTTTTTTTAACTATGAGAATATTTTAACTGTGAATATGTGCATTTTTTAATTTAAATTGTATTATATCTCAGATATCTCATTATGAGATTAGAGGTATGCATCTAATTCTATGTTATCAAATAATCTATTTTTATAATAGTTTAGAAAATATTTTGCAAACAAGGTCGAAAAATTTTCAGTTTTATGGGATTACATTATCTTCTATATAGATTATTTAAACTTAATATTTATATCTTCATTAAGTATTCAGTTTAATTAATATTCAGTCTAGAAGGTATCATCAGAAAATGTTGCAGTTCTAGGATGGTTTCTTCAGTGATACATACTTGGTAAGAGCACTTGCTAAGAGCAGACAGTGGGCTACTAATGGATATACAACATGCCCCTTTCCCATGTTGTGCAAGTGGAAGGACTGCTCTGGATCCAGGCTAAGGTTTTATGAGCATGTTCTGTGGTATTACAGCAAAGCCCCATCCCTAAACTGTCTCTGAATGGACACCAGTATATTTAGATTGTTTGGGGGAGGGGGAACCCTTTCATTTGTTTGAATTCTCGGTAGTACATATTCTGAGTAGTGTATCAGAATTATTTCAAATTTGCATAATGAATTTTAAGTCCATTGTTAAGGGACTAAATCAGAATCGACTGATTGGATAAATGGGACTTGTTAGGTAAGGATTAATGAAAATCCCATTGATTCAGTGGTTCTGCTGTAGTTGAACCTAAAAATTGGATTTGGGACTCTTTTTAAGATCCATGACCAGATGTGGGTCTAGCAGCAACTGGAGTTCTATAGCTATATATATGTCTTGAGAAGTATGAAAAACAATGTGTGTTTGGCTGCACTTGTGTACTTCTCACAGGTAAATTCCATGGGAAAAATGACAACAAGATGGTTTGGGTACAGTCCAACCTGCAGGACGGTTGCATTTTTGAGAACACCAGAAGTCCGTGGCTTGTACATTGCTGCCCTTTCCCTTGCACGTGGAAATTCCTGCCCCTGATGCTAGTTTGATTTGCCATTTTGTCTGAATGGGCAAACTTTTGTTTGTATTGCCTACCGTTTGACACTACAGCTAAACCACCACAATACGCAAACAGAGAAAAGCAAACAAACACTGGGGGACATCTAATAAATGATACTTGTGTCTTACAGAAAAAAATGTGTATAAAATAGTTGTTCTGTTTTTCTTTAGGCTTTCTCCTGTTTCTCAGAGGATTTATCAATTATGCAAAGGTTCGGAAGATGCCAGACACATTTTCCACTCTGCCCAGGACTCGAGTTCTCTTTATTTACTAAAGGTAATACCTCAGTGAATCTGCTGCAATTCCTTTTGTGTCTCCCTTGGTTTGATAAAAACTAGGATATTTTATATTCTAAGATGCCTTCTCTGTTGTACATTGCCAGTACCAGATTTATTTCATTTTTAGGGCTCCTATAAACTGTTACAGCTATCCGAACTAACATCCCTGAAGTTAATGCCCATGAATACCAGTGGACATTGTTTCCTAGGAAAAAAGGGGCTGTGGTAACCGTGGCCTTCTAGCAGATGTTGAATGTCACCTCCAGCATCCCTTGCAATTGTTTATGCTGGCTAGGGCTCTTGGAAATGGCACTGTGCATTATCTGAAGGGCAACTGAATGTTCTGAAGAATACATCATGTACACAACTATGTGGAATATAAGTCCTGCTTAACTCAGTAGTTAAAGTTTAGTTTAATGTAGACATGGGTTGAGCTGCACTATGTGGTACATTTTTAGCCCTGAAACAGTCATATATTTGGAGTAGTAGAAGACATTTAAAGCCAGCTAACTAGAGAGCAGCTTTCTATCCTAATAAACACTGTGAAACAACTGATTATTTTGTAGCAAGCAGCTCAAGGACAAATATGAAGCAGTTTGATTTCTTCCTAATTAGTAAGGCTTAACTGGAGTGTACAGTATTTAAAGGAGTAATGTAATAATATGGAAGTAGCAATTAAGTAGGTTCATGTACTATTTGTTTTACCATGCCTGTGATTGTGTATATAAACTCCATGCTGGGTTTTGTTGGTTTGTTTGTTTCTACATAAAGTATATCCCATGTCAGAATTTCTCTTGAAATCTATTTTTGAGTTCACTAATATTTATGCCTAAATGATACTGGTTCGAAGGGACAGATGTGTCTGTATTGCTGTGCTTTCTCTTAATGTAGAAAGAGCCTTCAGGAATATTTCTGATATTTTTCTTAGCAATCTCTATGTTTCCTCTAAAATAGCAAACCTTCTAACAGACACCTCTTCAGACTCACAGTGAAGCAACACCCAGGGTGGAATGGAAGCATTGGGGATATAGCAGGCTCTGGCCTGTAAAAACCTGTCCCATAATAAAATTAACCCACCATTAAAATGTAAGGGGACTCTTGATTTCTTTTGCTAAATCAAGCTGTTCCCCTTTGAAACTGATTGTGAGTCGACATACTCATTCCAAGAATGGCCGAGTGGAACTGCAAGAGTCCATTGTTCCCCTTCCTTTCTTCCTTGATGGGGATTACTATAAGACACAGCTTGTGAGCTGTCTCCAGCGATCTCCTCATTGTAGCCTTATTGGGGCTGTGGGCGACCCAACAGCAGGCTTCGGTTCACACGGGATGCGGACAAGAGGGGTGACTTGACAGTAGACGTGGGGGAGTGGGAACACTCTTGCTTCAAAAAGCCTTTCCTGTAGACATCTGCACATGGCGAAAGTGTACGAAATTTCACATAAAAGCAGGTTGCAGGTTCACTTGCCATGCAGATGTTTGCTACTGAGATAGAGGGGCCCAGGCTGGAATCATTCGTTCAGGAGACTGACGAGAAACCTCTGCGGAAGCACTTCATAGAAACTCTTAGTCAGGAGAGGACCAGAGGTATTCAGTCCAGGACAGGAAAGGCAATAAGGAAAGTTTAAATTAGATGTTATTAAACACACATCCTTTAAAACAGACCCGCGACCACACGTTTGCCTTTGCTTCCAGCAGTTAATGAGATACATAGCAAGACCACACACAGGATGAAGGTTTCTTTAGCAATGGTGGAACACTTTAAAATGCTCCCAAACATCATCGTGTATAAGAAATGCAGTAGACACCAACCACATTAAAACACTTGAACGGAAAAAGGCTAGTAAAAAGAGAGAGAGAGAGAGAGAGAATTGCTCTGTGGTTAGGGTTTCTTCACTTCCGTAGTAGGGTTCGCGGTGTCCTCCTGGATCTTAGATTCGTACTTGCGTACTTCTCTGCCACTAGGTTCTTTCCAGTGCTAACGCTAACTGTGCTGATGACTAGCTTGCTGCTCCTGTTTGTTGGCTCTCACTTTTTCTAACCCAAGTTGCTTCCTTTGTTGGGTCCTTTTGGGGAGAAAGGTGGGGCAGAAATATTTTCAGTACAGTCAGTGAGTTATAGTAAGAGTTACAAAGCCGGTAGTGCAGTCCATACTCAAAGAATCACTAGCTCTGTTGTATTGAGAATGGCTAGACCCTGACCCCCATTCTGGTTGATCTCCGATCTGCTGGCACAACTGGATCTCTCAGCACAGCTGCTGTGCTGGCTGAGATCTGCCAGAAAAAGAGCCCAAAACAGGGAGAGAGGGACATGAACCAGGATGATGCCACATCCAGGCCCTTCGCAGCCGAGACTCAAGGAAAAAGTCTACTTGTGATGAGACTACAAAAATGTATCTTGTATATGCCTTATTGTTACCTGCAATTGAAAAAAAAATAACACAAATGCTAAAGTGGGTTTCTACAAATCTTTTGGGTGGCAAATCTTATAATTCTCCATTGTGGGTATTCTACATGACAGGCAGACACCTTAAAGAGATACCCCATTGTGGCTCAACTATGGGAAAGGCCTGCACTGGAAGACTTTTAGGCTGAGTTCTGCCCAAGCATCTTGTTCTTGCACTAATACTAGCAGGGATCTTTCCTTCTGAACTGGGAGTTGAATTAGGCTAGGAGATGGAATCAGTGCACTACTTTCTCCCCACACATTCATATTTGTAGATCACATATATTTACTGTATTACAGAGTCAGATACACCACCTATTTGTAATGTATGACTCAGTAATCTTTAACGCTAGTACACTTGCCATATTCGTCATATGTTATTGGCTACCATACCAGAAAGCATACAACTTCATCAGTCCTTTGCTGTGCTGTAACCTGACTTGTTTGTCCTGTTTTAGGTAGCCATTTTTGGCCTCCCCAATGCAGGGACCACATAAGGGTTAATTCTGATAACATGCCAGTTTTCTTACTCTTCCATATCTAGAAGGTTGATAGAGTTTTTAGATTCCAGGCTGCTTGGACATAAATGTACTGCTATTGTGGTTTGTATGCATTACATCAGACCAGCACCACGCCAACTGCTAATTTGGTTTTAATTTGGTTCTTTTTTTAAAAAAAAATATCCAGTTTATGAATATGGGATATTGTGTTTCATTGTCCATGATTCAAAATGCCAAGAAATGACCTGTTATAGCTGCACAATGTTGTAACGGTGTTGCCAGCAGGAAAATAAATGTTAAGGGCAGCTCTTGGGCTCACACCAGTGATACCAAGCAATGGAAAATCGCACAAGCGGATTCTTTTTTCCCCACCAGTTCACCACTTCTCACCCAAACACAAACCAATTGTCAGGGCTGGTTTTTTGACAGTGTGAAAGATGGTGTTCATGTTTTCCAAGGTATATCCCCCCTTTTGAAATAGAAAGCATGTTATGTACAGTGTTCACTATCATATTCATGTTTCCCTATAATCCACATTTTTCAGTATCCATGGGGGTGGCTAGGAGGCGTTGGAACCAATTCTCCAGTGATCCAGGGCTCCTACTGTTATAGGTATCTTGTCATACTGCAGAAGAAGGAAGGCGAGTGTAAATTAAGAATGGTTTTACCTTTGCTAGGGAGCTGCTCCTTTTAGAGTTTACTAAACCAGTTGGTAGACTCTATATTATACCTCTGGAAGATGAAAGACTTAACTTTTAAAAACTGTATTGCCCTCCAAGCCAGTTCAGCACATTGGAGGACGTCTTTAATCTGTGTTGAGTTCTCATTGGAAAATAATATTTAAAACCCAAGAATGGTTGAATGTCCATGTTTTAGTCTCTTAATATTTGATTCCTGACTACATTTTGGTTTCAGGACTCTCCAGATAGCTTGGAATTCTGGAGACCTTTTTAAAAAGGAAGAGCAGAAGGCAAACTTGAAATGAGTTCTTTCCAACTGTATTTGCAGGCTGTACTTCCCCAACACAGTAGATTTGGCCACAGGACTCGAATTGTCTGCAGAGAGTTTCCTCCACAGCTTCAGAGCAGGAATTAGCAACAGTATCACTCCACATATTTTTGGCCAGCAATCCTATTAGTCCTATCCAACATAGCTAATCGGGAAGGCTTCAAGAACTCCACTTAGAATCATACTCATAGAATCATAGAATCATAGAGTTGGAAGAGACCTCAAGGGGCATCCAGTCCAACCCCCTGCCATGCAGGAACCCCATCACAATATTTCCAACAGATGGCCATCCAGCCTCTGCTTAAAAACCTCCAAAGAAGGAGACTCTACCACCCTCTGTGGCAGCATATTCCACTGCCGAACAGCTCTAACTGTCATGAAGTTCTTCCTAATGTTCAAATGGAATCTCTTTTCCTGTAGTTTGACACCATTGCCCTGCGTCCTAGTCTCTGAAGCCATGGAAAACAAACCTGTTCCCTCTTCAATATGACATCCTTTCAAATATTTAAACATAGCTATCATATCCCCCCCCCTCAGCCTTCTTTTAAAGAGGCTAAACATCCCCACTTGAGAAACTTCTGGAGGACCACAACTGCTCACCTTCCTATAGAAATGTTTCAAAATAAGTAATTGTATGCAAGGAGCATTACAGGAAAAATTGAATAGGCACTATGTTTTCTCACAGGTAAATTCCACGGGAGCCATGACAACACGACGGTTTGGGGACAGACCAACCTGCATCTCACAGAGATGTTTGTGTCAGTCATTTAGGACAGAGGTGGGAAAAGATCAGGTTGACCTGAAGCCAAGTAATTTCTTGGCACGATGCCACAGGTGCCGTGTGTCCCCTCTCCTCACCTCCCAGCCGCCTGCCCCGCTAGCCACATGCCGGCTGGGCTGTCCTCCTGAGCTGGCTGCCCAGTTTGGGCAGGAGCCTGGGATTCTCTTTCCTGCCTCCTCCATCAGTGGGCCTGGGAGTCTGCCTGCGCAGCGAGCACTTCAGAGGCTGACTGCTGGAGGAGGTGGGGAAGGGAAGCCCGGTTTGAAGGCCAGAATTGGGCAGCCAGCCCTGGAGGACAACCTGGCTGGTGTGCAGAGGCAGGCCAGTGGGGCAGGTGGCTGGTGCCTCACTGACAGATTGCTCTGCTTTTGGCCAAATTGATTCATGCCCATTTCTAAATCCGGGTCTTTCTGTCCCCACCTGCCGACTTCAGTTTCTGAGGAAGGAAGGAAATAGGTGTGCCATGCATTTTGTCCCTGTTCTGTGCTTCCCAGGATGTTGTAGTGGATAGAATTACAGACTCGGACTCTGGAGAACAGGGTTCTAATTCTCACTTAGCCAGGGAAATTGACTTGGGGAGTGGAACTGGTGAAAACACAACTTTAACAGCTCATTTACATTGAACACCCTAATAAGATTGCTGTAACTCAGTTCCGATGAGAAGGCGCAAAGCACACACAGACTATCATATGACAAAAAAGGCCTGGCATTCTGAATTTCTGTGCATCTTGAATAGAACAAAAATGTTAATAGAAATAAGAGGGATAGGCAGAAAGGCAGGACACAAACCTCAGATCATTTGTGGACGTGAATTTCCCCCCAGTATATTTTTCACTTATTTCTGGACATTATTCTCTTGGCTTAATAGTAACTCTACTTATGCTCCTTTCAGACTGATGTTTTCTGGCACCATTTTCCTGCATTAATGAGTTCTCCCTCAAGTAGTAAGTGGACACCTGCAGGAAGTGAATCAAGACTCTGAACACAGAAGAAGAAGAAAAATTAATCACCTGCTTTAAAATAAATAAAGTACTGTTTTAAAAAAAAGGACGCATTTCTTTCTATTTGTTTCTAGATGTAAAATTTTAATAGTTTACTGCAGAATTCCTGTAATCATTAAATCATTAGTGGCTAATGTTTGAAACAGCTCTTGCAATCAAGTCTGTGATGTTACTAATAATGCCTTACATAGTATTTGTAGTCCTTTAAATAGCATGAGCTATTTGCCCTGTAGCCAGAAGGGGTCAGTCTTGCTTTTTTGTTCTTCTTCTTAAAAAAATGAACTTGGAGTATGTCTCTTGTAAGATATGTAATAATGCTGGCCATTGTGAAAGGGGTGTTCTTGGAACATTAGAAACTTGTTTTGACTGTATTACTGCACATATGTATCTGTTGTTAAAATAAAATGAAAACAACCTGGAATTAAAAGCCTCCATGCACAATGTGGATGTTTTTATGAAGTAGTGCTGAAAGAAGATGGCTGAGAAGGGGGTACAAGTATTCATTTTGTAATATGTATTCAGCATTTCTAACTGTTGTATTGCACTTTTAAGGGATAGGAACTCGTGTCGTGTGTCTTGATGTCATCAATCCAAATCGTTTGATGATGCCAGCTATAAAACCAGGAAGCAGGTCACCATGTTTGTTGACCTTAGTACTTTTGAGTTTGTCCCTAATATAGCTTTACTTCATGCTTATCTAATTTCTGGTGCATTTAAATGTTGAATGATGTGCACTTTTAATTTTTGCTAAGCAGTAATTCAAAGTTTTATTATGTTAAAACTGTAAATATAAGCAGAATATTAATAAATGCCAGTTATATTAGTAGGGCTTTCTTTTTGCTATATGCCAGTGTTTACCAAGGGATCAATTTATTGCTTATCTGTTTGAAAAACACCTATAATTCATAGTTAGCGAATGCCAAAGACATAATGTTAGGAACGAAATGATCTTTGGTATATCTCAAAATAATTTATTCCTTGTTGTTGTTTTACCTAAGTGGTGCTACTGATGGACCTTATTGGGGGGTTTTGATCTGGGGTTTCATCAGTTGTTTTAGAACTTACTCAAGTCAGTCCTGTGTTGTCCTAAACCAGTGGTTCTTCACCTTGGGTCCCCAGATATTTTTGTACTAAAATTCCCTGAAGCCTTCACTGTTGTAGTCCAAGAATGTCTGGGGACCCAAGGTAGGTAACCCCTGTCCTAAAATCTTTGATTACTTGAATCTAATTATCCATTGACTCACTTTGTGGATTCTGCTAATAGCTGCTGTTTGAGAACACTGACCCTTCCTCAGGAAGTACTACTGCCAAACGAGGCACATGTTTTGTTGTGAGCAATGTAAAATGCTCATAAATCAGAGTAATGTTACTAAATCAAACCTGGAAACAAAACGAATTCCTAACCACCATCGCTTCTTGTTGTGTTATCGGTACCTCTGAGTGTTGCCTGTTCTCCAGTGTAGCTACCATGAACAACAGTGGAACAACATGATGTTTGCCACAAACTTCATGTTTACTTTGTTTCTTATCCTGGGACCTTATAATTCCCTCTACAGTAGGACCCCCATATCCACTGATTCAGTTAACCATGGTTGGCAGAGGAAAAAAATTAAATAATTCAGTAGCCACAAAGCAAGCTATTGTCACAAACAGCAGCTGTAAAGCAAGCTACTGTCACAAATAGCATCTGTAAAGCAAGCTACTGTCACAAAAAGCAGCCATAAAGCAAACTACTTTCTCAAAACAGCAGTCATAAAGCAAGCTACTGTCAGGAAAGAGCAGTTTGGGGTGGGTGGGCAGGTGTTTTCTCTTATCCATGGTTTTCATTATCCACGGGAAAGCCTGGAACCAATCCCCAGCGGATACTGGGGACCTACCGTACTTCCATTGTCCTGACTATGAATGTTATTATGGGCACCATCATCATCATTGCTGAAAAAGGAGGTAATCATAAATCTTAAGGGAGAGATGTACAAAATTTGAATTTGGGATGTGTGTGTGCTGTGAACATTACACATTACAAAACAGGGAATGGACCATATTTGGCATCCATGGAGTGTTGGGATTTATGCGGAATGGAGAATCATGAAGGAGGATACCACTTCTTGTTGGGTGCTTGAACAGGATTGCAGCACACTGCAGAATTTTGTTACTGGCTGTATCCATGACATGTGCACAATCACTGTACCAGGCCTTTATAGGAAGTGAGAGGTTTGTGCATGTCCCCCAACTGATGTGCTGAATGCCCTGCATGTGTATAAACAGGACAAATGGGGCAGATGAAGAACAAGATCAACCCCTTTTGTGTTCTTTCTTAAAGTATGTTAATTTAAGAAAATTACATTTTCCAGGTTTCATTCAAGTTTTGTGGTGTCTCCAAGCTAACCTTCAAATACCATATGATATTGCAGCAATTCTGTCCCATAAGATTTCATGTTGGTGCAAAATTCTCTATTATGCCCTGAGAAAATGTGTTAGATTTCTACCATGCATACAGATTTTACTTCTTCCAGTCATAGAAGAAACATTTGCAAGTGTTTTTAAAATAATTTATGTGATATAAGATCATGTCTTGGTCAATAGTAGTGGTGTTCCTTCTTTGGGGTGTTTTCAGTTTTTAAATTTGCTGTTAGCAGTTACTAGGGCAAGAAAAGTAACTAATTTTAACCTGTACAAGCAGTTGTGTTATTTATTAATCAAGTAACTTATTTTGGACAGGATATCTTCCCCTATAGCACCCTAGGAATAAATGCTGAGTCTGTAAAACATTGGAGCAACATTCTGTCAATTCTGTTATAAATATTCAATTCCTCTCTTTATCTCTCTGTAGTCCTGTGGGGTATGGGACTATGGTTAAAAAAAATAAAATACAGAAGTAATTCCCCATGCATCTCTCCCTCCTCCTGTAAGTAGATAGAGATGTGAATTAACATTTGTCACATTTTAATAGCGATGCTAGTTTTTCCAAAGAGGTGTCAGATCCCCTGTTCCATCATTTCCTGAGGTATTTAGAAGTATTATTCTTGGTAATTGTGATATTTGACTATCTTAGTAAGGGATCTTGAGAAGACAGCCTTTTTGTTTGCAAAGTGGTGTACATCTTTTATGACCTCAGCTCTGAAGCTTTAAATGCTACTAATGTTTCCTTAGTCAGGGATACCATAAGTAACCTGTTTTTTTTCAATACAGCGCAAGAAATGCATTGATATACTCAGATCCCTGTTTTGATTGTAATTAGAGCAGTCTTGTTTTAAGACATCCCAGAAATGTCAGAAATGGTAACGGCACAATGGGATTTAGGCCAACAGCAACAGCATATCATAACCAACTTGCAGTGCAAATCATAACCAAGTTGCAAAGGTCATTTTTCAGCAATTGGCTAGATCTTACAAGTCACTCAAATCTTTTCCTCTGTATTATAAATTCCAGCCACCTGCAGTCTAAGCAAACAAAGTTGCAATACCATACTGAGACAAGCAAGTTGTGGCAGATAAAACATTTGATTTTAATAAGCTGGGTATTGTAATTCTGGGATCAGCAACAAAGAGAATCATACAGTACCCTATAGACGTTGTTCCACAGCAAGCAACCTTAGAAGTACAGAAAATACAAAAACTGCATGTTAAGGCCAAAAACATAAAAAACATGGAAACAAGATCAGGCCAAAGTACCAAAATCTTTGGAAATTTAAAACAATGGCCAATAGCTGTGACATTTAACATCTGATTTTGCATGCATGCTACCTCACTTATATATATATATATATATAATAAATTATCTGCAAGGTGCACCTGCTTTTGCATTGAAATCATAGGGGCTTGATTTCAATGCAAATGTAATAATATTATTTGGTGTGTTTTGAGTGCTGTTGCTGCTGGTGGTGATAGTGGCATAAACCCTTGGCCACTGCACATCTGGCCTTCTCTCGGTGTGTTACATGGTCATTTGTTTACTTCAGCCTACATTTGAAGTGAATGGCCTCTTTTTCCCAAGCCAGCCTTGGGTCATTGCCATTCAGGTGCCAAGGAGCTATGAGATGGCAAGGTCACAAGAGAGAGAGAGGGAGGACATTTCAGCTACTTTGTGAAGCTAACTCATGTTATTTTGGATTTTTACCCTGGTGATATTCTTTCCAGGTCCTTTGAATTGCTTTACAAAGGGAAATCTTTAAAGACTGGCAGAGGTTAATGTGTAGAAACGTTAGCATTTTTAACAATCTGTGAAGTTTTTACAGACTTGAAGCTTGGGAAATCTTGGCTTCTACATGTCTAATGTTGTAAAAAGGATTATTTTGCTTCAAGTTTAATAAACTGAATAAATCATGTATCTCATTTAAGAAAAAATGGAGATCTTTAGAAGAGAAGTTGCTCTGTTCCAATTGATTTTGGTGTCCGGCTTTGCTATTTTGTACTTTGTTGGCAGGGAGAAGAGCTGAGTGGTAGAGCACAGGGCTAGGTTCAGTTTTGGGGATTTGATAGTCAGGCTGGGAAAGGAATCTTCCTGAAACTTGAAAGCTGCTGCCAATCAACCGAGGGAAATGTAGGGTGGTGCATCTAGGTAAAGAGAATGAATTACACAGATATAGGATGGGAGATACCTGGCTGGAAAATAGTACCTGTGAAAGGGATCTGGGTGTCTTGGTGGACTACAAATTGAACATGAGTCAGCAGTGTGATGCGGCGGCCAGGAAAGCCAATGCAATTCTTGGTTGCATCAACAGAACCATAATGTCTAAATCAAGGGAAGTGATAGTACCACTCTATTCTCCTCTGGTCAGACCTCACCTGGAGTACTGTGTCCAGTTCTGTATGCCTCAATTTAAAAAGGATGTTGACAACCTCAAGCAGGTACAGAGGAGGGCAATCAGGATGGTTGAAGGTCTGGAAGAAATAATATCTTGAGGAACGGCTAAAGGAACTGGGAATGTTTAGCTTTTCAAAAAGAAGGATGAGAGGGGATATGATAGCTATGTTTAAATATTTGAAAGGATGTCATATTGAAGAGGGAATAGGTTTGTTTTCCAGGCTTTCAGAGACTAGGACGCAGGGCAATGGTTTCAAACTACAGGAAAAGAGATTCCATTTGAACATTAGGAATAACTTCATGATGGTTAGAGCTGTTTGGCAGTGGAATATGCTACCACAAAGGGTAGTGGAGTCTCCTTCTTTGGAGGTTTTTATGCAGAGGCTGGAAGGCCATCTGTCGGAAATATTGTGATGGGGTTCCTGCATGGCAGGGGGTTGGACTGGATGCCCCTTGAGGTCTCTTCCAACTCTATGATTCTATGATTCTATGAGTATGATTCTAAGTGGAGCTCTTGAAGCCTTCCTGACGGCTCTGTGCAGAGAGCCAGGCAAAGGGGAGGCAGTGGTTTGTGAGCTCCTTCATATCTCCAGTCTACTCTCCAGCCATGCCACTTTTGGGATGCATTTGTATCTTGTAATGCCCCCCCCCCTTTTGCTTCAGTGGTCAGGGTGTTGACCAGCATTTGCTCAGGACCACCCTCTGAGTTCTCCCTTCCAGGCACCACTGTAAAAGTGGTACTTCCTAAGTCCCATCCCAGAGAGATGGGCCCAAAGGACAACCAGTTGTGTTTAAAGCCACTGCAAGGTCCAGCAAAACCAACAGGAAGGGAAGCATAAGTGTGCACATGCGTGAGTGCAACTGTGCAGCACAAAATGTGAATTAGTGAATATTTCTTGTTAGCGTTTGTCCCACTTGGTGGTGAGAATCACTGAGTTAGCAAATACTGATAGATTTATACTGGGAAATGTCCAGAGTGTTTATTTCCCTTGCCCTAAATTCTTAATATTCTGTTATGATTGAGTAGCCAAAAAGTTATTAAAAAATCTATGGAAACATTTTATTTTAAAAGAGTTTATTACACAATAAATTACTTAACAAAACAGTGCACTGTTGTTTTGCTTTTAAGATGAAGTTTTTATTGTTGGAACCTGGTGTATGTGTGCACACATCTGTATCTTTTTAAATTGTAATTCATCGTGTCACTTAAGCCAAACTTAAATGACTGATATCCTATAGAAACTTTGGAAACTGGAAGTAAGGCTACATAAGAACTCTCCTCTGTGGAATCTAGTTATGGTGGCACAGATTCTTTGGTTCAAATGCGAATGAGTGCTCTCCAGAATGTTTTGACTGGCAGGCTAGCAGGCAAGGAGAGCTCAGCCCAGCCTCCAGGACCTGAGGAGGACAGACCTACGCCTGACAGTGGCCCTCCGCCTGTCCCTTTAAGAACCGCCTTCTCCTGCAGGGATAGGCTGACAGCCAAGCCTGGCCTGGCGCAGGAGTTCCAGTCGGCTTTCTCGGTTGTCGGAGTATTCCTAGAATAAAAGGAGGAAACAGACATTGCTGTTACTTCATGTCCCTTGTCTCAGAACAGGAACTGGGGACAAAGAGTGACAAGAGAATTCCCCAGCCCAGGGGGAGGTACGTCTTGTCACACTCTATTCCTGGTTCAGGGGGCGTGGTTGGGATGAGTTTCCACTGTCACGCTATGGACGTGAAGTAAGTTTTTTTGTACCAGTCCCAAGTGGGACAGCAAAGGGGATGAAAGGGATGTGAAATAACAGCCATTGTCTTTTCCAGAGAATCCCGTTTGCTCATGATGTGGCCTCCCCAATTAGGACAACCTCAGTTTCAACATTTTTGCCTCTAGAGATTATCCACCCTTGATCTCATCTAGGATCAAATTCATGCCTGTCCTTCAGAGCACCACTGTTTGTTGCAGTGCATTCTGGTAAAGCCCAGCGGCTTTAAGGAAGGTTGGGAACTTCTGATTTCGACCCAGATGGGAACCCATCCTTCTGCTGTGGGATGGTGTCATCATAGCTGGTGCACTTCGACAATGGGAACAGGAGAGTTGTAATCAGAGATGCAAACTGGGAATAGGGGAGGAGTCCCAGATGTACAATACACAAAGAGACCTCTTTGTGTTAGCCTAATAGTGTTCAAATAGACCTGCCAGAAGAACTGGGAACGTTGTATCAGCACCTTATCTCTTGCTGTGTTTATTTGCACCTACTAATCAGTCCAATGTTTATCTTGCATTGATGGTGCAAAGTTTAGAACTCAAGCTGGGTCACAACAGTGCTAGCTGGGCTGGGGAGGAGCGATGTGTTTGTCCTCGGTGGCAACCAGCTTCCGTGGAGAGGCTGGGGAGGACCAATGTGTTGTGTAAGCAGACAGGTGTCGTTTTCTCCAAAATATTTGCTTTAAGCTTTTGGGGGAGCTACTTGCGTGAAATGCACCAGGATGCGGACACTGACTTTGCTGTGTATACCACTAATGAATGAGATGTACTTTTGCTGGGCAAGGTCCTTGGTGCTTCACTGCTGTTATGCTGGCACCAGTGCAATTTACCAGGCTGAGGCTGAGAGCTATTTTAAGCATACCCAAGGGGCACCCTCATTAAAAACTTCTGATTCCCCTCCCTTTTAACGTTTGACTTTCGCTTCCTAGTCCTTTTTCCCAAAACAGACCAAATCAACCCTGTTGAAAATCCTGTTCCTTTCCAAATCCAAGCTGCTTTGCTACAAGCCCTTTGGTGTTGATGCCTGTGCAGAGTGGAGTGATAACAGACAGTGAGATTGAGACTAGACTGGCAATACTTGCAGACTTGATTTGCAGCCTGTATTATGGCTGATTTTGGTCAGTGATCACAGACTGTGGATTGATTCAGGAGTTCTGCGTCCACACTTGGAGCACACCCCTTTCTTTCCTTCCTTCTTCTGGTCCCACCTCTGCTGATCCTTTCATGATTCATTGCCAAGCCACTTGGTTTTGAAAGGGTTGTACAGTGTTCAGGAAAAGGTGACAGCACCCTAAAATTATTCTCAACATGTATAGGAACCCCACTTACACAGGAATGGGTTTTTAAAAAAATTCATTAGGTTTTCCCCCTGATTTTGTATTTTTTTTAAAAGAACATCTCTTCTGGAGGCGATCTAGTGCTAAACTAGCATAACAAATTAAAGATAAGGTGATCTAGCACTACTCTCACATATCTAATTTTTGTTTCTTTTTTAAAATCAAAGAATAATGGGGGAGGGAGAACACAGGGGTGTTCACATGGTCCTAAATAGCACACCCCAACTTCCTTCATCACCAAAACACCACCCACAAATACACCACCACCCCATCTTTACAAGAATGAATCAAGCTGATTGCTTGGGAAAAGCCCATTCAAATTATTCTTGCTTGAAAAAAGTAGAAGCCCCTGCCCCATGGATTCAGGCTGTCCTTTGCATTATGCGATCGGGGGAGGGCTTTGAATAAACCTGTACTAAAACAGCAGCACATCCTGAGGTATTGGGTTGTATAATCACACCTGGAGTGAATAACGTTGACTGCCTGTGGAATCTCCTTTTTTCCGTTTCTTTTCCAATCTCTTGGACCCATTACTCAGCAGTCTGGAATCAATATAAATTGCCTTTGTGGCTTGAACTGCAGTGCTTACCCAGATCCCACTGCAGTGTGTGTGTGTGTGTGTGTGTGTGTGTGTGTGTGTGTGTGTGTGTGTGTGTGTGTGTGTGTGTGTGTGTGTGTGTGTGTGTGTGTGTGTGTGTGTGTGTGTGTGAGAGTGTGTGAGAGAGAGAGAGAGAGAGAGAGAGAGAGAGAGAGAGAGACCACATACACATATGCATGTGCAATATGGTCCTCATTGTGTGTATTTGTTTCTATTTACATGTCTGTGTGCCTGCTTGCATGTTGCAGTACAATCCTTTCTTCACATATCTGGAAACTACATTCTGGACTTAGGCATTGCTTTGTAGGCCTCCTTTGCCCAAGAATGCCACTGCATCAGGGCCATTATTTGGGTATGGAGATTGGCGGAAAAATTTCTTGAACACCAGTAACAGCCAGAAGAGGCATGTCTGTGGTTGGATTCAGCTCTGCCACGTTATTTAGACTTGCATGTGGCTACTGTTGGTTTGCTTGAGACACTTCTTTTTTTGGAATACACAGGCCAGACTCTCCAGCAGTGGAATCATGGAGATTCTGTCTGCTATAGTTAAGTGTTCTGCTTATATACCACCCCATACTACTTCAAGCAGTCTCTGGATGGTTTACAGTTTTTAATTACAGTGTGCAGGCTACACATTGCCCCCCCCCAAGCTGGGTACTCATTTTACCAACCTCAGAAGGATGGAAGGCTGAGTCAACCTTGACCCTGCTACCTGGGATTGAACCCCAGATCGTGAGCACAGTTTTAGCTGCAGTCCAGGCATTTAACCACTGCTGATGTAGGCGCACAGGAAGATGGCAGTCACGTCCCTGGGGAAGTGGACATACCTCCGGCTTGGCTGGTGAGATTGGGAAGGAGGAGTCTGGAAAGGAGGAACAGGCCTGCATTCTCCAGATGTGCCTGTGTGCAAAGGTGTGCATGTGCCAGATGTTTGCTGCCCCTCATGGAGCAGCAGGGCCATAAGGAGGAGTTTTGGCACCCGGAGCCGTTGGCACCGTCTCCCACCCGTTCTGCCCTGCTGTCTGGGTGCAAACCACATACATGCCCAAGAAGAAAGAAAGAAAAAGAGAAGGTGGTGTTATCTCAAAAAAAAAAGTTTATGTTTTCAAGAGAAGAAAAGCAAAATAAAGCCAATAGGGCCCAATAAAGGTTGCCATTAATACCCCTAACATTTGTGTGACTCACCTATCAGCCTTGGCACCCTTTGAATATTGGGGGTCTTGGGACAAAGGCCAAATGGCTCTATCTGAATCATCCAAGCTATAAACACATGGGCTATTCCAGTCTTGCGATGCACAGCAGGTGTTATAAACTGGACCCAGGCAGAATTAGAAGCGTTTATAGAAAGTCAAGAAAAGCGATGATATTAAACCATGTACTACATCCACAAAGTGATGCCAGTAGGCTCTACTTGCTAAGGAAAGTGGGCAGCAAAGGCCTTTTGCAAGTTCAGTAAACTGTCAAAGAAGAAAAACGAGGAATATTTGGCTATCTCCACCATAGTGAAAATGCTGTGCTTCAGTCAATAGTTACTGAAGGCATAATAAAGGAATATGCAGAAACTAAGCAAGAATTTAAAAGTAAACAAATGCAAAACTGAACAGAGAACCGGCATAGTAAAGCACTGCATGATCAGTTTATAAGAGACACCAACAATAAGATTAACCAAGAACAAACATGCTTTGGTTAAGAAAAGCAACACTGAAGAAAGAAACTGAAGGACTAATCATGGCAGCTCAAGATCAAGCCTTAAGAACAAATGCCATAAAGGTGGAAATTGATAAACCATAGAAAAATAGTAAATGTCAATTATGCAAAGAAAAGGATGGAACTGTAGATCACATCATCAGCTGTTGCCCAAAAATCGCTGAGACTGATTATTTATTCCATCATAATAAAGTAGCAGCAATGCTCCACTGGAACATATGTAAAAATTTCAACTTACCATCAAGCAAGAAATGGTGGGAACATCAGCCAGAAAATTACTGAAAATGAAGTCATCAAAGTGCTCTGGGATTTCAGAATCCAGTGCAACAGACACCTTGTCCACAATACTCCAAACATCACGATAGTATACAAGCAAGAAAACAAAGTTCAAATTGTCAATGTGGCAATACCAGGAGACACAAGAGTCAAAGGCAAAGAGTTAGAAAAGTCAACCAAATATCAGGACTTAGAAATTGAAAATTGAAAAGCTATGGAATAAGAAAGCAAGAACAATATCCCAATAATAATAGACACCTTGGGCACAATCCCAAAATACCTGGATCAACATCTGAAAATCCTTGGCATTGACAAGATCAACATTGGTCAACTATAAATGATGGCATTATTAGGAACAGCATATGTTCTTCGAAGATATCTCCAGTCATCCTAGGCTCTTGGAAAGAGCTCGATCATTGGAGAATGCCACTTCTGGCAGCTGTTTCTCCAGGCAACAGCAACAGCAGCAGCAGCAGCAGCAGCAGCAGCAGCAGTAGGGGAGGGGGGGGAGGCCCACAGGTCCTTGCTTGGTGGTTGATCAGCAAGTTGCCCCTTTAATTCAGGATGCTCTCAGAAATATTTATTTATTTATTTATTTATTTTCAAACTTATATACCGTACCTATTTCCCCAAAGGGGACTCAGGGTGGTTTACACAATACCATAGCAAATAAAACAGATAAAAACAATAAAACAATCAACAGCGGTGTCCAGGACGGCAAGCCAATGTAGGAAGGGCAGCGAAGGGGGGGGGAAGGTTACCCCTGGAAGTTACCAAAGGCGTCCTTAAATAGCCATGTTTTTAAGGCTCTCTTGAAAGATGCCAGCGATGGAGCTTGTCACAACTCGACCGGCAAGGCATTCCAAACAGACGGGCCAACCACCGAGAAAGCCCGGTTACGAGTGGTTGTCTTACGGGCTTCCCTCGGCGTGGCAATCCGGAGCGAGAGGGCCTGGGAAGAACGGGTGGGTTGGGCCAGATCTGAATATCATTTCCCAGCATCAGTGTATCTTGGGATTATTTTTGCACAAGGATGTGGTATGTGTGTTTATTGTGGTCTGAGTCCCCAGAGAGCCTGTTGTGAATGTGGGCATAAATCAGAAATGGGGAATTTAAAAAAAAAGTTAGAACTCCTAAAGCCCTCCAGCCAGCATGGCCAATGGTAACAGGGAGTTGTATTTGGAGAGTGGCAGTCCGCAAAAGGAACTTTTCTCCTGTGCTCACCAGCAAACTGTATGCTTGAAACAATCCAAGTGCATTATCTCTCTGGCTATTAACAAACAAAACAAAACAGCACACACATTACACACACACACACAGAGAAAGAGAGAGAGAGAGAAAGAGAGGGAGAGAGAGAACCAGAAGCAGCACACACAATCTATAATTAAAGACCCAGGGGCTGTAATGGGAATAGATTTTTGAACTCAAGGCAAATCCCTTCTGGCACTTCCTGTGCCTAATAACCATCAACAGGAAAATCAAACAAATCCAATTGGCTCCAGCTGCTAAATCTATAACAAGCAAAGAGAGGCAGGAAAGGAAAGGAAAGCAAACCCAAGTAAAATTGCTTTGAAAAGTGTGTGTGTGTACACACACACACACACACACACACACACACACACACACACACACACACACACACACACACACACACCGAGAGAGAGAGAGAGAGAGAGTAGTGAATGTGCTCACATACTGAAAGGTCTTGAAACTGGAAGGGCTCCGAGGAGCCTTTGGAGCAGGGCAAAAGGAAAGCCTGTCTCTGCCGGGTCTCCACTGACTGCTGGCCATGGCACAGGAGCCAACCCCTAAAAGCCATCCAGGATGCAATGTTTCGCACTTAATAATTTTTTTCTGGAGTTGGGAAGGATGTATTAGTGAAGGATTAATACAAGGAGCAGCTCAGCAAGGTATGAGCTGTTCTTCATATTACTGAACTCACTTTTGAATGCTTAGTCCACCCTCGGGGTAGACGCCAACTTAATAAAAGCCAAGGGTTCCTCGGGCCCTTTGCAGTGAGCCTCCCAGTCCACCCCAGTAGCCCCCCCCCCCCGAGGAGCAGTCGTTCCAGCTCAAAGGCTCTGATTTCCTGGATGAGTCTTAGCACTTTTCATTTTGTAACTCTTAGCCCTAGGTCAAGACTGTTGCAGAAGTGTAGCCAAAATGTTCAATGGCCTGATCCATCCATCCATCCATCCATCCATCCATCCATCCATCCATCCATCCATCCCTCCATCCAACCCATCATGAAATTAATGGTGGAAATTGTAAACAAGATTTGCATAACCTGCTGTGAATGGTTTGAGTGGGGTGCTGGGCTGCATCTCAGCCATGTGCCCACTCATGTGCCCCAGTTGTACAGCTGAGATGTGCAGCAGCTTCCTGAGTCTTCATCTAGGGCCTCCCAGGTGTTCCTCTCTCTCTTGGAGGACCCAGCTGTTGGTGTGTGCCACATGAGCTACCATCATCCTCTAAGAGCTGCCCCTGAGTACAGCAGGCACCTTAAGAGTCAGCTGTTTGTTCAGTGAGTTTCTGTAGGACTGTTTCTGGCGCCAGCACTGTGAATGAAACTGCTCTTAGTTTGAGAACTCAGTGGGGCTGGGATTGGCATTGAGGAACTGGAGGACCACCATTGGTTTGTTGCATACTCCTTTAAAGCCAGATGCAGAGCTTGGAAAATTAATTTGAAAAGTAATGTGTGACAATCATAGTTGCAAGGACACCCAGGTAGTTTGTTAGTGAAGCAGTGCATTGTAACTAAAGTAATGATTGTCCCATTCCTCAAACAAACAAACAAACAAACAAACAAACAAACAAACAAACAAACAAAGTAGTAACTTTCACCTGCTTCTGTCCCCCAGTCTTCTGAATGTTTCAAGCCCAAAAACTTTGGTTAAAAATAAATCCCCCTCTGTTCATTGCCTTCATACCCACCAATTAGGAAAGTTAATATAACTACTAAAATTCTTAAAATCACTACATAGAGAGCACGAAGAATTAAGTAGCCCCCCAGTAAGTTGCAGTAATAAGGTGCTATATATCTTTCTAATCACAAGTAACTAATTATTTGTAATTACTTAGTTCCAAGCTCTGGTTAAGTGGGAGGATTGTAATGGAGGCGTGCCTTCTGATGGGCATGTGGGATGTGCTGGTCATCTTCCCATATGCCTATATCAGACTGTCAGAAAAGTTCTTTTTGTATTACAACACACAGGATCTCTGTGATTCTACTGATGGAGACTCTGGCATTTGTAGCACAAAAAATAATATTTTCAAACTCTGGCCTGTAGAGTCCAGCACAACAATATGTGTTGCTGTTTGGATCTCTCTCCCTTCTCCTCCTTATTACCATATTTTTCACTCTATAAGATGCACTTTTCCCACTCCCAAAAGTAAGGGAAAATGTCTGTGCATCTTATAGAGTGACTATAGTAGTCCCTGCTACCTATATAGCACAGATTTTTCTTTAGAGAGAAGTTACCTGCATGGAGCCTCTCCAGTCCCCTGCTGCAGCCAGGATTCCCCAGTCCCAACCACCTCATTTACAAGCCTCCACTTTTGCAGCTTGCATTCCACAGTTCCAATCACCTTGTTTGCAAGCCTCCCCTTTTGCAGCTTGCATTCCCCAGTCCCAATCACCTCATTTGCAACCCTCCTCTTTTGCAGCTTGCATTCCCCAGTCCCAATGACATCATTTACAAGCCTCCCCTTTTGCAGCTTGCATTCCCCAGTCCCAATCACCTCGTTTGCAAGCCTCCCCTTTTGCAGCTTGCATTCCCCAGTCCCAATCACCTCATTTACAAGCCTCCCCTTTTGCAGCTTGCATTCCACAGTTCTAATACCTTGTTTGCAAGTCTCCCCCTTTGTAGCCAGGATTCCCTGACCATGAAACCTTAGGCTAAACATTTTTTCTTGTTTCCCTCCTCTAAAAAACTAGGTGTGTCTTATAGAGTGAAAAGTACGGTAACCACTTGTCTGTAGCTCCAATGTGGAATGGCCTTGGGCTGGTGGTGGCGAACCTTTGGCACTCCAGATGTTTTGGACCACAACTCCCAGAATTCTGAGTCTAGATTGCCAGTGACAAAGTCTGTTGAAGCTAGTTTGCTGTTGATCTGTTCAAAAGTGTAAGTAATAAAAGGTATTGATTCTTTCTTCTGCAAATGTCTAGGACTGAATTACTGAGATGTTAAGCTTCATTTAATAAGAAAGGGGGGACTCTGGGGAACTTATATCTAACCATCTGTGTGAGTCTCTGTCCTTGTATAGCAATCACCCAGAGGTCATTGTGCTTTTTCTGGGCCTGCATCAAGCCAGAAGCCTGTGGCTTTGGAAAAGACTGTGGAGCAGTTCCCTGAATTTCAGCCAGCCAACTGTTGGTTGGAGCTTATGTGACAGAGCAGGGAAAGGTTCTGGCCAAGAACTCCTGCTGCTCGGTGTGGACAATATTTGGATGGATGCCCAAAACTTATGACAATCCTGGAATTACCTCTGCCTCTCATGGTGGAGACTGCCACAGGTAGTTGGCCCAGCTGGGACAGCTGGGACTGTAGTCCATAGCAAGGGAATCTGGGATTTATAGGGCAAACAACAACAACTTGTCTATATGCATAGAATCATAGACTCATAGATGCTGTATAGTCTACATCAGGGAAAGGCGGCTATGATATCCAGACAGAAGAGGACCAGTTTGGTGACACAGTACTACTAATCTATATACGGAATCAATTTATAACAAGAAAATATACAAAAATGTACAAAGTATAACATGTTGAACTTAATTAGCAATTCAACAGGCAAATTAGTGCAAGAAGAAGGAAGTTACTAACATGCTGGGTCATTTGCATGAACCCCTTCCCCTTCTTGGCCAGTTAACCAACACTTTTTCCTCTGGTGGATAGAGAGAGAACCCTTTCTCAGTCTTCAAGGAGAACTTCCGGTATCCTGGGGCCAGTGCAGCTACGGTGAGAGCTGTAGTTCAAAAAGACAACATTTCCAACTGCAACTCTGTTTCTATGAGGATGGAGCAGGCTATGGTGATGCGGGTTGGGGGCACCTCTTGTTCACAGCAGAGCAAATCACACTGTCAAGTATGGCCTTGCCAAAAGCTTCTTAAATAAAACCTTGGTTGCCAGTGTCAAGGAGCCGAAGGAAATATACTAGGCAGGATAAAATAACAAAACACAGTACAGTATCAAAGTCTAATGATCAGAGAGACTGTTTATATACTTTTTTGACCATAAGATCCTGCTGGGTCTATTAAAAAGGTAAATGAGAGAACCCCGTGCCTGTAATGGCAGTTAATGATTTCCCAATGCTAACCTGGCAAGGAGAAGTCAACAAAACCTCTTCCTTTTATACAATCTTGGGTTACAAAATATGATCAGCTGGATTGTCTCGGTCCAATAGACGTTGTAGTTCTTCAGCTTGTAAGCACCGCCTTCTTAATTTTTGTTAGGATCATTATTTTCTTTTTGCAAAGCACTTGGAGCTTTTGCACATATGAAGGAAGGAAGAGGGAGTTGTTTCGTCTGACCAGGTGATTGTGACAATCATTGTGAAACAGTTGGGATCTGCCTCATTGGGGGGGACAACCTGTATCACGGATCGTCCCATATTTAAGGGCATTGTATAAAAAGGAAAAGGAAAAACCCCGTGGTCTCCTTGTTTACCAGGAATTGGTCTAAAATAGAGCCATTCCTACAGTTCTAAGGGGAAACCAGCCACCTGCGTTTGATGCTAGTCTGGGCATAATATGTTAAGAAGTCACAGACAACTGATTGGGAATGTAATAATCACTCAGTATCTGATTCCTCGTGCTTCCTGCCACGAGAGCCAGTCTGCTTGGACTTGGGAAAGTTGGTCTACCTTATAGTGAGTCCTTCCCAGGTCTTTCTAGGGTGCTTTTACATGACCCCTAATATCCGCTGGCAGCTTAAATTCTGACCAGAGATCTTGGGGGTTTGCTCCTCTTGCTGTGTTCCCACCCCTCCGCACTCCCTTGCTCCTGTCTGTGTGAGGGGAGGGAGAAAAAAAGGGAGAAAAGAATGCAGGCTCACCTCCGCTCTGCCATTGTGAGCTGCCCCGGGAAGCATTCCAGTCTCTTAAAGGGGCGAGGGGGGCAAAAAAAAACCCAAACAGAAGGCGGGGAGAGCCTGCCACTCACTGCTTTGCAATCCACTTCAGAAATTTTTCACCTTCGGAGACCGGGGACTTGGAAAATGCGCTGGGACGGGCTTAGGTGGGCGTGGTCTTACTTAATTTTTTTAAAGGCCAGAGCTGGTGGGAAAACAATTTTAAGCTCCGCATCTGGGAGCCCTTTGCCTCGGATTTTAGGGGTCATGTAAAAGCACCCCTAGGTACTCTGAAGTGCTTTGTTGTTCCCTTCTTCTGGGAGCGCTTCGGGACTGTGCCGTTTACCAAAGTCTACACAGAATAGGTTGGAAAGAACAGGGAATAGGTTGGACAATGTTATGCTCCCTTTAGGCAGCCACTTCATGGACTAGATAGTGGAGAGGCCACAGCAGTGGGCTTTTTATCATGGAATCCTTGTGGCTTTTGATATGGGTGGCCTCCCTTCCGCTTGTCCAGTTCCCGTCTAAATATATCCAACCTCATGGCCAACTCACCCCAACCTCATATGGTAGCCAATATAATGCATCTATTATGTGTTCACCTCTGGAATCAGTTTAATTATAGAAAGCTTCAGAAGAACTATGCCACTGGCTGTGAGTTACTGAGGAGTGGCACAGATAAATCATGCATGGAGAACAGATATATAGGGCTAGGCTTATCGCTTCTGCACAGTCTGTTCTGTGTCTGCTGCTCATGAAGATGGGCAAGGCATTGAATCCTTCCTTCTGCTGACTTCCGGCTGTCCTTTTCATTTGCCTTCCAATGTCATTCAGTCTAGAACTTGGAAAAGTTCCTTTGTTTCACTACAAGTCTCAGGACTCCCCAGCCAACACAGCTACTGGTCATGCTGGCCTAGGGGGTTCCTAGGAGCGACGGTTCAAAGCCAACCCACCAACCAAGGAAATTGCCAGCATAAGGGGCAGGAACTTGTCTTAGATGAAGTTCTCAGCATACCAGTTTCCGTGGCATTTAACGGGCTTCCACTGTCTCAACAACAGGCGGACACCATCTCAGTATGCAACACCCCTTGGCCTAATTAGTCAGGCATCAGACATAAAACATGACCTTCCTGATATAAGGGGTGCATGTTATTGAAGGGCATTGGAAGCCAAGTTATGTGAGTTATCACTGATAGAGGAAACCAGTATTTATTATTACTATTACTATTGCTTCACAGAGCTCTTTGTGTTACATAAGCTGTATCAGCCCCGAGACAACAAGGATACAAAGAAATGGCAGATAGCCACATCCCAAGCTTGGTTTCATAACACACTGCAGAAGGGTGGCACACTGCAGAACGAAAAGGTTATCTTCGGTTTCCTTCAGATTGCTCGGAGAGCTGCTTTGGGGTACGCCCAGCCATTTAGTCTCTAGACCAGGGGTCCTCAACCTAAGGCCCCAGGGCCGGATGCGGCCCCCCAAGGTGCTGAATCCGGCCCCTGGGACCAATTGCAACCCCCAACCTACCCCCTGTTTTGTGAGGAAGCCAGCCTCCACAGCTGCTTTTGGACTGTGATCCGGCCCCCAGTGGTGTCTGGGTGGTGGTGGACCGGCCCGCTGTTTGAAAACTTTGACCAAATGCTCTAGACCAAATGCTGCTGTTGCTTTATTCCAGGAACCATGGGACGCTAGCAGGTTAAAAGTGCTGGCCCTGCCTCATCCCTTCCTAAGAGAACAAGACTTGCCCCAATCTGCAGCTCCACCCTGTTGCTTAAAGGGGGACTTGTATCCCATGGCAGTGCGGACCCAACCAGTACTCTCTAGTCCCATGGGGGCTATTATATGTGGCACTTGAGGAGTCCTGCCAATTGGCTGGGTCTGTGTCCTGTTCATTGGGGAGTTTGCCAAAGCTGACTCTTTGAGCCTGGGATCGCACCCCCTCCTACCCCTCCCTGCCTTCACTGGCTTGTCCATGGTACCCGTTGGAAACCAATAGATCAGCAAAGTTGGTAGCATCATTTCCTGTCAGCCTTGCAAGCTCATCTTGGTGGTATTCTTCCTTCCTGAGGAAGCTGTAAAAATAGAGATGGTTTGCTGTTCTTTGCTGGCAGACTTGTATGTCCTTTTCCATTCATAGTTCATTCCAAGAAGTGTCACCATCCAAACCTGAACTGTGGAGACCAACCTGTGACCGCCTCTGGCCAGCACAGAGAGAGACACTGTTTGACAGAAGGGGTTCCCCTCTGCTCACTGCAGGAATGCAGAAAGGTGAGGGACGAAGGAAAGGTTCACTCCATGAGCAGAATTTTCTCGTGTGACATTGTATGCTGCTTGCATGCACTCACCACAGCATGGAGCCAGGGCACTCCTATAGTTTCCCACAAACTGCAAAGCAAGTCAAAGACAGAGATAGAGTTCATTTGTCATAATGTTGTCTGCCCCTGAAGTTGTGATATAGTGGAATGCCCCAATCAAATTATGGCTCTCCCCTGGGCCTCCACGTGCAGAATTGGATTTCTCTGGTTCAGATTTTAATTTCCTATAACATTAATTGCCATTAATGGTGAATAATTTTGTTACACCACTTCTGCCCGGCCCAGGAGGTAAGTTCAGTTCGGTGGGAAATGAGGGCAGTTTTTGTGCCCTGGCTGCACTGCAGAGGTCAGGTGGGAAATTTGGAAAGCTGGGTTCTTATCTTGTGAGATGACCCCCATCTTAACAAACAAGAGCAACTCTTTTGTAAAGTTAATGGCCCTTTGCTTGCTTGTTCAGGACCCAACCATCCTACATAAGAACATAAGAACATAAGAACATAAGAAGAGCCATGCTGGATCAGGCCAAAGGCCCATCTAGTCCAGCTTCCTGTATCTCACAGCGGCCCCACCAGATGCGTTTGGGAGCGCATGAGACTAGATATCTGTCTCCTGATACCACTCCCCTGCATCTGGCCCTTGAACTACCCTGGTTTAAAGCCTAGAGATTACACATCTCCATCATGGTTTGTAACCCGTGATGGACTTTTCCTCTAGGAATCTGTCCAATCCCCTTTTGAAGGCATCCAGGCCAGATGCCATCACCACATCCTGTGGCAGGGAGTTCCATAGACTTACAACGCGCTGGGTGAAAAAATATTTTCTTTTGTCAGTTCTTACTCTCCCAGCACTCAATTTGAGTGTATGTCCCCTAGTTCTGGTATTTTGAGAGAGGGAGAAGAGCTTCCCTCTATCCACTTTACTCATACCCTGCATTATTTTGTATGTCTCAGTCATATCCCCCTCAAGCGCCTTTTTTCCAGACTAAAGAGGCCCAATTGTTTTAGCCTTTCTTCATAAGGGAGGTGCCCCAGCCCAGTAATCATTTTAGTCGCTCTCTTCTGCACCTTTTCCAGTTCCACTATGTCTTTCTTGAGATGCGGTGACCAGAATTGTACACAATACTCCAGGTGGGGCCTTACTATTGTTTTGTATAACAGCATTATAATGTTGGCTGTTTTATTTTCAATCCCTTTTGATAATCCCTAGCATGGAATTGGCCTTCTTCACTGCTGCCACACATTGGGGAGATACCTTCATGGAGCTGTCCACCAACACACCAAGATCTCTTTCCTGATCCGTCACGGATAACTCAGAGCCCATGAGTTGATAGATGAAGTTTGGATTTTTGCCCCAATATGCATTACTTTACATTTGGTTACATTAAAATGCATTTGCCATTTCTCAGCCCACTCCCCAGTTTGGAGAGATCCTTCTGGAGCTCTTCACAATCTTCTCTGGTTTTTACCACATGGAAAAGTTTTGTGTCATCTGCAAACTTGGCCACCTCACTGTTTATCCCTGTCTCCAGGTCATTTATGAACAGATTGAAAAGCACCGGTCCCAGGACCGAGCCCTGGGGCACACCGCTTTTCACTTCTCTCCATTGTGAAAATTTCCCATTGACACCTACTCTTTGTTTCCGGGATCTCAACCAGTTCTCAATCCATAAGAGGACCTGCCCTCTTATCCCCTGACTATGCAATTTTCTCAGCAGCCTTTGGTGAGGGACTGTGTCAAAAGCCTTTTGAAAATCCAGATAGACTATATCCACCGGTTCACCCAAATCCACGTGCCTGTTGACCTTTTCAAAAATTCCAAACGGTTTGTAAGGCAAGATTTACCCTTACAGAAGCCATGCTGATTTTCTCTCAGCAAGGTTTGTTCTTTTATGTGTTTTAAGATTTTCTCTTGGATGAGGCCTTCCACCATCTTCCCTGGGACAGATGTAAGGCTAACCGGCCTGTAGTTTCCTGGGTCCCCCTCCTTCCTTTTTAAAAATTGGTGTGACATCCGCTATCCTCCAGTCCTCCGGCACTGTGGCCGTTTGAAGAGACAAGTTGCATATTACCGTTAAGAGATCTGCAATTTCATTTCTCAGTTCCCTAATAACCCTTGGGTGGATGCCATCTGGGCCCGGTGACTTGTTAATCCTCAATTTATCAATTAGTCCTAAAACCTCCTCTCTTTTAACCTGTATTTGATTTAATTCTTTAGTCAAGAGGGGCGGCTCAGGCAGCGGAATCCGCTCAAGGTCCTCTGTCGTGAAGACAGACGCAAAGAACTCGTTCAATTTCTCTGCAATGTCCAAGTCCTCCTTAACCTCCCCTTTTCCTCCCTCACCATCCAGAGGCCCAATTGGTTCTCTGGCAGGTTTTCTACTTCTAACATATTTAAAGAAGCTTTTATTATTACCCTTTATATTGCTAGCCATGCGTTCCTCAAAGTCTTTCTTTGCCTCCCTTATCATCTTTTTACATTTCTTTTGCCAGAGTTTGTGTTCCTTTTTATTTTCCTCATTTGGGGAGGATTTCCATTTACAGAAGGACCTCTCCTTGTGCTTTAGAGCCTCTCTAACTCCACTCGTTAACCATGCCGGTGTCCTCTTGGACTTAAATGAGCTCTTCTTTCTTTGTGGTATGCACTTGTGCTGGGCCTCTATTATTGTTGTTTTAAACAGGCTCCATGCACTCTGAAGAGATTGGATTCTTCTAACCCTCCCCTTCAGTTTTTCTCTAACTAGTTTCCTCATCTGAGGGAAGTTTGCCCTTCGAAAATCAAGGGTTTTTATGTCTGATTTGGTTGACACTCTTCCTCCGACATGCATGGCAATGCTTCACATCACAGCATGGAAAGCTTGTAACTAGAGATGGGCACGGCTTAGCGGTATTCCCGTTTCCGTTTCCGTTACTCGTATCCGTTACTCTACGGAAACGGTAACGGGAATTACTCCGCCAGACTTTGAGCTCGAACCGACGAACGAACAATTTTGGTCTGATTTGTCGTGCTCGTTCCTTGCATCGCGCGATTGCGTGATGCCACGCGGCACAAAAAAAAAGTTTTTAAAAGTTAAAAAACCCCGGTTCCCGGCCAAAAAGCAGGCGGAAAAATGCCTGCCGTGCCTCAGGGCAGGCACCTACCAGAGGGGTTGTTTCTGGAGGTCCTCGGCCTCCCCCCCCATCCCCCGTCCTGGGCTGCTCTGGTGGGACTCGCCGCAGGCTCGCAGCCAGCAAAAAGCCCAGTCTCGCCGCCGGCCGCCGCAATTAAAGCGCAAGCAAGCGGCACGGACGGCACAGGAAAAAACTTTTAAACTCTCCCCCCACCCATTCCCGGGCCAAAAAAGCAGGCGGAAAAATGCCTGCTTGACTAAGGGCGCAGGGCACCTACCGGAGGGGTGGTTTCTGGAGGGGGGGTCCTGCCTCCCCCCCGTCCTGGGCAGCCGGACTCGCCATGCCATGCGGTGCGGGCGGGGGGATCCAAAATGGGGCGGCGAATGCAATATTGTTTTTGAAATCGTGGTCCAAAAACACACAAGCACAACAGAAACACGCAAAAATTTATAAACTGCCAGATTTTTCACAGTAGCAGTGGGTTTTTTCTTGCAACAAAATGTCTCTCCTCTCCTCCTTGTCCTCCATTGATTTTATTTTATTTTATTTTTTTTACACCTGCGCAATGATGGGCTGGCCGAGTGGCCAGCCATGTGGGAGTGGACGACCATGCAAATTTTTGGAGCCATCCCACCAATCGCATGGCCACTTGGCCATGGAGACTTCTGGGATGTGCCAAAAAGCTCCCTAAAACCTGCCCTAGCCCCCTAACCCTAACCCTAATCCTTGACTCCAGTCCTTACCCATACTTCACAGACTGTTCTTAGTGGGTCAGAGAGGCACCCAGAGGTGCAACCCACTAGCCCACCGTAACCTTACCCGTCACTAGCCTAACCCTAGCCCTTGCACTAACCCACTTTAACCCTAAGCCAAATCTACTTGCATTGCACTACACGCAAGTACAATTCCCTTCTTTGTGAGACATGGTGGTGCGAGAGCCTTAGGCATCAACCTATGGCTCTGGATTTACTGCCATAACTAGTCTCACTGTCTGCAACTGGTATGCATATCCATATGGCTATGCATGCATTTTGCAGCAGCAGGTGAGGAGGGGAGACCCCCATGTTGAGGGGTCTCTTGGAGCCTGCTTCCCCTTCCTAGTGGGTGAGGATAGGAGGCACCCACGGGCGCCTCCAGGAGCCCGCTTTCCCTTTATAGTGGGCCAGAGGAGGCACCCACCCCACAGAGGTGCCTCCAGGAGCCTGCTCCCCCCCAAAAAAACCAGTACTAACGACAACGAAAAAACAAAAAACGAACTGACTAATTTTTGCGAATTTTCGCGAAAAACGGAAACAACCCGAAACGGAACCAGCCCGACTAACGACAACTCGAAAAAAAATTTTTTTCAAGTCGTGCCCATCTCTACTTGTAACCATCAACTGTCCCTGGGAAGATCCATTCCTCTCTTAGCAACTGTGAAGACATCTGCTCATTTAACCTTATTTACTGCCCCCCCCCGCCGCTGCCGCCGCCGTCTTGATGCTTTTTGCTGAGGGTTACCCTCTTTTTACTTTGCCTTTTTTATTTGATTTTTTCGCTTTTGTATTGTATTGTGGATTTTAATCTTGTTGTAAACCACCCAGAGTTTCATTGGAAGATGGCTGGTATAGAAATACAACAAATAACAAATAAATAAATAATAATAAGGGAGGGGTGTGATCTCTGTTATCCAGAAGGTCAGCAGGGGCACTCACCCTTACAACTACTGTACAAGTGCTGGAAATAAGTGAAAATGTCAACAAGCAGAAGTGGCTGGGCATCCATTTCCGGTTCTGATTTTGCATACATGAGGAGCGTATGTGTGTGTGTTAGGGGGGCTTGTAACCTCTCAGTGCAAAAGATATTGCCTCTAGAGGCCTCAAAGAGTGGGGAAAAACAAGTTTTTGTGGATTTTTTTAAAAGCATAAAGGAACACAGTGGGTTGCATGGGAAACCTGATGATCAGCTAAACTAAATGACCTGGTCAAGGCCACTGGGATGGCTAAAATTTGAAGTTTTCTACTCTCCTTTATTCCATATTTTATTTTATTTGTTTTATCTATCACAGCCATTTACCCTGTATGTTGCCTAATTTGTCTCGTGGTTAAACAGCTGTACTGCAGCTAAAACTGTGCTCACAACCTGGGGTTCAATCAAGGTTTTGCTCAAGGTTTTACTCAGCCTTCCATCCTTCTGAGGTCGGTCAAATGAGTGCCCAGCTTGCTGCTGGTGGTGGGGGGTGGGCAATGCATAGCCTGCATAAATAAACTGTAACCCTCCCAGCGAGTGCTTGAGGCACTATGGGGCGGTATATAAGCAGAACACATTGTCTCATCATTGCCCATAAAAATATCTTCCCCATGAAGTTTCACCTCCTCCTTTTCTCAGTCTGCCCTAAATCTTTACCCCTCTACTTGTCTCAGAGCATAGCACCACATCCTCACTGTATCCCCTGAATGTGATCACAATAATAAACATTTTGTTGTTGTTAAAACAGAACTCTCTGCTTATCTCAGGCAGCACCTCCAGGCGTATCTAACCATTGATATGAGCATATAATGTAAGCTCAAAGCCATTTTCCTTTGTGGCGTGGGTTAGGAGACCCAGTTACCCAATAAATAGCATTGGTGGTGATGATGGAGAAGTAGATAAAGTCCTACTACATGCTAAGTGACTGGCAAGGTCCCAAGCAGAAATGGAGATGGCCAATACTCCTGCTGGATGAGGTATTCTCGGAGTTAATTGTTCAACAAAGGCAATATATGCCTATCTGAGCAGAAACATTCCCCTCCCTGAGCACATGAATTGGTAGTATTACCACTCTGCACGTAACAAGCACGTGAGGTGGTGTTGCCACTCTGTGGCTGGATAACAGCTGGGGGCTTTGGGAACTGGGGGCCCAAGAGGAGAATAAGAATCCCATACCCCCCCTTTCATGTGATTCTGCTATCTTGGCCCTCCAAAACAAACAAACAAACAAACAAACAAAAACCCCTCTTCTATGCCTTGAACCTGACTGGATTTCCTACCCAGCCTTTTGAGTGGCAGGGCATTTCAGAAGAAAAAAAAAGATAGACGGAAGGAAATGTGTCAACGACACCTGTGAAACATTCTCTTCTCATGCAGTTGCTTAACAGTTCTGCTCATCAAGTGGGAGGCTGGCTCCACAACAGCTCTCATGGGAAACGCTTGTGCAATGTTGTGTAAATATTTATCAGCTCAAGGCACCTCTCCATGGCACATTTCAAAATAGTGCTATCATACCGAAAATGACCTTGGGCGGTTGAAACAGGTCACTGTGCAGCAGTTTTCCAAACACCCCCCTCCCCTGTCCCTTTGTTCATCTTCATCTCAGGGAAGGGTTCTTCAATATGGGCCAAGGGCCAGGTTTTCAATGAAAGGAACCTTTCTAGAACGCCAGCCTTCGAGGCAGGGCTGCTCCCGATGCCATCTCTTTCCAGAGTTTCGGAGGTGTGAAGTGAAACACTCTTGTTTGTGTCTAATGCCCATGGACGCCTGCACAACTCGGGAGTCCAACTCCTAAAGGCTGTTTCGCGTTTGGCGTGCATAGGCTCTGCCACTGGGTCTCTTTTACTGCAGGAGCCGATTCTTCTTTTGATTCAATGGAAGCGCAACGGCCCACTTGGTTGGAAGAGCTGCAGTCTGAAAAAACAGCATTGGGCGTTTATACACGACCCCTAAACTCTGGGGCAAATGGCTCCCAGCTCCAGAGCTTAAAAATGTTTACCCACCAGCTCCGGAGTTAACAGGAAATTAAGTGCGACCCCGCCCACTTTAGCGCATCCCAGTGCACCTTTCAAGTACCTGCTCTTTGGAGGTGAAAATTATTTGATCCGGTGTAACAATAGTGAGTGCGGGGCTCTCCTTGCTTCTGTCTGTTTTTTTTGGCTCCCGCCCCTTTAAGAGCTACTTTTACAGAGACTAGAGGCAGAACGGAGGTGAGCGGCATGCTTTTCTTTCTCTTTTTCTCCCTCCCCTCACGCAGCCAGCAGCCAGGAAGTGCGGAGGGGGTGGGAACGCAGGAAGAGCGACGAACCCCTAAGATTTCTGGTCCGAATTTAAGTGGCCAGCGGATCTTAGGGGTCGTGTAAAAAGGCCCATTGTCGAGTTTAGGGTGCGGTTGAATGGCATGGAAGCCAGATGTGGTGGACTAGAACTCTTATCATTCCCCCCCCCAGCATGGCCCTTGACTGGTGGTGAAGGCAATTTTAGTCAGACACATCTGGAAGTCACCAGGCTGAGGGGGATGCTGAACGGTAATACGAATAGCAGAATTCAGCATGGATTGTGCCAAAGTGCAGGGTATGAGAAGGACGTTCTGCACATGGTAAGCCGGGCCAAACCCCACACACTCCACTGGGACCTTAAGCAGTGCCACAATGGGTAGGATTACAGCCATGGTGTTTGTATTGTGCGTGTACATGTCCGCGTACTTGAGCTGAACCACATGCACTTAAAAAAAGAAAGAGCAAGCATGGGGGAACCTGATCATGAATAAGAACTTTAGGAAGGTGGCTTTCATCTTGCTAGCCTTGATCCAAACTGAGTCTCTGCATTTCATTCACTCTTTTTGCTGAAGGGAAAACAACAACACACTCTCCCATTCACATCCACAGGAGCTGTACAGCATGCATGGAGTGGGATGGGAAAGGGTCAAATATCATTAGGCTTCTGGTAGAGTCCTCCCAGCCTTGACTCTCCTACTTTCTGTTTCCCTGTTCTAAAGCCATTATCAGTTTAAAATGCTTAGATTTAAGGCAGGGGTGTCCAGACTTCGGCCCTCCAGATGTTTTGGACCACCACTCCCAGAATCCCAAGCCTGTATTGCCAGTAACAAAGGATTGTGGGAGTTGTGGTCCAAAACATCTGGAGGGCTGAAGTTTAAACACCACTGATTTAAGGTCTCTTCTCCCCACCCCGCTCCCCACCCCTGTCGATGGGAAGGCTTCTTCACCCATGCATGGCTTCACATCTAGCCAAGCACGGAGCACATGATGCTTGTCTCAGTTCTCCGTCACCCAGGGAGAAACATGTTTATTGTTAATTGCCTGTCCTCTCAGTCACTTGAGCAAAACCGGGATGGGGGATGAGGTGGAGCCAAGTATGACGGTGCTCAGAGCCAACACAGGATGGGGAGAAAGACCGCAACAATTGTGCCCCACATTAAACTTTCTGCCTACTGGAGCTTTCTGAGTGGATCAGGTGTATCACAGGCTTTTTTTCATAGCAAAGGGCAGATAACTTAGGATTGCACACTTTGGTATAACTTGTACTCCATCAAAATTTGCATCCAGGGAAAATGGGGATCCTGTTCCCCACTTCTCCAAAAAGCAGACACAAAGGATTTAGCTCCCCACCCCAAATGTACCTCAAAATAATGAAAAATGGGGGGCCCACTGCAGCCTATATATGGTCAGGGTTGCCATTTCTCTCTCTCTCCAGGTCAGGGAACAAAGTTTCTCACATAATTATTCATGCTTCCCCTGTTTCTTCTTTTGAACTCCTTCTGGTGTTCTTGTTATTTTCCCTCACTGCATAGAAGCTTGGATCCATCTGTGTTCATTTCCATGTTCCTTCATCTTCCTGAGGACAGTCTGCTGAGGAAGAAGCGTCTAAATAATGAGTACCATGGAGTGAAAAAATGAGCAAGTGTGGCCCGTTTGGGGTTGTTTTTTTTAAATTTTATTTTAAAATCTCCCTCAGTATTGACTCAGCATGAGGCTTTTGGCAACAGGAGGTGACACGACGCTGACGAGCGCAAGGACGTGTCATTCGCAAGGAGGCTTCGCTCTGCTTTTTTGGCATCAACATCCCTGCCAGTTGTGTAGCAGGGAGATTTATCAGTCAAGAACAATTTATTACCTGATGCCTATCCAGCTGGAGATCTAGAGGAAGGAGTGTTTTATAGCCACAAACTTCCTGAATTTACTATGAATTACCTCATGCATAGTTGAAACAATAAGCATGTACAGCCAAGAATATTTGGCCGAACGCATTTGGCTGTTCCAGGGAAGGAAAACGAACTTCCTGTGAGATGAGTCTCTCCGTCTCTTTCCTTAAAATATTTGTGCTCTTTTCTGACTGAACGTGAATCTCCTCACAGAACGCTTCTGGTCTTAAGTGGCAGAAGGAGCTAGTTCCTCTGCCTCAACTTTACGTTGACAGCAGAGCTTCCCACTGGTTGTGTTAGCTGGAAAAGATGGAGGGTTGTCGTCCCCCCAAAAGTAACTTTTCTAAACTGTGGTTGAAAGACAACCCAGACATTTATCTCCAATGGAGTTCCTCAGCACTTGTATAGAACCTATAAAGGATACAACGGAATGATGAAAATAAAGGTTTTCCAAGTTAGGGACTTCTGCTCTCAAAATTCAGTACTGTATTTTGTTTAAATCTTTTCACTTTTTAATACCTGAGTCAAGCTTCTGCAGGAGGTCCAGTAATTTCTCTTTCAAGCAATGAACTGTGTTTTCTTACATCTGAATTTAAGCATGGAATGGCCAGTCCTCCCAATAATCTTATTTTTCAAGAGGAAAAGAGTGTGTTCCTGCTTGGAGTACATCTCAATGTTTGTCACCGTCTCTTAAAGCAGAATGTTGAGGTGCCTGCCAAACTGTTAACATGTCATTGGTGGCTAGATCTGCACTGCAGGAAGACTCAACCAAGCAAAATACAATTGCACTCCAGTCCACGCCTTAGAGACTTATATAACTATATGATGACTCCACTTTCTCCTATGTTCCGTTTGGATGTGCAGGTCTTGGCTGAATAAGATGAGCTCTGCGTGAGCGTCAGGCCAGTGTGGTTCCTTCTTGTGCACCCCCTTTTATTCCTTCCAAGACTTCCTTTTAAAGCCTCTTCCACTGTGATGCAAAGGACAAGACGGTACAACCTTCTCCAATTGCAGATGTAGAGACAAACTGAGCTGGGGGTTGACTTATACTTGAAATATAATGAAGGAGCAGCATCTCCCATCATACTGGAGAGCAGCAGACTAGTTTGGGGGTCCAGGGCAAGCTGTTTCCAGCTCTGATAGAGAGGAGAAGGTTAGTGGGCTGCTCTTGTGCCCCTCCCCCTCATATCTACTGTCTGAGGCTGTTGCACAATTCTGCCTCATGGTAGGGCCAGCTCTCATTCCTTCTTTCTTAGGAGGATCTCATGAACCCAAAGGTTCTTCAATCAACCATAGCTTCTCACTGGATGTGTACTAGGAAACCAAGGTCTAAATCCATTTATTTAGACCCATTGACTTGAAGTCAAACCCATTGACTTGAAGTCAACATATATTTATTTAAGTTTGATTCATTCAAAGGGTCTACTTTAGTTGGGACTGACAACTGGATTTAGCTACCACTGATTTGCATTGTGGAAACAATCCAACACTTTAAGCCAACTTCAATCCATGGTTGGAAATCCTGACTTAATTTGATTGTGCTAACCATAGCAACAATGGCTTAGAATTCAACAGAATGAATGTTAATGAAAAACCAACAGGGTTCATTGCAGCTTCCTGGGAAGGGAGGAAAATAGGTACTGCATGGGAAAATGAAACCATTTAAAGGTATACTTGCCATATGCCTTGTTGCACTGCAGTCATCATCATCATCATCATAACATATCTCTAATCAACATAATGCATTAAAGACAATACAGGGAAAAGTAGTTAATTCTGTCAGATAATAAAGACTTAAAATCTACACTTTAAAATTAGCTTAAATATGTCATATTAGTAAAGGACAAAGTACTGCTTTTGTTTTGCTTCAAACTGTTCCCAAGAATTAATAGTAGTTTAAAATAACTAAAAGAAGCCACATTCCAGCTTCATTATAGAATGTTTTTTAAATGTTTTGAAAAAATAGCAACCATGTAGCCTGCTTTATTCTGGGCAACCAACTGTAGGGAAACATGCCTGTTCCAAGATAATAACATGGTAAGTATAACATTTATACAAAACCTCAACAATATGACAAACTGTGAAAATTTATCCCAGCAGAAAATTGTAGTTCCAGATTAGACTTTAGAAGCAATCTGGCATGAGTCATCCTTATTGTGACCACAGTTTTTCCTTTCATTAATCTGGGTTCTATCTCAAGCAGAACAAAATGGAACAGAAGATGAAAGTGCTAACCATTTGACATAAGCCCACTCTCTTCCAAGACCAACAGAGTCCTCCACGGCCACTTTGCACCAGCCAAATCCTCCGAAAGAGAGGGAACGCTGCATAGGCAAAGGCAGCAGACAGGGAGATGGAAGATCTCTCTGTGCAGGGTCTGAAACAGCAGTTCAGGAAGCTAAGACGTGGTCCCTACGGCTACTTTCCTATCGGGCAAGTCCCTCTGAATTCAGCAGGACCTTTGCCTGAGTAGCCATGTCACGGGGCAGCAACATTATTAATATTTACATTATTCTTTTTTAAGGCTTCCTCTCCTGCTTGGGTGGAAGCAAGGGCCAAAACCTGAGATCAAGGGCCAGTTCCTTGTGGTGCCATGGGAGACAGGCTCTTTAGCTCTTTCTCAACAATTGCAAAAGAGTCTCTCTCTGTGTGTCTCTCTCTCTCTCTCTCTCTCTGTCTCTGTCTCTGTCTCTGTCTCTCTCTCTCTCTCTCTCTCTCTCTCTCTCTCTGTGTGTGTGTGTGTGTGTGTGTGTGTGTGTGTGTGTGTGTGTGTGTGTGTGTGTGTGTGTGTGTGTGTGAATGAGAGAATGTGGATTTCCTACTATCTGTTAAACAAATATGATGCATGCAGTGCACTCATAAACAGTTCCATGTTGAGTCAGTGCTCCCGGGTGTCCTCTTGGGAGAGGGGAGAAGATGAACATCTGGACCCTGAAAGCTCTGAACGTAATAACATCAGACTCTCCTTTCCAGCTCGACTCACCCTGGGGCTTGTCTCCCAGCCTGGACAGTCAGGAGAGCACAGCAATTCCCTGAGACTTGGCCAGCGCCCTGAGGCCTGGCAGCCCTTGTCTTCATAGACATGTGCATCTTTATGAGTTGATTGTTCCTATCTAATGTCTGCGGCTATGGCTCTGTTGGAGAGGGCCATCTCATATCACAGGCGGACAACACTGTGATAATTTGAACAGATGCAACATATAGATGCCACTCTTCCACAAATAAGTAGGTACTTAACAATATTGTATCATTGGAAGAGATGGACACACCCCCCAAAAGCCAGCAGTTCATGGTTCACCGTTCATTCTTCCAGTTTATACTGGGGATCCCTACTTGCTCCTGTCACTTCTGCCACTACCCTGACATGGGCCAGTGGTGTAGCATAGGGGTGCCACAGACTTGGTCTCATCAGGCACCAAATTTGGGGGCCCACAAAATTTGTTCACTCTGTCTGCACAGTCTTCCCTGTTGCCTCCTCCTTTGTCCTCCATCTATGCTGCCATCTTGAGACACAGCAGGCCCAGCTTTTCTTCTGGGATCTGCACCTGCGGTCTCTGAGCAAAACTCCACCTATCAGCTGATATGCTAATGGGGCACGCATGCGCAGAGACACCAGGACCAGCTTTTGAAAGGGAAGCTTAGACTGTCTTCTAAGGGCATTTATACACGACCCCTAAGCTCCGCCGCAAATGGCTGCAAGGTCCGGACCTTAAAAATGTTTACCCACCAGCTCCGGACTTTGCAGACAATTAAGTGCGACCCCGCCCACTTAGCGTGACCAAACTGCACTTTTCTTGTACCTGCTTTTTGGATGTGACAAATATTTGATCCGGTGTAAGGATAGTGAGTGCGGGGCTCTCCTGGCTTTTGTTTGTTCTTTTTTTGCGCCCCGCCCCTTTAAGAGATCTGAATGCTGCCGGGAACAAAATGGAAGTAAACTGGCATTCTTTTCTTTCTTTTTTCTCCCTCCCTCAGGCAGCCAGAAACCAGGAAGTGCGGAGGGGGGTGGGGACAGAGGAAGAGCGAGGAACCCCTAAGATCTCTGGTCTGAATTTAAGTGGCCAGCGGATCTTAGGGGTCGTGTAAAAAGGCCCTAAGTTGGCAGTGGGAGAGGAGGAAGATGTAGAGGAGGTGGCATCCGGACCAGGTAGGGAGGAGACAGACAAGTGGGCAGGGTATGGAACTTCCAACAGGCAAGCCAGCACTTCATGGCACCGGAACATGGCCCCAAAGCACTGGATCACCCATTTGTAATTATGGAGGAAGAAGAGGATGCAGGACCAGGTAGGAAGGCACGTGAGGCCGTGCAGAGGGAACCGGGGCAGACTGTAGGGATGCAAATGGCTAATCCAGCACCACACAATGCTGGATGAGGGCCCTGCAGTGATAAATCATCCATTTGTAGTGATGGATGATGATGATGCAGGACTAGGTCAGGAGGTGACAGGAGCAGTATCAGACTCAGGCTCAGAAGTAGTGGCAGGTATCTGGTGCCCAGATTAGAGGTGGACAGAGGCATTCCTGTCCCTGTTAGCAGTCCATCGAGCTCTATCCCAGGAACTTCAAGGATAAATAAAAGAGAAGAACCTCACACAAAAGTGTTTTTTATCATCAGTCGGATAGATCCCAAAGAGATACAACTGGATGTCCATATGGTATGGGTGGGAAGAGAAATGGATGCAGCCAATAAACAATTAGAAGGAAGGGAAGATCCAGACAGGGTGGTGGTGGGAAAGGGAAAGATCAGAGAAATAGAGAAAGTTGTAGCATAACAAAGAAGAGATGCTAGAGACCCAAGGAGGAAGGAGAGAAGAGGAAGACAAGTAGTAAGACACTCAGGAGGGAATGGTCCACTTCCTATTGAGATGAAAGTTCTTCCAAGAAAAAGATATATACATGAAAGATCCTTGCAGGGGAAGCTTGGTCCAATTTAGGTCCTCAAGGGAAAAAAGTGGGGATGTGCTCAAGTACCCCCGCAAGCCCTCTTACTGCTTAACAAGAAGGGAAGCCAGAACAGCCTGCCACTTGGGTTCTGCTTTGTATAAAGATGAACGTAAGAGAGAGTGTTGGAGGGTAGGCAGGAACAGCGATTTGTTGAGCGCAAGGAACTTCTTGTTGAGCCCGCTGGTTTGTCTCTGTTGTGGGTATACCGGCTCTCCTTGCAAGGTATGGAAAGGGGATTTTGGGGTGGGGTGGGGTGGCCAGGAATGAGGACTGAAAGTTGAGTGAACAGAGACAACCCACTCCCAGGACATGAGTGTGCCTTTGTGAGTAAAAACAAGGGACTCAAGGACTTTGTTAAAGGACGTTGTCCCAGTGTACGGTGTTGGAGAGATAGTTGGAGTTTTGAATAATTTTGTTCCTTGTATTCAAGCTATCTCAAATTTAATAAAATCTGTTTTGCTGCAGTCTAAGAGTCCATCCTATATGGAATGGGAGAGCGGTCCATTCCCCCTCTGGGGGGGACACAATATTCAGGTATAACAATACCGGCTAGCAAAATAATAAGAATTTCCCAAGAAGATGTTTTAAGATAGCCAGCTTCTCAAAACAGATTTGGATGTAATCACAGTGAATCCTGCAGTTCTTTATTACTAAGCAGAGGAAAGGAGGTGACAATTTTCTCCCATCTTGAAGACCCTTAAGACCAGCACTTATGTTTTCCCTTCAGCTGTCTCCTCATAGGATGGCAAATATTTATTAAGAGCTGACTTCATGAATTGTGAACCATAAAAATCAAATACATTTATTTATTTACTTATAATTTTTTAGCCGCCACACTACTGTGCTCTCTGGTGGCATACAACAATGTATTAAAACTATAAAAGAACATAATTATTAAAACTATAAAATACAATATAATTTAAAACAATCAATATACAATACAAATTATAAAACCCTGCTGCTCATGACCCCAGTTAAAAACACTATTTAATTAAAATGCTGGCTGAATAGGAAAGTCTTTGCCTGGCACCAAAAAGCCAATGGTGTCAGCACCAGGCAGATCTCTGTAGGGAGGGCATTCCAAAATTGGGGAGCAACTGTCAAAAATGCCCTGTTTCGACATGCCACCGCCCTCACGTCTTTGAGGCATGGCACCTACAGCAGGGTTTCATGCCCTGATCTTAGGGTACAGGCAGGCTCATATGGAAGGAGGCAGTCCTTAAGGTAACCAGGTCCTAAGCCGTTTAGGACAGGCATGTCCAAACTTCGGCCCTCCTGATATTTTGGACCACAACTCCCAGAGTTCCAACCCTGTATTACCAATGACAAAAGACTGTGGGAGTTGTGGTCCAAAACATCTGGAGGGCCAAAGTTTGGACATGCCTGGTTTAGGACTTTATATGTAAGCATGAGCACTCTGAATTGGGCCTGGACAACAACTGGCTGCCAGTGTAAATTTTTTAGAACCAGCATAATATGAGTCTGTGCTGTGACACCACTCATTAGCCGTGTGGCCCAGTTCTGTACCAATTGCAATTGCCAAACCATCTTCAAAGGCAGCCTCACGTAAAGCGCATTACAATAGTCCAATCTGATTGTTACCAGAGCATGTGTGACTGTTGCCAGGCTCCGCTCATCCAGGTAAGGGCAGAGTTGATATATTCTCTGCAGCTGTAAGAAGGCACCCCTGGCCACGAGTCCACCTGAGCTTCCAGGGTAAGACCTGGGTTCAGAAGTACCTCCAAGCTGCGGACCCTGTCCTTTAGGGGGAGTGCAATCCTGCCCAGGGCACGGGAATGGCCCTTTAACCTGTCAGGCGGAACACCCACCAACAACACTTCCGACTTGTCTTGATTTAGCTTCAGTTTATTCACCCTCATCTAGTCCATTATTGAGTCCAAGCATGAGTTCAGAACAGAGACTGCCACACCTGGATAGGTGAAGAATGAGAGGTAGAGCTGAGTATCGTCAGCATATTGCTGACTCCTCAGCCCAAACCTTCTGATGACCTCTCCCAGCAGTTCCATATAGATGTTAAATAGCATGGGGGACAGTATAGAGCCCTGGGGAACCCTATGATGTAACTGCCATGAGCCAGAGCACCTGTCCCCCAGCACCATCTTCTGGACATGGTCAGCTAGGTAGGAGTAGAACCACCATAAAACGGTGGCTCCAACTCCCATCCCAGCCAATCTGTCCAGAAGGATACCATGGTCATGGTGTCGAAAGCCACTGAGAGGTCCAGGAGGATCAACAGGGATGCACTCCCCCTGTCTCTCTCCTGGCAATGGTCATCATACTGGGTAACCAAGGCAGTTTCTGTTCCAAAACCCAGCCTAAAGCCTGATTGCAATGGATCTAGATAATAGTTTTCATCTAGGAAACCCTGGAGCTGCTCAGCCACCACACGCTCCAACTCCTTACCCCAGTAAGGGAGGTTTGCCACTGGGTGGTAATTGACCACCAGCCCTGGGTCCAAGATAGGGTTTTTTAGGAGTGGCCAAATCACTGCCTCCTTTAATGGACCAGGGACCACTCCCTCTCTTAATAAGGAGTTGATGGCCTCCTGGACCCAGGTGCGACCCCCCCCCCCGCCGACACGTTTATTAGCCATTCATTGAAAGAATAGAATTTTCAAACAAGATGGCTTCCAGTGTGTCTTGTGAAGTGAGTGGTCAAAGTGCATGAGTGAACCATCAACAAGTGCAAGTGTCCAAGTTTCCAAAGCACAGTACAGTACACAACTTTGTCCTTTATGGCTTCCAAGTTCATTACTTACCTTCCCAGAGACCCTTCAAAGGACATGCTGGAGATTTAATATTTTTAAATGCATATTTTAATTTGGTGTCACTAAGACTAGATGTTTGGATTAGCAGGTGCCACACAATCAAAAGTTAGAACAGTAAACACACAAATATATAATTTGTCATTGACCTACAGTGGTGAGTCAAAAGACAGCTACTGCATATGATATATTGTAAGCATAGCTTCGCACAAGGAGCCAAGCCAGCTAAGCACAAAGAAAGCACAAAGAAAGCACAGCCTTGGACCGATGATATTGTGTGTGTGTGTGTGTGTGTGTGTGTGTGTGTGTGTGTGTGTGTGTGTGTGTGTGTGTGTGTGTGTGTGTGTGTGTGTGTGTTTCTAATCCTCCAGGAAAAGCCGTCTACAGCTGCAGAACCACATCCAAGAAAATGCTACGCCAATCCACATGAAGCCAGCTCTCTCTGATATTTCACTCCTAAACCAATGCTTCTGCAAACTGTCTCATTTGACACAACCGACCATATGTTACACATTCCCCTGTGGGCTACACAGAATGGAGTTGGCCTTCTGGCACTGCTTCCTACCACTGGGAGGTTGTCTCCATTTCAGGATATGGTTCAGTTCTAAGCCAAAAAAGAGCTTCTCCTCTCATAGCTTGTTTTTTCCTTTCTTCTTTTCTTGCCTGGAGCCGTTACCTGGATGAGCCCTCAGCTCCAGGAAGCACTACCTCTGCTGGACTTGTAAAATACTTTGTGTGAGATTACAGCGCTGGAGCAGCTTTCTCCTCCCCATTTCCCCTCTCTTCTGTATGTGAAGAAAGGATCCAAATGGCTGACCGTAGGGGACGTGGCAACACGTAAGCAAATATGGAAACCATTAAGAATTATTTAGCAACATAGACCACATGCAGCTGTTACAGCACATTTATGCAACCGATTGGTGGAATTGAATTAGGATTTTCAAATGAGGAAAACAGGGTTGTTTCCGCCTTTCTTTCCATTTTGGCACAAAGAACCACCAGATGGGAAGAACAGCCTTTGTCCAGAAGTGTTCACTAATTTTGGAGCAATATTGTTCCTGTGTGTTCTCTTGACACAGAATCACTTGTGCTTTAAGGGCAGTGCTGTGTTTTCCCGCAAACTGCGAAGCAGCCATGCCAAAGGGTTTGTCTTAATAATTGCAGGAAAGAAACATCCTGGGCTCCAGTGAGACTTGTACTGGGGGACTTTCTTGGACTGTCTTCCGGCAAGCAATTCCTTTTTATTTTAGCATGTTATCTATTTCTACAGTAGAGGTTTGAGATCACTTTAACAATCATGTCTCCCTTCTACAGAAACCTGTGACTTGTATTTCTCATGCCCTCCCCTGCCCTCCCTTGAAACACAACGGAGATAGCTAAATAGGTCGCTAGACTGCAAACCCCATTGTTCCATAGGATGGAACTTACGACAGCTGCAGTGGAACTGTGCCGGGTCAATGCACTACAAGTCCTGATCAAGTCTTGTTTTTCTCTATTGTTTCCTTCGGGTTCTTAGCACAGAACAACTGCTGCAAAATATCTGGGCATGTTCTCTAAGCATATTAAAGGAGGCTCATGATCCTCTCTCCACAAAAGAAGCTTGCCCCTTTCCTGTCAATACTGATTTAATCTTTTCAGAAATTCAACATGTGGGATAGACCTTGAAGTGTGTTTTGCCTCATAATATACCCCCCTCCCCTATGAGTGCCATTCCTGATTCTAAGGAGCTTTCATAGTTCCAGTGGGGAACAAGTCAGACTCATTCTACTGGAAGTTACTTATGTTAGTTAAGAATCACCCTTGAAAGCATTAAGCAGATCATTCTCAGGGCACTGCGTATTGACTCATTCACCTCTCTGTTTTCGTTTGTATGCCATCTTTCTCCCAAGTCAGGAACCCCAGGTGCCTCACAAGTTAATAAAAAGCAAACAGACTAAGATCACAATAAACGATAACAGTAAAAAAATTTCAACATATAACAGCATTAAAACAACAAATTAATTTTATTTATTTTATTTATTATTATATTTATACCCCGCTTATCTTTCAAACGAAACTCTAAGCGGCTTACACGGGCGAACAAGCGCCAATAAACACAAACAATAATTATAAATTTACAACAAATAACTAAACCATTAAAACCCGGTGCATCCAAACCCGGCAATATAAAAGCTATCAACCAAGCACACACATAACGTAAGACACTTAACATGGTTGCTTGGGCATTAAAGATGGCGGGACGTAACGAGAAAAAAAAAAAAAGAGAGAGAGAGAGAATTCAGGGCTCGCCAAAGGCCTCTCGAAATAAATAGGTTTTTACAGCTTTTCGAAAGGCCAGCAGGGACTCTGCAGAGCGCACTTCGCTAGGGATGGAATTCCAAAGGGAGGGGGCTGCCACCGAGAAAGCCCGGTTCCGGGTGACCGATTTCCGGGCTTCTCGAGGAGTGGCAACCCGCAGCGAGTGCGCTCGCACCTGCCGAACAGGTCGGGCCGAGGTGGATCGCTGAGCGATACGCTCTGTCAGGTAGTCCGGTCCCAAGCCATGGAGGGTTTTATAAACTAAAACCAAGACCTTGAATCTAATCCGGGCCGCAACGGGCAGCCAGTGCAAGCGGGCCAGGACTGGGGTGATGTGGTCGTAAACACCAGCCACCAGCCTGGCCGCCGCATTCTGCACCCGCTGCAGGCGCCGGAGAAGAGTCAAGGGCAACCCCATGTAGAGGGCGTTGCAGTAGTCCAGCCTCGAGATCACCAGTGCCTGGACCACTGTTCTCAGAGAGTCACCGTCCAGGTACGGGCGGATCTGGGAGATCTGGCGAAGATGGTAATACGCGGCCCTGGTAACCGACGCCACCTGGGCCTCCATGGTCAGCGCCGGGTCCAGGACCACTCCCAGATTCCGCGCCCCTTCCACAGGCCGGAGGGAAACTCCCCCCAGAGAGGGAAAAGGGCCACCGTACCCAGACGGCGAGCCCCCAAAGAACATAACCTCCGTCTTCCCGGGGTTGAGCTTAAGCCTGTTCACCCCGGTCCAAGCCAGCACGGCATCCAGGCACCCATCGAGGACCTGCACAGCTTCCACTGCAGAGGTGGAAAAGGAGAGATAGAGCTGCGTGTCATCAGCGTACTGATGACTGCACACTCCAAAACTCCTAATGACCCCAGCCAACGGCCTTACATAGATGTTAAACAGCAACGGCGGCGAGCGGCGACCCCTGCGGGACCCCACAAGGGAGAACCCACGGGGCCGACAGCTCCCCCCCATGCTGAACATACTGGGGACGGCCCTCCAGGAAGGATCGGAGCCAACTGCAAGCAGTGCCCCCGATTCCAACCTCAGAGAGCCGATCCAGTAAGATACCGTGGTCGACGGTATCAAAGGCCGCTGACAGATCCAGGAGAACCAACAGGGTAGAGCAACCCCTGTCGGCCGCCCGGAGCAGGTCATCTTGCAGGGCGACCAAAGCTGTTTCAGTCCCCCGACGGGGCCTGAACCCCGACTGGCATGGATCGAGGCACTGCCGATCCTCAAGGTACGACTACAGCCGGACCGCCGCCACCCTCTCGATGACCTTGCCCATGAACGGGACATTAGCGATCGGACGATAGTTGCCTAAATCGTCCGCCGCAAGGCCCGGCTTCTTAAGGATGGGCTTGACCACCGTCTCCTTCAGACGAGAGGGAAAAACCCCCTCGCTGAAAGAGGCGGTGGTGATGGCAGAAGCCCATTCAGCCATGGTCCCGCTGTTAAAAGCGGGACTGTTAAAAGCCTCTTAAAAGCACGTTTGCAAGCCACAAGCAGAACTATAATTTGATTTGCACACTTTTAAGGGGAAATCCTCTATTTTTGCGTGCACGCGCACTCTCTCTCTCTCTCTCTCTCTCTCTCTCTCTCTCTCTCTCTCTCTCTCTCACACACACACACACACACACACACACACACACACACACACACACACACACACAGAGGTTTCCTTAGCATTCTTCCATCTTCTAAATGAGCTTTTCTTGCTTTTGATCACCTCCCGAACAGCTCCTGTAAGCCACATCAGAGTCCTCTTGGACCTGGCAGTGCCCTTTTTCCTTTTGGGTATGCATTCCCATTGGGCCTCTGTTATTGTTTTTGTGAGCAGCCTGCATGTGTTTGGACTCTCTCAATTTTCTTCAGTTTCTTTTTTACTAGTTTCCTCATCTTTGGGAAATTGCCTTTTTGAAAATTTAAGGTCTCTGTGTTAGATTTTATCAGTGATTGGCAGTCTATGAATAAGTTAAAAGTAATTGTGGTGTGGTCAAACACATGTTCAATTAATTCTCAAATAAATCTTATTTTCCCATTGGCCTCTCAGACTCTTTTAATTACTTCTCCTTCTAAGCTGTAAAAACTTACCAGAAGCTTTCAACTCCCTTCGTTCTTGCTCCTTTTGGTTTTTCCCTCTGAGGTGTTCCCTTTGTTGTTCATCCAGCAGAGCCCACTAACAAAGAAGATTTAGACCTGAAACCAATGGAGTTATCTTCCAATTTTTCCCATGTACAAAACTCTCAAGTATACTGGGAAATCCCAATTATATTTTAGATTCTTCTTCATGTGCACTTTCATCCATAGTTCCATTACACCCTTTGATAACAATGATCAGAGTAGACCTGGATTTGTATGTCCTTAAACAGCAACTGTCCAGAGTTCTCTCTTACTACTTTAACAAACATGTATTTCTTCTAGTGTTTGGCAAAAGAAGGCACAGAGTCTCTGGGGCCCCTTTGCCTCCCAATGCTTCAACCTGACTCTTTGCAGTCTCTCCTAGTCTTCAGTACAACCTAGTCTTGGCGGCATTGGATTAATTCATTGCAGTATTGAATCCCTTTATGCTACTGATCGCCAACATTCTGCGAGGACATGGCACTTAAAGAAGATCGTACGTATCTCTAAGAATTAATCTGTCTTCAACTCCACCTTTTGGAAATCCATACAATTTGACATTTTAGCTCCAGCCTCTACCCTCCAAAGCAATTTTTAAATCAATTTCCATGACCTCTTCATGCCAGTCTAGGTTTTTGCCTTTAACCTTACCCATTCTGTCAGTCTCATTGATTTTGTGCCCAGTATTTTCATTTGATCATTAAACTTAGATAGTACTTCATGCATCTCTGTTTTAATTTCTGTCACATTCCTTGGCATAGTTTTCTCCATTTCACCTTTAATTGTGGGTCTTCATTGCTTTTTAAAGCTCTTTTTAAAAGTTCCATTTAAAATTCCAATGCAGATGTTAGTCTATGCTAGCAGAACCTGAATATTTTAATGTGAGTTTTCATGGACAAGTCACTTACTCAGGCAATTAGCCTTTAAGGTGCCACAAGACTTTGGTCTTCTTAATTTTTGTATTTTCCTTTGGTTTGGGGCCTGAAAATTCTAAGATGTCCTCACTGATCTTATCTGAGGTGTAAATCTCCAAACCTTTTATAGATACGAAGTCTAGCAGACCTGTGCTCGGAACATCCTGAAAACTGAGAAGTGGGGTGAGATCTTTCACATATCCAGCACTTTGTCCCACCCTACCGCCACCACATGGTCTTCTGCTAATGGTTCAGCCTCCATGAAGATTGTGAGGAACTTTCAGAAAGAGGGGAAAGCACAGAAGCAATCTTCATCCTCCATGAAGATTGTGAGGAACTTTCAGAAAGAGGGGAAAGCACAGAAGCAATCTTCACACATTGTTACAGTTGTGACCAACTCTTCATGACCCCATGTCCATGGAGTTTTCTTGGCAGGAATACTGGAGTGGTTTGCCAGTTCCTACTCCAGGCGCCTACAGCACCTGGTATTCCCTGGTGGTCTCCCATCCAAGTCCTAACCAGGGCCAATCCTGCTTAGCTTCTGAAATCAGGCAAGATCGGAAGTGTTTAGGGCATTTAGGCAGCTTACTTGAGCAGTTATTGAACTACATCTCTTTGTCTCATAGAAACTGCATGTCATTCACAACTCCATGGCCATCTACACAGGATAATATTTATCATTCTTCTTTCACTGATTGGCAGCTTCATCGTTTAGCTGCTGCTCATATACAGACTGGAAACACCCTGCCCTCCAAAGGTATAGCATTGTAAAGTACAGATCTTTTAGAATGGCATTTACATTTTCTCTGTCCACTGCTATTAACCTCTCTACTGAAGTGGCAGTAACCAGGGAGGTTCTTCTTCAAATCCTTCACTGAACCACTTATGTACTAGTATTTAAGTGGTGTGTTGTGATTTGAGGATAATTTAAACCACAAATGTGTTTTAGTACTCTGAAGAGATGATATACAGCAGTGGTTGCGAACCTTTGGCACTCTAGATGTTTTGGACTACAACTCTGAGAATTCCAAGCCTAGATTGCTAATGACAAAGGACTGTGGGAGTTGTGGTCCAAAATATCTGGAATGCCAAAGGTTCGCCACCAGGGATATACAGTATGAAGCACTATCCCAAAGACTATAGCAAATGCCTGCTGTGTTCCAGTCTCTTCATCCACTTAATAGGTTCATGCTATTGTGCAAGCTGCAGCTCTTTGCACAAAGGCATGTCAAGTTCTTCATGGGTCTGAACAGCAAAAGGTCTTCCCAGTGAGAATGGCCTTTATTGCCATAAGGCTTAACTCTTGCATGGAGGACACCCTATTTCTGAAGCCCCATCCATATGTCACTCAATGTACTGTAGTCAGGCACTTTAGATGTTTTCTCAGTCACCCTGAGAGGTCTACAAAATCAGGATGGCAGGGCACTGATGAATCTTTCATGCATTCATCAAAATGCAGTGCAGCCATGCATGTATTACGCATGCCGCCAGTCTACAGTACATGCAACATCACTGGACTGTCTGGCTCATCTGGTGTTCAATTCTAGTATGATCTTCCAGTTAGTTCACACAACCAGCTGCCAGTCCTCAAGCAAAGGGAATTCAAATCAGATGCACCAGATGCATCCTTTCGATTTTCCACTCTTCATGCATTCTCTGCTCAGCTTCATTTAGACCTTTCAACCCTAAACATAAAACAGATGACAGGGTAGATGTTGTAGGGAAATCATAGAGACCTCAAGGGGCAACTAGTCCAACCCCCTGCCATGCAGGAACCCCCATTACAGTATTTCCGACAGATGGTCATCCAGCCTCTGCTTAAAAACCTCTAAAGAAGGAGACTCCACCACCCTCCATGGCAGCATATTCCATTGCAGAACAGCTCTAACCGTCATGAAGTTCTTCCTAATGTTTAAATTGAATCTCTTTTCCTGTAGTTTGAAACCATTTCCCCATGTCCTAGGCTCTGAAGCCATGGAAAACAAACCAGTCCCTTCTTCAATGTGATATCCTTTCAAATATTTAAACATAGCTATCATATCTCCTCTCAGTCTTCTTTTTGTAAGGCTAAACATTCCCAGCTCCCTAAGCCACTCCTCGTAAGACATTTCCTCCAGACCCTCAATCATCCTTGTCACCTTCTTCTGGACCCATTCAAGATTGTCAACATCCTTTTAAAATTGAGGTGCACAGAACTGGACACAGTACTCCAGGTGGGGTCTGACCAGAGCAGATGTGCAGATGGAAAATAGGCAGCCCAGAGAATCCTGGCTAAAAAAGCTGTGGGTTTATAAAAGATTACCAAGAAACAGGAGGCCCAAAACAGGAGGGAACCATCGGCAGGCTTGAAATTGTGACAGCAGCACCCATCTTCCTGTTCCTCTCATCTCAAAAGAAACAGTGCAAATGAAGAGTATTTTCATGGACAGACAGTATATCTCCCATCATACACAGACAGATTTCCTTGGAGTATACCCATATTTGGATTCCTTGGAGAAATATGCATATTTTTGCATATGGACTAATTATGCTTAATCATGTAGTTCTTATAAGGGATTTGTGACAGGCTTCTTCACTCTCAATTTACGTTATAGTCATTTGGAAAATGACAAATAAAGGGGAAAAGCAGAGAAGCAAAGGGTGGAAGGTAACGAGTATGACTGGAGGAGGACTCACATGTATTGCTTTCATTTATCCCAGGGGTGTCCAAACTTTGACCCTCCAGATGTTTTGGACCACAACTCCCAGAATTCCAAGCCTAAATTGCCAGTGACAAAGGACTATGGGAGTTGTGGTCCAGAACATCTGCATGACCGAAGTTTGGACACCACTGATTTATCCCCTTAAACTGAATTCAGTTTGGGCTGCTGGTGTCTCCTTTGTCTGCTAGCAGGGAGGAGAGAACGGCAGCAGAAGCCAGAACTTCTGCAGCCTGTGTCAGGGAAGAAAGGGTATTCCACAGGGCAAACTCCTCCCTTGAATAGCTTACCGCTGCTTTTGCAGGTTTGTTTGTTTTTTTAATTCCCTGGAAGGATGGGGAAATCTTATGTAAACACTTCCAGAACCTATCAAAACAAAACTGGATGGGTGCTTCCTCACATTGATAGAATGCTGCCAGACAACCACACGAACAGGTCTTTAAATGTCTGGTTCTTGCAAAGCCCAAAAGCTCAGGTTGTGTAGGCTCAAGAGCTAATATTAGAGCAGCAGGAAATAAATGCCTTGTGTTTTTTTTTTTTAAAGATGATTTATTACTGGGGGAGAGCCGAAGAAGCTGGAGGAAGAGTCAAGTTCTGTCCAGCAGGAGGATGCTTTGAAACATCTGCCCTCTCCTCCATAAGTAGGAAACATCCGGTCAAGCATGAAGAGAGAATTGTATTCAGGTGAAAAGGTCAGAACTTTTTCAGGTAACACTGAGATATGGAAAGAAACCAGGAACAGCTGAACTGGGACTATGGAATAATAAAACCATAATATGATACCTTGATATTAATGTAAGCATGCAAATTAATTAATTCAATAAATAATAACTGCCTTGCTTCCAGTGTTTCTAGGTGAGTTGATTTCAAACAATAGATGCTTGAATATACATAACTGACATTCTGCAGTTGAGATGTTTGTAACCAATGTGACAGCATCAATTATTTTTATTAACTTCTGAAGGTCTGAAGTTATTAATGAAAAATTGCATACTGTGAATATGACTTATGGCAGTGGTTTCCAAACTTTTTTGACTTGTGGCTCCCTGTACTTACTGACCACTAGCTGTGGCTCTTCAGTACAATAGGAATGCCAAATCTATAGGATCAAGACCCACACTCTCACTTATCCACTGCTTGGAAAAAAGATTGTTTAAAAAAAAACACACCAACACCACAGGATTACACCTTCCCAAGATATATTACCAAGTTAAGCCACTAGATGGAACCAGATGCCATGCTATGGTGGTGGAATACTGAAAAGGCCCTTGTGTCCTGACTTATTCAACAGAAGCCCCTTCCAGAAAATGGAGAAGCTGCATTGTTGTTGTTGTTCTGGTAGTGGTGATGGCATCACAGCCAGAGAAGGCTTCCTTGTGAACAGAAGGGCTGGAAATCCAGTCCTGGCTCAGGATTCCCTCCCTCCATCATGCACAGACACCAAAGAAACTGCAAGTAAGTGCTGAACTGGTTGTGGATAAGAGAATTCCATGATGCCCCCAGGTGACTCTGCCAGTGCCCCATGGAGCCATGGCACACAGTTTGGGAGCCACCAACCTAGGGAGAGATTATCCAGGGTTTTTGAGGTACAGAAGACTCAGAAGCTGTTTACCACCCCCTTCGTCTCAGGTGTCCTTGGGTTGTGCAGTTTGCCCAAAGCCACAGAGGCTGGCTCTTCTGGGAATCGCAGTGGGGAATTGAACTCCCTTCCTATGATGCCACACCCAGGTACCTAACCCACAGCCAGTCCAACAAGCCTCTTGGCCTTTATCAAAGAGTGAAGTTGGAAGGGGTTTACAAAGCCATCAAGTCCAATCCCCTGCTCCATGCAGGAACACAATTCAAAGGATCAAATATTCCCTGCCGCTCCCACTTCTTTGTAGATCTGGATTCTTCCCCCTTCTACCTGTATCTCTAAAGTGTGTCAGGGAATTCTTCCCCACTTCCCATCTCTTCAGAAGATAACACCACCTGAACAAATGGGAGACTTTGTTATGGAAAATGTTATGTGCAGTACTTCCAATATAAACTTATCACAAAACAGGAAATATATTTAACTGTTGGGAAGAATACTACAAAATATCAAGGAAAGGACAGGCTATAACCCAACATGTCCATTTGTTCTGACTTTTGTTCATGTGAAGAATGAAGTAATTGAAGAAAATCAGTCAATGGTCTCTTGTTGCTTATGATTCCTAGAGCTGCAGTAAAGGACAAATCAAAGTGGCAAAACTGTCATGATAGGAAGAGACAATGGTCTGGAAACTCATATTTGTGCGCAGACTCACAAGCATTTTCAGTACAGTTATCCCTCGCCCTTTCACGGTTCATATACTGCAGTCCCGGTATATCGCGGGTCCACAGTATATGAAAAAAAGGCCCCCTGGGGTAAGGAGGAGAGGCTTTCCCAGGCCCGTCAGAGACCCCAAAAGTGCTTCCCCGTAAACCGGAAGTGACTTCCAGTAAACTAGAAGTGACCTCCAGATCCCTAGAAAGCACTCTTGGGGCCACTGGAAAGCCCCTTGCAGGCCCGTTTGGGGCAGCACCAGGCCTGGGGTAAGTACAAGAGCCCCCAGAGAGCCCGCCCAGTCCCAACATGACCCAACATCCTCATATTGCGGATTTTCAATTATTGCGGGTCGAGTCAGGTCCCTAACCCCTGCGATAGGTGGGGGTTTACTGTATAAGAAAAGTAAGACAAGGAATTAGATGTTTCGTTGGAAATGTACTTTTTTTATAATAATAAAGCTTATGACAAACTGCATTCATATGTTTTACTGGAACATTAGAAGGAGAAAAGGTTGTGAAAAACATACCCCCCTTTCACCGTCATACTCCGATAACAATGATATTTGCAACCATTCTCTGTAGTGGTGAGGAAAAAAATCTAACAAGATTACTATGAGTTGGCTGTATTGTACACTTAATAAAGTTATGAATATGTCATCACATCAGAATATCAGAATGGGAATTCACAGTGGGGAAAATGCAAATGGATCTGCTATTCAATTGTACCCAGGAAGTCAGATTAATTTAATTCACTTCAGTCAACCACACAAGAGTCAGCAGACAGAAAAAAGGAAACTGATACCATTTTCCAGCCCCGTTTGTCACTCATTTTAACCCTCTCCTCCCCACACTTTGTGCCTGGGTCTCCTAGTTTCTCTCTAAAATCACTTTCAAACACCTTGAAAACAATGCAGTGATAACTAGAAGCCAACATGGATTTGTCAATAACAAATTGTGCCACACACCACAGGATTTAGATCAGGTAACCTCCCTGGTAGACAGAGGGAATGACTGTGCCTTAGAGCAACTTGTCATGGAGCCCACCCGAGAACAGGCAACTCTGGATCTAATACTGTCTGATACTCAGAACCTGGTCAGGGATGTGAATGTCACTGAGCCTCTGAGGAACAGTGACCATGCTGCAATCTCCTTTGCCATGCATGTTGGAGGAAGAGTGTCAAGCAAATCAGACATAAAAACCCTTGATTTTCGAAGGGCAAACTTCCCTCAGATGAGGAAACTAGTTAGAAAGAAATTGAAGGGGAAGGTTGGAAGAATCCAATCTCTTCAGAGTGCATGGAACCTGTTTAAAACAACGGTAACAGAGGCCCAGCTCAAGTGCATACCACAAAGAAAGAAGAGCTCATTTAAGTCCAAGAAGGCACCGGCATGGTTAACGAGTGGAGTTAGAGAGGCTCTTAAGTGCAAGGAGAGTTCCTTCTGTAAATGGAAATCCTCCCCAAATGAGGAAAATAAAAAGGAACACAAACTCTGGCAAAAGAAATGTAAGAAGATGATAAGAGAGGCAAAGAAAGATTTTGAGGAACGTATGGCTAGCAATATAAAGGGTAATAATAAAAGCTTCTTTAAATATGTTAGAAGTAGAAAACCTGCCAGAGAACCAGTTGGCCCTCTGGATGGTGAGGGAGGAAAAGGGGAGATTAAGGAGGACTTGGAAATTGCAGAGAAATTAAATGAGTTCTTTGCATCTGTCTTCACGACAGAAGACCTTGAGCAGATTCCGCTGCCTGAACGGCCCCTCTTGACTAAAGAATTAAATCAAATGCAGGTTAAAAGAGAGGATGTTTTAGGACTAATTGATAAATTGAAGATTAACAAGTCACCGGGCCCAGATGGCATCCACCCAAGGGTTATTAGGGAACTGAGAAATGAAATTGCAGATCTCTTAACGGTAATATGCAACTTGTCTCTTAAAACGGCCACAGTGCCGGGGGACTGGAGGATAGCAGATGTCACACCAATTTTTAAAAAAGGAAAGAGGGGGGACCTGGGAAACTACAGGCCAGTTAGCCTTACATCTGTCCCAGGGAAGATGGTGGAAAGCCTCATCCAAGAGAAAATCTTAAAACACATAGAAGAACAAACCTTGCTGAGAGAAAATCAGCATGGCTTCTGCAAGGGTAAGTCTTGTCTGACAAATCTTTTAGAATTTTTTGAAAAGGTCAGCAGGCATGTAGATTTGGGTGAACCAGTGGATATAGTCTATCTGGATTTTCAAAAGGCTTTTGACACAGTCCTTCACCAGAGGCTGCTGAGAAAATTGCACAGTCAGGGGATAAGAGGGCAGGTCCTCTTATGGATTGAGAACTGGTTGAGATCCAGGAAACAAAGAGTAGGTGTCAATGGGAAATTTTCACAATGGAGAGAGGTGAAAAGCGGTGTGCCCCAGGGATCTGTCCTGGGACCGGTGCTTTTCAATCTGTTCATAAATGACCTGGAGACAGGGATAAGCAGTGAGATGAGGTGGCCAAGTTTGCAGATGACACAAAACTTTTCCATGTGGTAAAAACCAGAGAAGATTGTGAAGAGCTCCAGAAGGATCTCTCCAAACTGGGGGAATGGGCTATGAAATGGCAAATGCGTTTTAATGTAGCCAAATGTAAAGTAATGCATATTGGGGCAAAAAAATCAAAACTTTATCTATCAACTCATGGGCTCTAAGTTATCCGTGACAGATCAGGAAAGAGATCTTGGTGTGTTGGTGGACAGCTCCATGAAGGTGTCTACCCAATGTGTGGCAGCGGTGAAGAAGGCCAATTCCATGCTAGGGATTATCAAAAAGGGGATTGAAAATAAAACAGCCAACATTATAATGCCATTATACAAAACAATAGTAAGGCCGCACCTGGAGTATTGTGTACAATTCTGGTCACCGCATCTCAAGAGAGACATAGTGGAACTGGAAAAGGTGCAGAAGAGAGTGAGCAAAATGATTACTGGGCTGGGGCACCTCCCTTATGAGGAAAGGCTAAAACATCTGGGGCTCTTTAGTCTGGAAAAAAGGCGCCTGAGGGGGGATATGATTGAGACGTACAAAATAATGCAGGGCATGAGTAAAGCGGATAGAGGGAAGCTCTTCTCCCTCTCACAAAATACCAGAACTAGGGGATATCCACTCAAATTGAGGGCTGGGAGAGTGAGAACAGACAAAAGAAATTATTTTTTCACCCAGCGTGTTGTTAGTCTGTGGAACTCCCTGCCACAGGATGTGGTGATGGCATCTGGCCTGGATGCCTTCAAAAGGGGATTGGACAGATTCCTGGAGGAAAAGTCCATCACAGGTTACAAACCATGATGGAGATGTATAATCTCCAGGCTTAAAACCAGGGTACCTCAAGGGCCAGATGCAGGGGAGTGGTATCAGGAGACAGATATCTAGTCTCATGCGCTCCCAAACGCATCTGGTGAGGCCACTGTGAGATACAGGAAGCTGGACTAGATGGGCCTTTGGCCTGATCCATCATGGCTCTTCTTATGTTCTTATGTAATATATACCTTTGTCAAAGGCTTTGCTGAAGTCATATTACAGAGGGATGTAATATATCTTGACTTCAGCAAAGCCTTTGACAAAGTGTCCCATGATTTCATGATTAGCAATCTAACTAGGTGTGGGAAGGATGGAAAACCGTCAGGAGGATAAACAGAGGCTTACAGAATCATACTCAGAGAGTGATGAGTAATGACTTTTTCTCTAAGTGGGAGGAGCTAACAAGCGGGTTACCTCAAGGCTCAGTCCTGAGCCAAGTGCTTTTCAATATTTTTATTAATGATTTAGATGATGGAGTGCAGGGAATAATTCTCAAATCTGCAGATGACACAAAATTGGGAGGAATAGCTAATACCTTGGAATATAAGAACGAAGTTCAAAAATATTTTGATAAGGTTGAGCACTGGATGGAAAACAGCAGAATGAAATTTAACATGATTAAGTGCAATGTTGTACACCTAGAGAAAACAACAAAACTGAAATGAAACGGGGAAAACTTGACGTAGTACAAGTGAGAAGGATCATGGAATTGTTGTTTGTCAAAAACTGAATTTACAGCCAGCACTGTGATGTGGTTGTTGAAAGAATGAGGAATCAGGAGAGAGAGAGAGAGAGAGAGAGAGAGAGAGAGAGAGAGAGAGACCAGTCAGCCTTGGAATGGTAAGGTAGTTGTGCTCTAACTGTAAATCTTGCAGATTGTTTAACAAGCTGGAAACAAGGCTGACTGGAAACTTCCTCCTTTCTTTCTGCCTATTCCTTTCTCTGTTTTCCCTCTTGGGTCACCTAGGGCGTTTATACACGACCCCTAAGCTCCGCCGCAAATGGCTGCAAGGTCCGGACCTTAAAAATGTTTACCCACCATTTACCCAATTGTCTCCGGACTTTGCAGACAATTAAGTGCGACCCCGCCCACTTTAGCGCGACCCAGAGCAGTTTTCTTGTACCTGCTTTTTGGATGTGACAAATTTTTGATCCGGTGTAAGGATAGTGAGTGCGGGGCTCTCCTGGCTTCTGTTTGTTCTTTTTTTGCGCCCCGCCCCTTTAAGAGATCTGAATGCTGCCCGGAACAAAACGGAGGTAAACCGGCATTCTTTTCTTTCTTTTTTCTCCCTCCCTCAGGCAGCCAGCAACCAGGAAGTGCGGAGGGGGGTGGGGACAGAGGAAGAGCGAGGAACCCCTAAGATCTCTGGTCCGAATTTAAGTGGCCAACGGATCTTAGGGGTCGTGTAAAAAGGCCCCTAGTCGTCCTACCTCCACTCCAGCAAGCCTTTGAAATAAAAGGAAGGAGGAGGGAATTAGGGAACAAGAAGACATCAGGTGTGGGGCAGAGAGGATTTAAAAGACTGACAATTTCCCACTGCCTGATCTCTCTCACTGCAGCTTCAGCTGATGGGAATGGCTTCTAACAGAATGGTTACAAACCCTCCACAACAGCTCAAGTGATCACATTGTCTGGACCAATGCAAATGCATTCAGTTCTAAAAGTTGAAAGAAAAAATAACTGTGGATTGAGATATGGGGGTGGGGTGGGGAATTATGGAATGATTTGCATTGACTGATTTGCATCAGGTTATCAAGAGAAAATAATACAAACCTGTCTGTTCCCATCCTAGAGCATTTCCTGTACTACTTGTCAATGTAGTTGCTCTCTAAGCCTTTGAGAAATTGATCTTTCTCCTTTTCACTCATCGCTTTTTGAATAATGTCTAATGACTCCAAGCCAAAGAAAAGCAAAACATCAACCATGAATTTTCACAACTGTTAGCGCCTAGGGCGAGTGCCCCAATTGCTCCTAATGCTATGGGAAAATAAGCACAGGTTTCAAGAATATATATGAGAGCAGTCCAATAAAGTAAAAATGTACATAATCAGTATTTCAATAATTATACAAGGCAGTCCAGTTATATGAAGTTTGATTCATGGAGCTAATTATTAATGCAGGAGGAAGTAAATACAGTAATACCTTGGTTTACGAGCATAATTCATTCCAGAAACATGCTTTTAAACCAAAACACTGTGCTGCAGACAGTGAATAGCCAATATTTTAGATATAAATCTTTCCTAGCCCTCCCTACATACATAGGGAGTAGTAATTGTGTATTGAATTATTTTAAAAAATCTTATTTATGAATGTAGGATATTATACTACTCTATCCACAGTTCAAAATGCCAGGGAATGACACAATATTGCTGTGCCCAGACTGCCAGCAGGAAAAAAAGGATGCCAGATTTAACATGCAAAGGACCTGAATGTTGATGGCACCAATGTTAGCAGTCAAGATGGTCTACAGCAGGCATGTCCAGTGTCAAGCCTGGGGACCAAATGCGGCCCGTTTACAAATTTCAAGCGACCCGCAGCCTCTTCTCTCCACTGGCTCAGACTGTCATGCATCCCTGCCAGCTGGCCCCTTCCCATACCGGATGGAGGCATCAGCTTGCAGTTTTATGTTTTGCCTGCCCTCCCTGCCTCTGTCCACCACTACCCAGCCACCTCTCTGGAGGCATGATGCCTTTGTACTCTGGACCTTCATGATGAGTAGATGAATATACCATTGTTTGGTCTACTTGACTCCGTCCTTAGCCATCAGGGCAGTGGTTCTCAACCTGTGGGTCCCCAGATGTTCCTGGACTGCAACTCCCAGAAATCCATTTCAACACAGCGAGTGGTGGAGGCTTCTGGGAGTCCAGGAACATCTGGGGACCCACAGGTTGAGAAACCACTGCTCAGAGCAACTAGCTGGTTCACTTGCTGCATGGTTTTGTGCTATAATTCTTAGAATCCTGCAGCCAACATTTCCGTGTTCAGGCAAGTTCAGTAGCATAGGCAGACATCATAAACAATATATATATAGTACCTTCTTGTATTTGGCCCGAGTCTCCCACCATTTAGCGTCAGTGGATGAACTAGGTTCTGGCATTGTTGGAGATGGGAGATAAATGTCTCTCTATCCACTTTCACCCTAATCATAGCAAATTTAATATACTTCCCTCCACTCTCTCTCGCTAGCTCCCCCTAAAAATGTCACTTCTCAAATGTCACAACATTGACAAGTTGTTCTAACCCAAATCGCTGGGGTTGCCTTTTCTGCCCATTCCTTTAAGTCGACAAAAATGATGAAGATAAATGACTGGACAACCTTGACCTGTTGAACCTCTGTGTCGGGCTGCTCTGTTAATGGCAAAGGAAGGTGGGGTTGAGGGGAAGGATCCAACCTCCTTGGCCTGTTATTTCTGGCATATCTTCCCATGTATCACTACAGCTAAAACACCATTTATAAAATACGTTTAAGCTGCCTCCCTCCCGTAGGGGAGGAGAACCTTAAGCTCTTCTGTGGGAGAAATAAGGATTTTTTTTTTAGCTTGGTTGAAGAAAACCAGATCAAACCATCAGTGAGCGGAAACAACAAAGGAATGTCCTGGCTATTTCTTTTTCTTTTCTAAGTTTCTAAGTTTAGACGTGGAAATCATGTCAGGGTTGGGATGTGTGGAAATTCCTCCGCACATTGTTACTTAGTAGAGGAAGTACTTTATAGCTCAGCTATTGCCCTGTGCGTATATAGAAGGTAGACAGTTTCCACTGACTTGCACAAGCTGGAACTCCCCACTTTGAGTGGCCTAGATTTTGGGTAGAAATGCAAACACCACCACCACCAACAACAACAATGGCAACACTATCAAAGTTAAAAAAAAACCTGTATGCCTAATAATTTTCATTATTTGGCTTTTGTGATGGCTACACGGCTCCCCAACTTGTTTTGTTCAATTAAAAATACTGTTTTGGGTTGTTGTTGTTGTTGTTGTTGCTTTGCTCTCTTTTGCCTCTCTGTTACAGATTTAGGGAGGAAAACATTAATCCTAGTAAAACAAAGCAAACATTTTTCTCATTCTAAAGAGGGTTTGTTTTGGGCCACTGCACTGCACAATTGGAGGCTTTAATAAAGAACAATTGTGGGGTTGCCATCAACCTCCCTCTGTGTGGTCTGGTACGTATAAGGATGTAAAGTGGATGTTGCTGTTGGCTTTTTCACACACACCTTTGTTCTCTCCTGGAATTGAACACCTCTGAAATATGTTTGGAAAGATGGCAAGGAAGAAAGTGAGGAGACTGAAAGTATTCACAACTGTGTCTTTCTGAGTGACTCTTCTAGTCTAGGGCAGGAAACAAAAGGGAGTGAACAGCACACACAGTGCAGATGGAGGAACATGCATGTCCAGTAACAGTCCTTTTCACAGTTTCAGATGTAACAGTCCAGCAGGGCTAATGCTATTGGTCCCATACATGGAATGCATTTTTTCTTGAGAAATCAGTGTGGCGCCATCATCCTGGGCAATCTCATCTCTTCATCATGTTAACTTCATGTTATGTTTCTGTCAAGGTATAATTTACAGACTGAAACAAAACAAGGCTTGTGGTAATCAACAGCCATGTTGAACATGTGTGTGAAATGCTGAGTAACTGTGATTAACAAAAAAAGGAAGGCTAACACATGTGTATTAAGGTTAAAGTAAATGATGTACTGCTTTGTGATTGGCTGAGGCTTGTATATAGTGAAAACCCATATGTAATGTTTTTGGGGGAATTCTCTTCTTTACTTTGTTATGCTCTCGGATTGACCTACTGGAAATATACCTATGGTGATGGTGAGCTCTGCTTTAGTGTCTTTATTTTCTGCTGAGACAACTATGCTCAAAAGCCTACTCCAACAGTTTCATTTTTCATTTCTTCTCACCAGTACCTCTTGTTCAAAACCTATAAAGAGGTAGCTGGGAGCGAAGATCCTGTGTGAGCTGCTACCTGACGTATTTGTAGAGGTCCTGTGTCCTTACTTGCAGGAAATGTGTAATTCTCCTTGCCTTTCCCTCTACCCTACAAAGGATCCTTGACTCCTGCTTTTATGGCTCTCTGGAGACTTCCTCCACCTCTTGGTTCATGTTTCCTGTGCAGCTGGTTACGTGATATGAGCCAGAGCAGCCATGCAACCAGGAGGCTATATCCAATTGCTAGTCCCAACTAAAGTACTCCTGTTGAATCGAGGGGGTTTACATTTGGCAATTGATTCAATAAGTTTACTCACATTGGGCCTGACAATTGGATCCGGGCAAGGAAAGTCAAATCAAATATCACACACAGGTAGCTTGTTACTAAGGGAAGGCTTGTCTGCTTGTAGAAGGACAGAAAAGATGGGGCCAGCCTGGCCTCCACTGGGAAGGAGTTCCAAAGTCTGGGAGCAGCAGCAGTGAAGGCCCTCTCCCTTTCCTTTCTAAATGCACCTGTGAAGGTGGTGGGACTGAGAGAAATGCCTTCCGAATTATACAAGCCAGTTCATAATGTCAGATAGCTGAATGTAGCTGGCACACTAGTTTTAATTGTCCAGATGCTACCCAGGTTCAAATGTGAATCCAGGAGCACCCCAAAATTCATCACCTGTTTTTTCAATGGGAGTGTAATCCCATCCAGTACAGCCTGCATCCCTAGTCCTTGAACTGTCCAGAAGCACCTCTGTCTTGTCTGGATTAATTTTCAGTTTATTCTCCCTCATCCAGTCTGTTCCTGGTATCAAGCACTGATCTAGAGCTGAAGCCTGTTTTTCATTTAGGTGGCAAGGAGCAGTAGAGTTGGGTGTCCTCTGCATACTGGTGACAGTGAGCTCCAAAACTTCAGATAATCTGAGAGTGGTTTTACGTAGATATTGAAACACCTAGGGGACACAAGAGAACTCTGAGGGACCCCACAAGTAAGTGGGCAGGGTGTTGAACATGAATCTCTGATTTAGTCCACCTAGCACCAAAACATGTATGCTGTGTTCTAGCACCGAATGGTAAGATAGCCTCTGAACTGATGCAAGCATAGAACAGTGAGTACTTAAAAATCCAAACTTCTATTTCTTTTTAATGCTAGTGTCTGGATACATAGACCTTAAGGGGTTCCACTGATACTTTTTTATTTTTGCATTCTGCTCTGAGTTACTCTAGAAGTTACTCCCCACCCCCCACCCCCAAGCCATCACTCTTTGGATATGTTGGATTACAGCTTCTGTCACCCAAGTCAATTTGGCCCTGGCAGAGGATGAATCAGCACATATGGAGAATACCAGGTGTTGCTATAACAATTCAATATGTGATTAAATATCTTACTACTTTCAGGCTGGCAAGTATGGAGTCGTGTTGGGTTTTCTTCCCCTTCCCCTTATTTGTCCTGTGGGGAATCTTCTTCATCAGGTTTTCTCTTTGCTTGGTACTCTCCTTTGTTCCTTTTCCCAGAAGGAGGCTCACCAGGTCTGGACTTTTCTGGACATTGAGTCACGGCAATTGGACTTCTTTTCTTGAGAGATCAAAACGTTTCACTCCTCATCCAAGCAGCTTCGTCAAAGCTGACAAAGTCACTTGGATGAGTAGTGAAACGTTTCGATCTCACAAGAAAAGAAATCCAATTGTCGTGACTCAACTTCCACCTGGATGACTGAGAATCTTCACAGACAGGTCTAGGTTTGCTCAGACACACCTTTTGTTGTCCTCCTTTTTGCACCAGTTGGTGCCACTCCATGGTGGATCTTCCTGGGATTCTCCAGTGTGCCCTCCTGCCCCTGGGTTCTCAGCCTTAGAAGGATGTTAAAAAGAGAATTCATCAATGAACCGGCAAATACAAGTGACTCAAATGCCACAAAAAGTGTGGTTTCTTCCTCACCACCCTGCCATTCCATTCAGTTGCCCCAAACATTTTGTGCCAGAATTCGTGGTTTTTACAAGATACAGTGGTGGATGTGGCCGAGCTGCAATCATCTTGGTATCTGAAGCTGAAATTCTCTCTCATCCCATCTCGGGAGTGTGTTCTGAGACTGCCTTTTTCAGTGCACACCAAGCTGAAAGGTTTTCCAGTTCAACCTCAGATGCCACAGAAAGCAGTGGGCAGAAGAAGTGAGAAGAAGGTGAGCATGATGATGCCCTGGGATGGCCTTTTGGGCAACAAGAACATGCCCTTTTGCTACATGTATTAGTTGCCCCACACTTTCTCTCTACCATTCAGCTGAAATCGGATCCCACTGAATGAGCTCACAAAAGCACTGGCCTGTTGTCTTAAATAACACTTTCAAACCAGAATGTGACCATATGTCCTCTTGGAACTGCTTTCTCCAGCATCCCACTAGCCTGTGGGCTTCTTCTGCGACCCGCAGCACCAACTGTTCGGGGCCTTTGTCTCATTCTGCCTAGTGGAACAGCTGACTCTCAATGCTTGCCCAACTCTCCTGCACTAGGGGGGGATGGCTGGTTGTAGTCAGCTAGTTCCCTTTCGGCTTCCAGGTGTCTTGGCTATTCCTATTTTGGGGAACAAAGTCCTGAGAAGGTCTCTTACCTTTGCTCATGTAGATTGGAGCCTGAGTACAGTACTTATACCAGTGGTTCCCAACCTTCCTAATGCCGCAACCCTTTAATACAGTTCCTCATGTTGTGGTGCTCCCCTTGCCCTGCTTGGAAGAGGCCACAAGCCCCCTTTGGCATGCCACTGCCCTAGGTGCCATAGAGAACTTCCCTCTAGAGCAGCGTTTTTCAACCACTGTTCCGTGGCACACTAGTGTGCCGCAAGATGTTGCCTGGTGTGCCGTGGGAAAAATTGAAAAATTCTAAAGAAATTCAACCCAGGGCCGGCGGGCGGCCCACAGCTGGGCGGCGCTATAAATAGCGTCCAAGGGCCAGCTTGGCTCCTCCCCCCGAGGCCCGCGGCGCTGGCGTCACTTCCTCCCCGGCCAGACCTGGCCCCGCTCATTCTCTTAGTGTTTGCCCTGTGCCTGCCGCCGCCGCCGCGACTCGCTCGCTTCCCTCTCCCCCCTCCTTTTTTTACCTTGGACTACCACCACCCCTTTCCTGGGAGCTACCAATGGACTGAGCCGCCCGACAGCCCACCCACCAACATGAGCCGGCCCGGGAGCCCCAGCCCAGAACAAACCACCAGGTGAGGGGAAGGGAAGGAGGGGCGCCCGGCTGCCCCACGAGCACCGCGGCAGGGCTGTGAGGAGGAGGGGATGGAGGAGGCCTCTGCCGGGCCTGGGCTCAGGAGGCGGGCGGGCGGGGGGGGGCTACTGGCATGGCTGGCCGGCCGGCCGGCCGGCCTTTAAGGTCCGGGAGGGGAAGAGCCGTCTCTGAGGGGCCCCGCGATGGGTTCCTTGAAGTCTTGCCCCTTTCTTTCTGTCTTGGGTTGCACTCTTCTCTCTCTCTGTCTTTTCTTTCTTTCCCCCCACCTCTCTCTTTCCATTCGTACCCTTTCCCCTCTTCATAGAAACGTGCTCATTTCTAGCCTGCATATGTGTATGTCTAGCAGCCTGCCTACTGTAATTAAAACTGTAAACCGCCCAGAGACTCCTTGAAGTGGTATGGGGCGGTATACAAGCAGAACACTTTCTGCCTTCTTTCCTTCCGCCCTCCTTCATCCTCCTCCCCTCCTGTCGCTGGACTTGCTGAAGGCATCTGCCTTGGCCACAGTGTGGAGAGCAAAATGGGCTTTTGGGCCTTATTTGTGTTCCTGGAGAGTCAGTGCCCCTTCTCAGGTCTCCACTGGACACAGAAGTCCATGCAGGGCAAAATGTCTTTAAAAAAACAACACAGGTAAGTGGGAACTGGGTGCTAGAGAGCGGGCTGCCTCAATCTGTGGCCCCTCAGTCCTGCTTCTCCCTACACCAGCAATGGCGAACCTTTTAGAGACCGAGTGCCCAAACTGCAATTCAGAACCCACTAATTTTTTCATAAAGTGGCAATACAGCAATTTAACCTGAATACAGGTGGCTGTGAAGGGATGATGTCGGGTGCCCACAGAAAGGGCTCTGAGTGCCACCTTTAGCACCCATGCCAGAATATCAGCTTTGTGTTCAGCCAAACAGGCCCAGGTTGCGCACTGAAAAGTATTTTATAATTTTTCATATTTCTGTTTACTTACTATTTCATAATAAAGTAATTATAAAATACTTTCTTTGTGTTTATTTGATTCCTATTCAAGAGAATTACTTTATATATAATCAATATAGGCACAGAGTTAAATTTTTTAACATTTTCTAATGGTGGTGTGCCTCGTGATTTTTTTTCATGAAACAAGTGTGCCTTTGCCCAAAAAAGGTTGAAAAACACTGCTCTAGAGGCACCCTCAGCCAATCACAGCCTCCAGTGCCATTGACTGACATCCCCTCCAACCTATCAAGCTGTAACTCACTCTTCTCCCCCCTTCCTCCTCCCCCTCCTCCTCCAGAGCCAAGCCATTTGTGCCTTTTTCTTCACTGGTTCATGGCAACCCCTGTGAAATGGGTGTTCGACCCCCAAAGGAATCCCGACCCCCAGGTTGGGAACCACTGATATATCATCCTTGTAAGACTCATCATCATCCTCTTCATTTGCCAAGGGATGGGGCCTTCTGTCAGAGCTATTCCTTGCAGTTTTGCCCCATTATTTTTTTACTTTTATTTCCTTTTCTAAGAACAATATCCTACCTTGAGTCCATAAATGTCTAGTTTTAAACAATTCTTACAGGGCTATTTGCTTTTGGCAATAAATCATGTATCTAGTAATTACAAAGTTATGCTTCGGTGCATTTTAAGGCATTTTGTCAGGATTTTGTCAGGTTTGGTGCCATTCCCTTATCCATGCTCAGTGTCAAGGAAGATCATATTTTGTTTTGAGGTTTGTGTAGTTTTACAAACACATCAAAACAGCAGTATCATAACTAAGGGAACCAAATATTTCCATGTATGTTGCAATAATGGCAAAGCAAGGTATTAAGAGCAGCCAACACAACAAATTTCTAGGATCAAAAGTCTGATTCTGGGGGAAAGGCAGCCTATAAAAAGACAAATAAAAAAAGTTCGATTAACAGAAATATTGCTGCCAAGAAGAAACAAGTAACCCAACTTGCTCCATCCAAAATGTATTGTTCTGAACTCTTGACTCTATCCTAGTAGCCCATTGACTGGCAGAAAACCCAGGAACTGGTCTGGGATCTTGATAACGAAATTTCAGCCCTGGAATCCTCTAGTAGTGCCTGTAAATACTTCCACATTTTTGGAATGGGTTCTTAAGCAGAACCTCAACCTCCATCCCCAAAAAGGTAGCTGAAATAGTGTCAGTCTTACCATCAAGGTGAGTAGTTTTGAAAATGTAGTGTACTTTCTTTGAAATGACCTAGATGAACTTTGGTCTTGCTGGGTAATTTCAACCTGACAAGAAATTTGGTTAAATCGCCTGGGACTTAGCACAACAAAGGCTGATTCATCCCTTCATGCTTGTCAGCTGAATGAACTAGTTTAAAATATTCAGTGATAACACATTTATGTCATTGCAAGAGATCTCCTAGACTGGGAGGGACCTGCCTTCTGAAAATGCAAGGAAGATGATAGATGGAAGCCCTGTCAACGGACAGTTACGACATCTGTTATTTGCCTGAGATACTGAAAGGGGACAACTTCCTGTGAGTCACGGTGCTCCACCTGGCTCAGACTCTCAAAACTAGGGCAGCAGCAGCCAGCTCCACATGCCTGAACCCTACCTGGGTGCAATCCAGCCACATCGGTTGAGGGCCATTGCGCTTCCCCACTTGGCTTTTTTGTTAGGCAAGGAAGAGCCACTCGGGAGGATGCAGGGCAAGAATAGACACCGACCTTTCTCAGGGACAGTGATTCATATGCCTCCTCATTAATTATTCGTTCAAAGAGCTAGCTGTTTCTGTTTCCCCTGGGTCTATATAGCACAAAATTTCCCCTCCTCTGAAGTTTGCTAATTTAATCATAAAGCCAATTTGCAAAGTGTTGGCTTGGGGCACAACACCTTTCTCTGCTGCAAATAGTAGCTTCCTGGGCTATAATGGGGGGCTCCGTGCTATACACCATCTTGTCAGGCTTTAAAAAGCTTCTGGTCTGTGACTTCTAATCAGAGACATAACAACAGATGAAAATAGTGGGTTGGATGGGACACCACATGCCTGCCCACATGCCCACCTACCATCACCTTGTCTGGCTCAATGGGTGCAAGATTTCCCCTCCTTGCTCTAGAAGATGGAGTGATGAGCAAATTGGTACCAGCTGAGACCTGACAGGAAGGCAGAAACAGGCACCATCCAGCAAATCCAACTTGGGACAAGCCGCAAGGAGGAGTAGGATGGCCACAGTGTCCTCTTAGGGAGGATGGTCTTCCATTTGAAGGGCTGCCATAGACTACTCCTCTGTTGGAAGGGAGTAGTCTGGTTGACTTCAAAAGTAAAGATTTCTAAGGAGGGAGATGGTGGTCCTTCAAGTTCCCAGACCTCCATGAGCAGGATCTGGGCAGCAGGTCCATCACGTAAAAGGGCATGTTGAATGTGATACAAGCCTGTGTCTTCCTTTGTCCTCCTTCTTGATGGTGGTGGGTGTGGAAATGGCCACACCCTTTTGAGCAGAAATCAGGGTCATCACTCCGTACAATAACCAGCAGGGTCCAAAGTAGGTGACCGGGCTGGCGTACCAGCCTTTGGAAGAAAGATATACTTACCATCTGAGAAAAAAAGGTGGAAGCTGTAAGATCATGACGTCTAGACCCTATAATCACCCAACTGCGCCACTAAGAAACTGCACCTAGTCCATGGAAATAACAAGATTTACGGACGTGTCTGTTTTAATCTCTCCTGTAACTAGTGATTGAAGAATGCAGCAGACATTCCAGCCAGTTCATGACATTCTCCTCATTTCAGACTCCAAGGAGAGTTTCCTGTGTCACACCAAAGCTACCCATGGAAATTGGGAGGGTGGGGCTCTTCTCTGCTCACTGATAATCCTTTCCTGCCCTGGGGCAGCTTGATCTGTGTCCTCCCAGCAGCCAGGCTGGGTTTAGTTGCCTTCCTGTTCCTGTTTGTCAGCCACTTCTGTTCAAGGTTTTTCTGTCCTGTGCACCCCCATATGTCTTTCTGATTAGTATTCCATTATATTGGCAGACACTTGAAAGACATCTTCTCAATAAACCCAAACTGCCTGCTTCCTGCATTAATGGAAGGACAGTGTGGGGGAGGGGGAGGGGGGGGAGAAATCTTCATAGCCACCTTATCGGCAGATACAAAGTATGTTAAGGATGCAAATTCGTAGTTTAAAATTATTATTATTATCAGATTTTGCTGTCTAGCCTTTTATAGGTATCTGCAGATGATCATGGCTCACTTTATGATTAAAAACAACAACGACATAGTAACTACAGGAGACCTTAAATGCCTCTGCCTGCCACCACTTGCAATGGGCAATGCAGTAACAATAAGGTCAAGGCATATTATTTTGGCACCTGAAAACCCCAAAGTACAGTAGGACCCCGGTATCCGCTGGGGATTGGTTCCAGGCCTTCACATGGATAATGAAAACCGTGGATAAGACAGAACATCAAAAAACCCACAACTGCTGTTTTGTGACAGTTACTTGCTTTACAGCTGCTGCTTTGTGACAGTAGTTTGCTTTACAGCTGCTGTTTGGGACAGTAGCTTGCTTTATGACAGCTGTTTTATGACAGTAGCTTGCTTTACAGCTGCTGTTTGTCACAGTGGCTTGCTTTGTGGCTGCTGAATTATTTACTTATTTTTTCCTCTGCCAACCGTGGATAACTGAATCAGTGGATATGGGGGTCTACTGTACCCTTATTCCCATTCATTTATTGCAATACAAAGAAGAAGAAGGAACCCCTTTTATTCTCTTTCATTGCACTTCAGAGCTGTTGCCTGAGACAGCTGCTTTCCATTGTCCAACAGTAAGGCAGGCCCTGGGGGAGGTCTACCAACTGATGTATGTTCCCAGGGCCTGAATGAGGAGCAGGGGGTCTGCAACCTTCCAGCCACCCATCAGCTCTGCCCAACATGGCCAGTGATTGTGGTGTCCAGCAATATCACCAAGAATACAGTTTTTCCATTTGTCCAACAAATGTGCACTTCGAATGTCTTCTTTTCATGCCTAAAAAGATGCCCGGCAGAGCAGAAAAGATGTCAATAGTGGGCATATTAACTCTTCTGTGAGGCCCCAAAAGCATGTATGCTTTCCAGCGAAATATTAACCTTGAAATATTTTCTGTTTCAAAAGACTGCTTTAAAACACAGCTGGATTATTTCACTGGCTATCTGAGGGAGAGACTGTGAGTTATTTGGGAGTTGGGGGCAGGAATGGGTGTGGAAACCCAGTCAAGAAGTTCAGGGCAGTCCAACCTGATTCTCCTTGCCTGTCCCTGATGTATCTTCTTCTGCTTTTGTGAGAGTTTGAAAAGCTACGAGTGCTCAATTTTCCTGTAAAGTGTTGGAAAAATGTGACAGGGAATGAATCCTAGAGCATCTGTGAATCGGTTTCATTGGAAGGGGAAAACAGGCCATTTCTACAGGACAAATAAGTGGAGATTTTATTCCTGTTGAATAGTTGTAGCTACAATTCCTGTTGTAGCACCAGAATCCTGGAGATTAGGAACAGGCAGCAGCCGGATCAGGCTTTAGGGTAGGGGTGTCCAAATTTTTTTGTAAGGAGGGCCAGATTTGGTGGCTGAGAATGCAGGGGGGGGGAGTGCTCCCTGCCCCTGCCCCCACTGCAATCCTCACTGACTGACCCCTAAACCCTACCCACTGACCCCAGAGCACCATTAACTCCCAGAACAGGGCCAAACAGCTCAAAAACTCACAACAAACAAATAAATTGTAAACACCAGAAGGAACCGTAATGTATATAAGCAGTTTCTTCTGATTTTACATTTGCATGGGCCAATCAGAATGGCCTGACGGGCTGGATCTTGCCCATGGGCCGGACTTTGGGCATAGCTGCTTTAGGGGCAGATCTGTGGGCGAGTCAGGAGACAAATGCAAGGAGTTCTGCCTTCCTAGTAGTCAACAATGCCCGATCTTGCCTGATCTCGGAAGCTAAGCAGGGTCAGGCCTGGTTAGTACTTGGATGGGAGACCACCAGGGAATACCAGGTACTGTAGACGCCTGGAGTAGGAACTGGCAAACCACTCCAGTATTCCTGCCAAGAAAACTCCATGGATGTGGAGTCACGAAGGGTCGATCACAACTGTAACAACACAGCACAACACAGGAGACAAATGCAAGGAGTTCTGCCTTCCTAGTAGTCAACAAGGGGAAGAGCAGAAGAGTAGGTTCCTCCTCTGAATTAGGCTACTGAAATTAGAAGCAGTTCAGGGAAAATGAAGAGTGATTTGTGCATGAAGTGCTGCGAGTCCAGTTCTGCCAGTAAACTGACATCCTGGTCTGGATCAGTGGTCAGAGGCAGCTGGCTTCCTAATTCTATATGCATTTTTTTCAGGTTGTTCTTCTGCAAAGCAAAGGGATGCTGTGAGTTCAATGTGGCAAATGCTTTGGTGGGCCTTTGTTGCACAGCCATTCCCTTCTGTTGGCACCCGAAATGCAAGCCATTTGCCTCGTCTCTCTAAATTAAGCTTGCTGACCTTGACTGGGATGGAGGATGGTGTTTTACCCATACCCATCAGTAGACATGGGCACGACTCGGCGAAATTGTCGTTTCCGTTTTCGGTTATCGTTTCCGTTACGTAACGGAAACGGTAATGATAATTAAGCCGTCAGAACTCAAACTCGAAGCGAAAAAAGAAAAATTTGGTCGGGCTTTTCGTTTCCATTTGTGGCATCGCGGCGATCGCACAATGCGAAGCACAGAAAAAGTTTTTAAAAGTTTTTTTAAAAACCCTGACTCCCGGCCAAAAAAGCAGGCGAAAATATGCCTGACTGAGGCTTTGCCACCTACCAGAGGGGTGGTTTCTGGGGGGTCCCCGGCCTTTCCCCCCCTCTTCTCCTGTCCTGGGCTGCTTGCACCAGGCTAGGGGGGGTCATCCTCGTCATCTCGCCATGCCATTCGGTGGGGGGGGCATCCAAAATGGCGACCGCAATTTTTCTTTTGAAATCGTGGTCAAAAAACACACCAAATCACCACAGAAACATGTGAAATTTATTTATTTTAAATGCCTGAATTTTAATAGTAGCAGCAGTGGGTTTTTTATAGCAATAAAACATCATATTGATTTTATTTTATTTTATTTTATTTTTTATTCTTTTAGACCTGCCCATTTGGGCTGGGCATGGGGTGGGACCATGCAAATTGTTTGAACCATTCCACCAATGGCATCACCAGGTTTTTGACTGACACTTCCGGATGTCTCAGAGGGCATAAAAAGCCGAGGCACCTTCCAGAAATCGCAGTCGGGTGTATGGATGTGGTTGAGGGAGGAGGGCTGGCTGCTGGTGCTGGTGTGATCTGATCGAGATTGAGGAGGGAGGCTGGAGGCTTTAGGATTTAAGTTAGGCAGGCAGGGAGGGAATTGAATTTAGAAAATAATTTCTTTGATACCCTGCAGCTTTGTCTGCTGAAGGGAATAGCAGTTTATTCTTTATTTCTTCTCTGGCAGTTTGTGAGGATTTTTTTTCTGATAAAGGAGGAGGTTCGACTGGGAGTGGGAGGTGTGGATTTATTTTAAAAATATATTATATACTGCCATTTATTTTCTATTTTCCCAACTTCAATTTGTTTGCACACACACACATTTGGGGTGCAAGTCAAGAACAGAACCTCTATCCTAAGTGATATCCTAACTGCCCACTCGCCCGCCTGCCCACGTCGCCACCCGCCTGTGGCCCGCGCCGCCGCCCACCCCACTCGCCCACCTGTGGCCGCCGCCCACCCACTCGCCCGCCCGCGGCCGCCACCCGCCCGCTCACCCCCCCCCCCCCCCCGCCCCGCCTGCCGCCTAGGGCGCAAAAACACCTAGCGCCAGCCCTGATTGCGGAAAGCCCCTATGCTCTGGGAAGTCAAATCATGCTAAATCGCGGTGGAAACGACAAACGGAAACGACAAATTTTTGAAAAATTTCGCGACAAACAGAAACGACCTGAAACGGACCCATTCCAACAAACAAAAACTCGAAACGTCATTTAAAGAAGGATTCATCAGTCAGCCCAGTGGATTTTGCCTCTCTGACTCATCTCAAAGAGCAAAATGTCTCCACCCACTTGTAAGAGGGAACCCTGATAGGGGTGGTCTTGGTTACATGGCAGCTTTTCCTTGCAGTGATGTTGCCACCTTCCAACCCCTGTGATCCGTGCACCCAGGGTTGGCCACTGCAGGTGCAGGGTCACCTGGAGGCAGTCTCGGCCTTTAGCCCTTCTTGTGGGCAGCCAGAACCTAGGTTTGCTTTATGGACTGACTGCATGATGACGTCTGAGCGTTTATGTCGTGCTCTACGTTCTGAGCTCTAAGGGGAAGGTACATCAAAAATCAGCTTAATACCATTTCAGCTAGTAATTTTAAACCATTTTTAAAATTTAAAACACTCAATAAGTTAAATAAGTGGAGACTGTTTCAAGCATGTAAATAAATAACATAAACATTTAGAAAACATTGTGGCACCTTAAAGACTAACTGCTATATTTTGCTTTTATGGACAAGTCCACTTTCTCAGACGTCAGGCTAAGGGGACCTGTCCACAACCTCTGCATGCAAACTTTTTTTCCCTTTTGTTCTTGTCCTAATTTGTGTTGTGTCATTACAGTCGTGACCGACTCTTTGTGACCCCATGTCCATGGAGTTTTCTTGGCAGGAATACTGGTGTGTCTTGCCAGTTCCTACTCCATGTCCCAATTTAAAACGTTTTAAAACCCCATAGAACAATTAAAAAAATAAACTCTTAAGAAACAGCACACATGTAATGGGATTTCTATTAACTGTTCAAGCCAACATTCTTAAACTCCAAGAGCTTGGGTACCCTTATTGTAAGTCATATTTCCACTTGCTGGTGAAATTCATCAATGCAGGAGAGAAAGTGCACTTCTGTTTCTCCACAGATTATATAACTCCAATTCAGAGGGTGCAGGGAAGGACCTGTTGAGTCTGGGCTAAGGCAACTTGCCTCCTTTCTTGCCACAGGAGAGAAAGTGCTCTTCTGTTTCTCCACAGATTATATAACTCCAATTCAGAGGGTGCAGGGAAGGACCTGTTGAGTCTGGGCTAAGGCTAAAGGTGGGCCAATGGGCTCTGGGGGGGTGGGTCAGGTTAACCATCCCTTGGGAGGTGTCAGGCAGGTGGAGTTTGGGAAAGGTGGGCCAATGGGGTCTGGGGGTGGGTGGGTCAGGTTAACCATCCCTTGGGAGGTGTCAGGCAGGTGGAGTTTGGGAAAGGTGGGCCAATGGGGTCTGGGGGTGGGTGGGTCAGGTTAACCATCCCTTGGGAGGTTTGGAGTTTGGGAAAGGTGGGCCAATGGGGTCTGGGGGTCACCATCCCTTGGGAGGTGTCAGGGGTGGAGTTTGGGAATGGGTGGGGTCTGGGGGTGGGTCGGGGCACTTCAGGTGAGATGGTTTCATGGGTTTCCGATGGGTTTCCGGCTGGGAGAACAATGGGTGGTCAAGACACATAATACAGATACACATCACACAATCTGGGAAGGGTTGCAAACACAGTGGATGAACGATGAGTCATCCATGATAAGGGATGGGGTGAGTATAGTCCTGAGGTAGAATAATGGCAGAGCTTCCCATGGTCCAAATGCAGACAAAGGTATTTGATGTCCAGGTGCTTGAGCCGGAGGCTGGAGGGCTAAGCAGGAAAGGTGCCCCATACAGCCCATTATCTCTGTGGAGGAAGGAGAAGATTCCCTCTGGCAGAACCCAGTAGTAGTAGTAGTAGTAGTAGTAGTAGTAGTCTTTGAGATTGTTAACTGCTGAATGAATCCCACGTTTTAACAAAGTCTTTGCCATTATCACAGCCTGTCATTTCTCATTTAACTCTGTGCCTCAGAGTGTGAAGTTTTGCCTTCTGGCACTGTGGCTGTTACAGGCCTAAAGAACCAGGGAGGTGTTACTGCTGTTGAAAGATGCTGCAGGAGGATGCCTTTTCATTAGTGCGAACATAAAATTACCGTATATCACTTATGGTTCACATTTCAGGCTTTTCAACTCCTTTCTTTCCTTCAGAATATAAAATCTTTAGAATAGATTTGGTGTGTTGTTGTGGTGGTTGCCATTATATTTTGCTTTCCTCCTCTTCTGGGGCAATTACTTATTTCAGAAATACCAACTGTGAGTATACTGTATATGAGGGATACTTATTTTTATCCTTTGTGTTGAAAGGATTGCAAGGCAGGTTGCTAATGACTGAACTTCCAAAGAAAGAAATCAAAGCAAAAATGTTCATGCAAAAACATTTAGTCACCACAATATAACAGCAATCTAAAAGGATTCATCAAAAGTAAGAACAACCCTTGAGGTGGGTAAAAGCAATGGAAAATTCACAAACATATGTTTATGGGCAATCATAGATATCTGGATCCTCACCTCCACCCCCACCCCTGAGAGCCATACTAAAGGAATCGGGCTTGATTGGGGTATTTATTATTATTATTATTATTATTATTATTATTATTATTATTATTATTATTATTATTATTATTATTATTATTATTATTATTATTATTATTATTATTGGTTTATGCCAGAGTCTCTGAAGTTCAATTTTCAGAACCTGATATTGGGTAATTTTTTCAAGTTGTTTCTCTGTGACTCTACTATCACCTGGTATAGCAATATCAATGATCCACACTTTTTCTTCTCCACAATTATAATATCCGGGGTATTATGCTCCAAAACCCTGTCTGTCTGTATTTGGAAGTTCCAAAGTAATTTTGCATGCTAATTTTCAATCATTTTTTTAGTCTTATGATTCCACCAGTTCTTGGCTACGGGCAGATGATAGTTCTGACACAAATTCCAGTGGACCATTTGAACAACTACAGTACATTATGACACTGTTTGTATTCAGTATGAGCAATTTTCTTGCAACAACTCAATATATGGTCGATAGTTTCATCCCCCCCTTTACAGAGTCTACATGTGGGGTACTCAGATGATTTTTCTATTCGAGCCTTAACTGCATTTGTTCTGATAGCTTGTTCTTGAGCTGCAAAAATCAGGGCTCTGTCTCTTTTTTCAGTGTACCATTGGTGAGCCATAACCAAGTCTTTTCCTCATCTACTTTTCCTTTGATTTTTTCCAGGAACTGTCCATGCAGTGCTTTATTATGCCAGCTATCAGCTTGTATTTGCATCATTGTTTTCCTGTATTGACTCTTTGTTTGCTTTACTGTAAACAGCTTCTTATTCTAAACCTCCAATAATGCTGGCTCTGTACTATTTTTTACATAATCTGCCAATGCATGTTTCTCTTCTTCAACTGTCTGCTTCACTTGCAGAAGACCTCTACCACCTAATTTTCTAGGTAAATACAGCCTGTCAACATCACTGCGTGGATGTAATGCATAGTGAATGGTCATAAGTTTTCTTGTTTTCCTATCCAGACTATCTAGCTCCATCTGAGTCCAATTTATAGTGCCAGTGGTATACCTGATGACCAGTATGGCCCAGCTATTAATGGCCTTGATGGTGTTACCACCATTCATCTTACTTTTTAGTACTTTTCTAACCCTTTGGATATATTCTTTACTGACCACAGTTTTAACTTGCCCATGTTTGATATTATCTAATTGCAGTATGCCCAGATATTTATAGGCTTCAGAGTGATGATACTTAAGGGCTTGTCCATTTGGCATTTCAATTCCTTCACTCTCAATGATTTTTCCTTTTCTCAGTGGCACTGTGGCACATTTGTTTAGTTCAAACTCAATACTAACATCAGTACTTAAAATTCGGGCTGTGTTAGTCAGTGAGTATATTTCAGTTTCTGATTTTCCATACAACTTTAAGCCATCCATATACAATAGGTGAGAAAATTTCCCTGAATTTTTAGCAGTTTGGTACCCTAAATGTTTCTTCTGCAAAATTATTGAGAGAGGAATCAGAGCAATAGTAAATAGCAGAGGTGACAAAGAGTCACCTTGAAAAATCCCTCATTTAATGCTAACCAATCTGTAGCTTTCGTCCCTGACAAACAATTCTGTTTTCCAGTTCTTCATCGCATTTTCAATTAGGGCACGAATACTTTTACTTATTATTATTATTATTATTATTATTATTATTATTATTATTATTATTATTATTATTATTATTATTACTACTACTACTACTACTACTACTACTACTACTACTACTACTACTACTACTACTACTACTACTACTACTACTACTACTACTACGGAGCCAATCATTTAAGATGTTTTAAAATTGACTTCACAACAATTAACGTTTCTGGACCAGATCTCAAAGCCTCCCGGGCCCAAATCCTACCAATTTCTCCCTCTGCACCAGGGAGTGAAGCTGCTTTCCCACCTGCACCCCAAAACTTGCCCCTGGCAGGTTTAAAATCCTTTTTTAAAGGGAAGTGAGAGTACTAATTTTAGCAAGCAGTTTTTAATTTAGAAAATGAATAGCAACAGCTTGGTTTAGGGGAAAATAAGAACCAAGCTGCATAGTTGGAGAGGTGCTTGAGGGCAGGAGGGTGTGGGACCTTTCCTACTGGCTTTCTCTTCCTCAGGCCGCAGGTGGGTGTTTCCCCCCCAACACTTGTGGTGGGACCCCTGCATCCTTTCCAACTGCCCCCACCCTCCAAGTTGGGTCAGGGTGCTTCTGGTCCCAGTAACACTCTCCCCTTTCTGCCCCTTTCAGGAGAGCCTGCAATGGCATGGCCACAGTGCATCTTCCCCACAGGAAAGGGTCAGGCTGAAAGGAGACACTAAGGACAGGGAACCTGTCCATCACCGCTGCGCCTTCTCTCTCACTAGTCAGAGAGCTGGAATTGGGAGGTGGGTAATTCAGCAGTTAAGCCTCTAAAACTGCACAGAGCCTGAAAAAGTAAGGAGATGCATAAGAGATCCCTCTCTGTATCCAGAATGGGGGAGGGGGGGCTTTTTTATTTTTGAGTCCCGGAGGTTTGTTGTTGCCAGTTCTGTCCAAACAGTGCAGTGCAGTAGTTAGAAAAGTGTGGGCCAAGGAAATGGGGAAGGCCTGGGTTCAAATCATCTCATGGTTGCCAACCTCTTCCAGGAATCTTGGACCAGTTATGATAAAAATCGGGGCTGTGATAAAAGTGGGGATTGGAGAAAGAGGACAATAGACTGCCTTGTGCATTTGTGGAAGTAAAGGCTGGAGAGAAAGGCAAGATGATGATGATGATGATGATGATGATGATGATGATGATGATGATGATGATGATGATGATGATGATGATGACGATGATGACGATGACGATGCAGAACTACATAAGATACTATCCTATAGAAAATCTCCAGGAGTAGTGTCATCTTCTCTACTACATAGTTCTGCTCATTTGATGATTCAAAGTGGTCTTCTCAGTCTCAGCTATCTCTTGTTGTGCAAGAAGACATGGCAATGGAAGCTGGTTGTGAAATCCTGGTGTTTGTGTGTGAGAGAGATGGTGCAGATGCTGCGGGGTTACATCTGTAATGCCCACTTTCCCAGCTATTGCAAATCTTGGTTGCAACTTGCAACCGAGGACTCTTGTACTCCAAGAAATCTAAAAGGCCACATATTCTAAACTGTTTCAGGGATTAAGTACAGTGGAGCCTTGTATAACAAAAATCTGTACAACATAAAAAATTCCAGAGATAGGGGAAATTTGCTTAACAGAATCACCTATGGAGCAAATTTGTACAAGATAAAAATGGGATTACTCCGTTTTCAATGCATTCCTATGGGAAACTTGTATAAAGGAAAATTTGTTTAACATAATTTCATTTGGAACAAATTAATTCCTTTATACAAGGTACCACTGTATTTGGATGTATCTCTTTGAGGCAACCAAATTGGGGGGGGGAGGTATTATTCTCTGCAATGATTAAGTGTTAAGCTTTGAAAAAAGACTGTAAGACCCAAGCTTTTAAATTGTTTTTTCCCCCTTTCCTTTCCAAAGTTTAAACCCTCTTCTGTTGGAAAACTATGCTGGAATCTTCCTCATATGGTTTGGTGTGCTGTCAATGTGTTTTGGCCTTCTGATTTGGTTTCCCAATCTAGGAAAGAAAACAGAACAGCAGAGATATTGGTCTCCTCCCCTACACCTCACTGCTTCCCCCTACAAAACCACTCTGCCCCCCATCGCTCATATTTCTGTCACTTACTATGTGCAGAAAATAGCACCTCTGTGGTTTAAAGAGAGGATGTACAGCTGTGGATTCCCACAGTTTATAGGACGAGACAGGAAGATCTTGATGACTCATAAACACTGACAGATCCTATGGTCGTGTCCCTCTTTGTTGTTTATTATCCTTAATTCCATGGTTTTCCTCCTTTTGAGCATGTTTGTGTATTTTAATCCAGGCCTTCATTTGGTCAGGACAACTTTGTGTGTGGTTCCCACACATGAGTAATGTTATTGACTGCCTTCAGGCTGTTCCCTGTTCCCTTGCAAATTAGAAAAAAAAACCTCTCTCTGAAAACGATGGAGGTTTACGACTACACCACATCCTGATCATACCAAATGTGGGTCACTTTTCCATCACATGGATGACAGGCTTTCCATTGGCCTGCCTGACTAGGGTTTGGTCCATGCTGAGTAGTGCGATGCAAACATGGTTCACCTCAGAATCTAATTTCAGTACGTATTCTCTCCAAATGTGTTATTGGGTCTTTCAAGGCTATATTTTGTTTCAAGAAAGGACAAACACTGCAAAGTTAGAAGCAATGGCTTGGGACTCTACAAGTAGACATTCTAACCCCCTTCCTATCTATGGCAGCAACCTCCAGCCTCTGAAAATGCTACACAAATGATTGTGGGATTTTCCTGAAAGGGACAAACCGTGGTGATGGAGTTACGTGGATGTATTTTTGTGTGAGTTGAGTCCTTCTGACCATGAAAAAGAGATCCTGGATCCATCCCAATGAAAGATCTCATGTCTGGCAATTGATAAGATAAATAAGATCTTAGCAAGGCTGCAACAAACACTCTTGATGCAACAATTACTCTATAAACACTTCAAATCTTGCATACGTGTGTGTGTGTGTGTGTGTGTGTGTGTGTGTGTGTGTGTGTGTGTGTGTGTGTGTGTGTGTGTGTGTGTGTGTGTGTTTGGGGAGTATATAAAGTAATTTTATTGCATGGATATTAAGTATCTAAGCTGACCTATGCAAATCTGTGGGTCACAGCCAAAGAGCAAAAAAGGTGCCAGTAACGATGGGGTGATTTCCATGGAAACATGGCAGGTATGATGTGCAAGGCAGGCCCCATGTAGGGTGCTGTGGGGATATTTATTTTATTTTATTTTATTTTATTTTATTTTATTTTATTTTATTTTATTTTATTTTATTTTATTGAGTATTTTTACCCCGCCTTTCTCCTTGGAAAAGGATCCAAGGCGGCTTACAGTAATGAGGGATAATATACAGTCCAGTACAATTAAGACATGTTCAGGTATTGAGCGCAGGGAATTGAGGGACATCTTACAGCAGGGGTGTCCAAACTTTTGGCAAGGCGGGCCAGATTTGGTGAGGTGAAAATGTGTGGGGGCCAACCATTCAGCCCATTTAGCCCTGGGTCGGACTTTGGACATGCAAGGAGGCATGGGAGCTAGGGGGAGGGTATGCCAGACAGGTGGCTAGGGGGATGGACAGAGGCAGGGAGGGCAGGCAAACCCTAAAACTGCAAGCTGACATCTCCATCCGGTATGGGGAGGGGCCAGCTAACGGGGATGGGTGATAGACTGAGCCAGCGGGGAGAAGAGGCTGTGGGCCACTCAAATTTTGAAAACGGGCTGCATTTGGCCCCCGGGCCTGACTTTGGACATGCCTGTCTTACAGCATTAATAGACCACATTACATTAAAGCTACAAGAGAACATGAGCAGTTCAAAGGAGAGTTCCATGTAAAGTTATGAGTGATGGAATCATAGGGCCTTTTCATACCCGCGGGCCACTTAAATTCGGACCAGAGATCTTAGGGGTTTGTCGCCGTTCCTGCGTTTCCACCCCCTCTGCACTCCTGGCTGCTGGCTGCGTGAGGGGAGGGAGAAAAAAAGGAAGAAAAGAATGCCGCTCACCTCCGTTCTTCCATCTCACTTTGCTCCCGGCACTGCATTCAGATCTCTTAAAGGGGCGGGGGGGGCAAAAAAAGAACAAACAGAAGCAAGGAGAGCCCGGCAGTCACTACTGTTATATCCGCATCAGGAATTTTCACCCTCCGAGAGCAGGTACATGAAAAGTGCACTGGGACGCGCTTAGGTGGGCGTGGTCGCACTTAATTATCTGTAAACTCCGGAGCTGGTGGGGAAATAATTTTAAGCTCCGGAGCTGGGAGCCATTTGCCGCGGAGTTTAGGGGTCGTGTACAAAGGGCCATAGTTTCAAAGTTGAAAATATTGTTTTCAACATAGTTTTCATAGTTGAAAACATAGTGTCAATGTAATCAAATAAGATTATAAGTAGTTATAAACACGAAGTCTATGTGATCCTATAGATTGATATAAAAGACACATAATAGGTAGCCCGTCATTCAGGGAAAACTTGCCTGAAGAGAAAGTTCTTTGTTTGTTTCCAGAAAGACAATAGAGATGGGGCAGTCCTGGCTCTAGTGGGAGGGAGTTCCAGAGTCTGGGTGCAGCAGCCGAGAAGGCCATTTCATGGGTTCCCACAGGACATATCTGTGGAGGTAGTGGGATGGAGAGAACGACCTCTCCTGATGACCTTAACACCCGAGTCGGTTCATACTGTGAGATTCGATCTTTGAGGTAGCTAGGACCCAGGCCATTTTGTGCTTTGAAGGTCAAGGTCAGCACCTTGAATTGTGCCTGAGAGCTGATGGGCATCCAGTGGAGCTGCTTTAATAGAGGTGTAATGTGATCTCTGTAACCTGCCCCAGTCAGCAGTCTGGCTGCTGCATTTTGGACCCCTTGAAGTTTCCTGAAACTTTTCATTGGTAGCCCCACATAGAGTGCAATACAGAGGGCAGGATCTGTTGGGGGAAATCTGAGATTAAAACATTGCATAAAGCTATATATGGAAACATGCTTTTCTGAATCTGCATATTCAGATAAGAAGCAATGTTTGAGAAGAAGTGGAGTCCTGAACTGCAAATTGCTTATCAGGGTCTTCTCTAGGTCAAAGAAGATATACAGATGCAATTTAACAAGGACCTGCCATTTGAAAGACAGAGCGATTTGTGCTTTCTTATGTATTTTTCCAAGAGCAACCAGGTTTCTTTGCACATAGGAAGGACGGAAGGAAGGATGGAAGGAAGGAAGGAAGGTTTGTGGAAGGGAAAATGGACTCATATATAATGTTCAAGGACCTTGACCTCTGGGACAGTGAGAAAGACAAATTTTAAGGCTGCTTTCAGAAAAGAGTACGGATTTCTTGAATGGTATTTATAAAAAAATAACTGCTGCTATTTGTCAGTGAAGATACTCTTACAGAATTTTACTTATGGACAGTGAGATAGAACAGTGATAAAAATGGGAAGAATATATACTGTTTATCCTTAAGCTTGAAAATGCCAGTGCTTCTGAAGTTCTTTCTCTAATTTTCAGATGGCTTCCTATCTGAGTTTGGGATGTCACCAACCTCTAACCTGTCTCATCAATATTTTAAGATTCTAGTTGGTTTTTTTTAAAAAGATTGCTTTCATGAAGCTTTAGCAATGGTTTATACAGTATTGCTACTATTTTGTGGTTTACTACGATGTGCAAACCATCTCTGGAATTGTTTGTAGCCTTGGGCAAAGTGTATACGTATTGTACAGTAACTCTGGGATGCTACCAGAAATGGGGACTGCTAAATCTCTTCTTGGTATTTTATACCTCAAAGACTTTGGGAAGGTAGCCCTAGATCAGAATTGACTTGGTGGCACGCTATCATTAACTTGTCTAAGAATATTAGAGACAAGTCTGCATCCATTGTTTGTTAGTGGCAGAATGACACACACAAATGTCACACTGGCACATATTAAACTATTTGTTGGAATCAATGCTATGTATATGCCATGCTATGATGCTAATGCAAGGGGCTTAAATAGACACCTAATCTGGCAAAGACCTTCTTCTTCGGGTAAGATTTCCCTGAATGAGAGTCTATTTACTATGTGACTTTTATATGGATTACCATACATGATTGCATTGACTGATTTCATAAGAACAACAGTGCTTTCCATGTTAGTTTCCACCCCTCATAATGGATTATTACATTTTAATGTTCTAAAATGCCTCTCCTAATTCCCTGTTCTTAATCTGAGTGTGTTTTAAATAATCTGGGCTGTAATATTGTCCCTCTTTTATTGTAAGCCACCCTGGGTCCTTCACAAAGGAGAAAGGTGGGGTAAAAATATTCAAAATAAATAAATAAATAAATAAATACATTTGTTGGGGTGGGTGGGTGCTCTGGGCTGGGATTTTTTTCTTGATCTTGTTTTGTGCCTATGTGGCACTTTCTGATTTTGTTTGTGACTTTGGGAAGAGCTAATGTAACTGTTGTAACCATGAGGCACCCACTGCAGGAGTTTATGCTGCCAGCAGCTGAAACAAAGCTATCCTGTTTGGCTACCTCTACTTCTATTATCTAATCTGGCATCTAAAGTTATTTCCAGCAGTGGTAATAAAAAGACTGCCTGGTGGCTCTCTGTTTCCCATTGACAAAAGAGACTACGTGCCCAGACAGGGAGCGTGTACCTGTGACTTGACTGTGGATTTATGCAAGTCAAAGGATGGAACAGTTCTACCTTCCCAGGCCCCAGTAAGTCTGTGGGCTGCCTTGGGTGAAATCTAACCATTGCTTCACCGGATGAACACCATTTTATTGTCTCCACTCTGTCTCCTCCATTACATCTCAAGAAATGAAGTAGACTGGAAGGATTTAAAACCGCACCTTCCCAGCTCACCCATTTCCCTCTTTCCTTGCTTATTTTTGTAATAGTTTGCATGATGAAGAAATTGTAGTCTCAAAAGCTTGCACATTTTTAATACAAAAGTGGAGCAGGTGATACCTCTAGGCTACTATAAAAATAACAAAAACGTTGCTAATATTTCAGGGGCAAAACCCCCTTCCGCAGAGCAGTACCAATAGGTTATAACATGGCATTTTTAATGTAATTTTTGATTAGCCCAAAAAGGTATCAGCCTTGTATGAATTTTGGAATTTATTTTGTATCAACATGGTTTTGCTTTTTCCTTCCTTCCTTCCTTTCTTCCTTCCTCTTCCTTTTTAGACTTCACGAACACCAAGAAATTATTTGAGTTGTGGTCTGCCAGACTGAACTCTCCAAATCTGTGAGTGACATGAGTGCTGGATTCCTCACCCTCACCCCCACCACTGTTCCTGGTTTGCAAGGATCTTGTAAGCCCATCCTCCAGCTCCTGTCATTTCAGGGTGGGGAAGGTATGTTACTTTTCTAAGGTATGTCACGGCCTAATAACTAGGAATGTTTCCATTGCAAGCAAGTTCTGTGTTCTAAAGACCCAACAGTGTGCTTTATAAAAGGGGTATATAAATAGAACGTTTCCTCCTGATAGCAAGTAGGCAGCTATTTATTGCCCGTTTCCTCTCAGCCCAGACAGGTTGGAAGGGTTAAGAGTTGTTCTTCCAGTGGAATGCACAGGATCTTGGTGCTGTCATATTCCTACCATTGTTTGTGTCTGTGGGCTTCCGTAGGCAGTTTGCAAGTCTTGGCCAAAATCTATTCTGAAAAGGAGGTAGACCAATGTTTGCAGAAGAATTCCATGGCTTTGGTGGAACCTCCACTTCATTTACTGACAACATGCCTCCTGATGTGAAAGAATGGGAATCTGATAGGATTTAGGACAGTGGCAACCCTCTGTGTGACTGTTATTCATCATACTTTCACCACTTAAAAAAAATCTTATGTTATATTTTGATCTAGCATCATTGGGAGATTGGCTCTCCCGTTAAGAGCATCTGGATCAAGCTAGTTGGTGCAAAAAAACCAAAAGGAACATGGCAGTTAGAATTTACTACCAACTGCCCAATCAAGGAGAGGAAGCAGATAAAACTTTTGAAAAACAAATTGCAAGAATTAAAAAACACCATGATGTTTGTACAGGTATGTCCAAAGTCATACCAAATGTGGCCTGTTTTCAAATTTCGAGTGGCCCACAGCCTCTTCTCCCTGCTGGCTCAGCCTGTCATGCATCCCTGCCAGCTGGACCCTCCCCATACCGGATGGAGACATCAGTTTGCAGTTTTATGGTTGGCCTGCCTTCCCTGCCTCCATCCGTCCCCCCAGACACCTGCCCAGCCTACCCACCCCTGGCTCCATTGCTGCAGCATCCTCCCCACCTCCTTGCATGTCCTACTGCAGCTAAATGGTCAGCCCCCATACATTTTCACCTCACCAAATTTGGTCCTCCTTGCAAAAAGTTTTGACACCCCTGATGTATGTGAGGGTTCTTGCTTATCCCAGGCAACCTGCCCTTCAGGATCCAATAAAGACACATTTTAAAAGAATAAACAGGTGTTTTTATTTTGCTCTTCCACAACAAGGGAGGTCCTTTTCTTGATAACAGTTCCAACATCTTTAACATCAACAGTAAAGGGATTGTTCTTAGATTCATAGGATGGAGTAAACACAGAAAAGTCCAAACCCCCCTACCCCTGGAGAGATTTGGTTCCATCACTTTCCTTCCCCTCCTTCTCGTAGAGGTTCAGCTCCCCCACTTGCACCCCAATCTCCGATGTGAGTTTGGGTCCAGGACGCTTCTGGTGCCAGGATTTGAAGGGATAGTCGTCTCTCAAAGTCAGACTCCTCCCGGTACACATCTTCCCAGTTCTTTCCTCCTCCTCCTTCAGCTTGGTCAGCCATTGTTCCCAGGCCAGTTCCCGCCTGATTTCCTTTCTCTTACGGTTGTATTCACGAGCCTTCCATTCACCTCAATAGGAACAACCTTGGTGATGGGCACGTCTTCTATAGCTTTCAGCCTCGGGCTTTGGCATCATCATTTGTTCCCAGTCGCCTGTCCATGGATTTTCCATCCAAACCCAGTCCCAGTCTGGGGGCAAGACACATAGCGTTCCCTTTTTACACTGTCCAAACCCCACCTCCACCACTGCTGATTGGTTCAGGTTTTCCACCTTTTCTGGCTCCTTCTCTGTCTTAACAGGGGCCTTAGCCCTTCCCTCCTCCTTCTCTTTTCCCAATATCTTCAGGGAGTCATTAAACTGTTTCCACAGCAGCTCTCTTTCTTGTGCTTCTCTGTCCTGAGCGGCTCTACGTTCCTCCCTCATCCTCTGCTTCTCCAACCATTCTTCCCTCTCCTTCTCCTGTAGTGCAGGTGTCACTCTCCTGCTCACAGCCCCGTCAGGGTGGCTTCCATCACATAGTAGTAATGGGAGATTTCAAATACAGTGGAGCCTCGTATAACAAACGTTTTGTATAACATAAAATCTATACAACATAAAAAAATTCTGCAGATAGGGGAAATTTGCTTAACAGAATCATCTATGGGGCGAATCCATACAACATAAAAATGGTCAGAATTAGGGATTACTCTGTTTTCAATGCATTCCCATGGGAAATTTGTATAAAGGAAAATTTGCTTAACAGAATTTCATTTGGAACGAATTAATTCCTTTATACAAGGTACCACTGTATTGGGATATATGTTGGAAGGCCAATTCAGCTAAGTAGGACCCTTCCAAGAAATCCCTGGCTTGTGTGCCTGATAATTTTCTCCTACAAAAAATGGAGAAATAAATTATAGGACAAGTTATCCTTGACTTGATCCTAACCAACAGAGATAACCTGGTGGGGGAAGTGGCAGTAAGAGGAATGCTAGGTGAGAGTGACCATGTTCTTCTAGAATTCCTGGTTTCAAAGGAAACCAAAACAAAGTGTAGCCACACACCCATGTGGGATTTTTAAAAGTCAGTTTTAATAACTTCAGAACAAAGATGAGTCAAGTCCCATGGCAGGAGATCCTAACCAGAAAAGGAGTCCAAGAAGGGTGGCACTATCTTAAAAAAAAAAAAAAATTCTAAAAGCACAGCCACAATCTATTTCAATTAGGAAAAAATGGGGGGAAGCAGCCAAAAAAAGGCCAGTGTGGATTCATAAAAATCTCAGGGATGACCTTAAAAACAAAAGAGGACATGTACAGGAAGTGGAAAGAAAGCCAGGCCACCAAAGTAGAGTACAGACAATTAGCAAGGAAATGAAGGGATGGCACTAGGAGAGCAAAAGCAGAGAATGAGCTGAGATTAGCAAGAGACACTAAAATCAATTAAAAAGCAGTCTTCAATTATGTGGGAAGCAAAAGACAAAGCAAAGAAATAGTGGCACAGCTCCTCGATGGAGATGGGGAAAAAATGATAACAAATGACAAAGAGAAGAGAGAGGTGCTCAATTCCTTCTTTAGCGCAGTCTTTTCCCATAAGACAGACTGTGAACCACCAGACATAAGTAAAGTGCAGAAGGAGGGGACAGGATTGGAGCTTGAGATTAATAAAACAAATAGACAAAGGATGCCTTATCACCTTGAACATATTCAAATCTCCAGGGACGAATAAACTGCATCCGAGAGTACTGGAGGAATTGGCCGAAGAACTCTCAGAACTGCTGTCCATTACTTTTTTTGAAATCATGGGGAATGGGTGAGGTACCAGATGACTGGATAAGGGCTAATGTCCCTCTTTTCAAAAAGGACATCAAAGAGAACCAAGGAACTACAGGCCAGTCAGTTTTGCATTAATTCCAGGAAAAATCCGACAACAGACAGCTTATTTACAGGTTTCTCGCCTGCTGTGGCCTGGGTATCCCCAGAGGCTTGTGGTTGGGGTGTGACCACATCACATCCCACCATCCCTCACCACATCACCACTCCTGGAAACCCCTAACCTCTGGCACTGCCCCACATCTGGGACATCTGGATTCCCTCTTCTTTCTTTCCCTGGAACCCTTCCCTCCCTCCCTGAGATCTCTCACTCTCTTCTCTCTCTCTCTTTCCCCCTCTCTGCTCCCACTATTGCCTGTCCCTTCAGGGATTCCCTACTCCTCTCTTAATGTTTTCCCCACCCTGCTTTGCCCTGGGTGTCCTTTTAAAAGTTCCTACCCTCAACCCCTACCTTCTATGCTTGGGACCACCATTTTCGGATGAACCCGGAAGAGGAGAAGGAAAGGCTACTCCCATCACAAATGGGAGACATGTCAAGACCAGTCCTAGCTGGTTTCAGTTCGGTGGGAAGTTCCCAGGACAATGGGAGAACAGGAAACATCTGTGTTATCTCTGGCTTGAGAGCATCTTCTTTTGTCCTGAATTTACATCTTCGACGACTGTGTCTTCCATTCACATTTCCAGACCCCTTTACTGACATTTTGATTATCTGGCTAACTGGACAATGTCATCCTTTTCCGTCCCATTGTCCCCAACCCTTGGGGCTCATCAAACACCTCAATGGCAAACATCAGCTTAGCCACACCTGGATTACAGGACAAAGATGGGGTAGTGTTACCGTGCCCAGTGACCACCTCAGGACCGCCCTGAAGGACACCTTGGACTATCCTAATTGGTGGCCAACATGAAGACCTCCACCCACCTGTCCCAAGAGTCTGTGCATGACTTGAGGGAAGGGAGAGGGTATAAAACATCTGGACACCTGGTTTTCGGGGTGGATAATCTTCTCTGCCTTGTGGGGGTTGTTTGCCATTGTCGTATTTATTGAGCTCAATAAATTGGCAATTAATTGGGACACTCTCATGTTGGACTCCCTTCATTGGGTATTTTGAGGTCCGGCAGTGGTCAGCAGGGAATAGCCTTTGGTCAGCAGGGAATAACCTTGTTGAGACTCAACATTTGTCCCTGTAACCAGGCTCAGAAAAGTAATTTGGCTGCTACATTTTGGACAGAGACGTAGCTAGGGTTTTTCAGCACCTAGGGACAAAGTCATTTTTCACGCCCCCAAGGGATGGGGAGGGGCTATGGTGTCATGGAGAAGACGGTGATGGTGGTGGCAGTGGTGGTAGCAGCCAGAGAGCCATCTGGGCTAGCCCTGGCAGGTCGCCCGTAACATGCCTTCCTGTGGCTCCTGAGTGGGGAGCCGTTTGGTGCCTAAAATGGCAGCCCTTGACGCTGTACCCAGGGACAGATGTCCCCCCTTTGTGGAACCAGCTATGCCACTGGTTTTGGACTTGCTGACGTTTCCTGACACTTTCCAGAGGCAGTCCCTCACAGAAGACATAGCAGTAATCCAGTCAGGGTATAAGTAAGTTGTATGTCGCTTAGGCCTGATCAGAAATCTCCAGTTGCTAACCTGTTCCAGAGACCAAGGGGCCACCACCCAAAAGGCCTGATTCCATGCCATTGCATTTTTGTCTCCTTCACTGTGGCCACTTTTAGCAACATGGATTGAGAGGAGTGATTGGAATTGGTAGCTGATTTCCTGGAGAAACTTTCTGAGGTCCCAAACCAGTAGGGTATAGTTTTTTTCTGAACTACATATGATAAATTCCTGTAATTTGCTAAAAGACTTTCTCCATTTGCATTCAGAAGTATGTTTAGATACATAAATGTTCATCTACATCTTTTGCTGTTTCTCTGTTTCTTATTTCTAATGCTATAGTGATTGATTTCAGAAGCTAAGCAGGGTCAGCCCGGGTTAGTACTTGGATGGGAGACCACCAGGGAATACCAGGTGCTGTAGGTGCCTGGAGTAGGAACTGGCAAGCCATTCCAGTATTCCTGCCAAGAAAACTCCATGGACATGGAGTCATGAAGAGTTGGTCACGACTGTAATGACACAAGACACAGACACAAGCTAACAAGATTCAGGAGAAAATAAAATCAAATAAAATACTTAGGCATCTTTGCTGCTTCTGCATTCATTAGGACCCGATTTGCTCTTTACATGGGAACATTTGTTGTTGTTATTGTGTTGTTGGTTTTATGAAGCAAGTTCCTCTTTAGCAGTAGCTTTGACTTCTAGGATGTGTGTGTGTGTGTGTGTGTGTGTGTGTGTGTGTGTGTGTGTGTGTGTGTGTGTGTGTGTGTGTGTGTGTGTGAGAGAGAGAGAGAGAGAGAGAGAGAGAGAGAGAGAGAGAGAGATCATTAAGGAAATCAAGGCAAGAGGAGGCATTTCAGTGAGACTTTTGGAAGGCAAGGTTCTTTACAGGCATAACATTCATTGGCCTCTGCATTGTTTCAAGAGAGGCCACCTCACCTCTCACGCCTGAAGGATGTCTTTCTCTGTTGACTCCCCCCCCCACCGCCGCCCAATTGACTCCACATTGCATGCCACCCCTCCTCCCACCTTTTTTCCACTTCCCTGATTCTGGCATTCACTGCTTCTCGGCTATAAATTATTTACAGAGGAAATGCTGAGTCAGGGTGCTGAAGTTGTAGAAAATGTTAGCTGGGGCTATGAAACCCAATCTGAGCTAATTGAAAGCTTCCTGTGCTGCTCTTTCACCCAGGCCTCTCTTTTATGGGCTTGGCTCCTCATGCTGAACCTGACATACGTTGCTGACGGGGTGGGGGGTGGGGTTGTAGCGGGAGGGAAGGTCTTGGCAGTCACTGTGGCCCACTCTGGGGAAACTCACCCCATTGTCAGTCTAGCAGCCTTCCTTAGCCTGGCCCCTCCATGTGGGGGTGATGGGAGTTGTAACCTGAGCCATCCAGAAAGCAATAGGTCCTAGAACAGGTTTTTTTTTTTTTTTTTGGGGGGGGGACCAAACTTTGCATGGCAAACAGAGCAAAGAAAAAGGAAAAACACTTACACAGTGCAACCCTAGGCAGGCTGACTCAGAAGTAAGTCATGGAACATTCAGTAAAATGTAATACTGGGTAAGAAGACAGAGTCTTGCAATAAAGGGGTATTGCTTGAATTTCATTTATTATAATTTCTATTTCAATTGTAACATTTTTAGCATACACACACCTGCACGCACACACAGACACACAGACATTTTTCCTCTATATATCCGTGCAGAATAACTCATTCTGGAAGCAGCTAAATGAAAGGACAGCTTTGATTAAAACTGAATGCAGATGTGGCATCTTCCTGAGGCTAGAAGGTACTGTAATAAATCCTTCCCAAAGCAAACTTTACAAGGCTTTTTTTTTCATGAGAGAGAGAAAGAGAGAGAGAGAGAGAGAGAGAGAGAGAGAGAGAGAGAGAGAGAGAGAGAGAGAGAGAGAGCTGTTCCTCTTGTGATATACCACTTGCAAAATATGCTGATGCTCTTGTCAGAACTGTTTCTGAACTGAGGTTGTTTCGTCCCATAAAATGATCTTCTGGCCGCCAGTATAGTCCTGATTCAGGCAGCCTACACTGATTGTATTTCCGTCATGAACGAAACCTCCATTGCAAAAGACATTCTGTTTTTAATTTTCAGAGTGGGACTGTTCCTATTCATGTTTATGGGGGAAATGCCATGTCTTGTGCCTTTTAACTTGATAGAAGGAAAGGGGTAACGTACCTGGTTTGATTCCAGTTTCCTTGTCATCCTTCAGTTATAGAAACACTCAATGGGCTTTCTTGATGTTCAGTGGTGGAGTCAGCAAAACAGACCTTTAGACCTGCTTGAAATGGTACCTTAAAACATATCACTTTGAATCAAGAGGATTCATTTGGCAACAGGCCAACCGAAAAAGAAAGAATGATCATGTATTTCAAAAACTTCCAAAACAGACATTAAAGGCTAAAGTTTTAACAAGTGGCTGCTTTATATATTTTACAGTGCACTTACCTATGCATCTGCTCAGAAGTAGGTGAGAACAGATTCAACAGAGGTTACTCACAGTTAAATGCTTATAAGAATCCAACCTAAGCTGGTACCAAGAGGGAGGGGCTTATACTATGCAAGAAATTAAGTTTCTTCCCCCCTCCCCCACTATGTATTCTAATTTATTCTTCTCGGACCAAGAATAATTTCAGCAGCAAATCAGCTTCCCTGCTCGCCTACATTTCCTTATGTCTTGTTTAGTGAAAAGATTGGGAGTTCTCAAAAGCATCTTCTCAATTTTGTGCATATTTGGCTAATGCTAACAACCTACCAAGAAAACAACATGGGCATGGGGTCACGAAGAGTCCATCACGACTGTAACGACACAACAACAAAAAACAAAGTTTAGTGGTTTTCTTGTGGCTTTCTTTAAAAGTTCCGAGCCTATCGATTTAAAATCACAAAAGCAAACAACAACAACAACAACAACAACAACAGCGGGTGATGGCACCCTGAATTTATTCCCTCAGGAGTTTTGTAGACATAATCCACTTCTTTGGACACATTGGCCCAAAACCGGCTATGTGGCTATGCCAGCAGAAGAGAAACAGTGTAACTTGCCATGGCAAATTCCCACTGATTAACTGCTGGGATTTCTCACTGTGTGCTGGTCAGATGGCTTGACATTTGGCTAGGAATCTAAGCAGGGACTTATTAGGTAGTGGCAATTGGTCACCGTGATGTACTGTGTCCCATTTCCTTTCTTCTGGTGCAATTACACAGTGGGATTTGGGGCACCATGTTTTGAAGGTAGGATAACTCACAGAGGAATAGATGGCTTATCCCGAGACTTGTTGGTTTTGCTTCTGTTTCTGTTGCTGTTGTTGCTGCTGCTGCTGCTGCTGCTGCGACACAGACTTAGTACATAGTTACCTCTCTACAACCAGATTACAGCTCGCAATTTATGATTTTCTCAAATGTTAACCTTAGAAGTTAATTAGAGTTCTGAGTAATAAAATGTTGCAAACTGATGCTTAAAAGGCTTTACATTAACTGGAAATTGAGTTTCCCTTTGGGAACACACATGCGATCACATTTGTTCATTTAAGGCGATTGATTACGTGTAGAAGTTTTTTGTCCTTTATTCATATTTACCTGAGACCGAGCCCTATATGATGCAATGGATTGTTTTGCTAGACTGCTACCATACACATATTTTGTTCTTGTAGTTATGTATAATGGAGTCAGAACTGGCTTATAGTGACCTTACCAGGGTGTTCAAGGTAAATATGATGTTTAAGGAGTGGTTTTACCAATGCCACATGCACAGTGAGTTTCCCTGGATGAGTGGGGATTTGAACTCAAACCTCCTGAGGCCAAGTTAATCACTCTATACACTTACTTACTTACTTACTTACGTACTTACTTACTTACTTTTTAGAGTAATTGGAGTAATTTAATTATTTTATAATTCTTGCTCACCCATTGCAGCATTTGACAGTAAGACTTACTCTGCAGCAGACACTTCTGGGATTGCTGTGCTTATCATATTTATTTATTTATTTATTTATTTATTTATTTATTTATTTATTTATTTATTTCATATAGCTTGTATGCCTCCCACTACCCAAAGGTCTCTGGGCGGCTCACAATCAATAATATCATCATTGTTATTTTCATATCAGACTGTATCAATCTGTGTCAATCTCTATCATTTGTATGTAGTTTAGATATGCTACATTTTTGTGACCATGTGGGCTGTGGTGTGTATGCGTGCATGCTCTGAACACCGTGAGTCTACAAACGGTAGCTAGTCCAGGCTCTGTGTTTGTCAAAGAGTTGAGTCACATCCTCATATATGATTTAAAGCTCCAGAGACTCAGCCAAAAGGCAGAGAGTGTGTTGCTAGAGGGATTTACATATGTTCAGAGGACCTGATGGAGAGCAAAGCCTCGTGTAATGGGATAGAAAGTAGATTTTATTTATTTTTAATAGAAGAATCTGCACAAGATTTTTTTTCAAGCCCATGGTTGCTGAGAGATAATGTAAATTTTATTTGTTTCTAATGGAACAATCTGAACCAAGTTTATTTCAGGCCTGCGATTGTTGGAGTGTTAATATAGGTGTCAATACAGGACGTTTCTTCTAATGACATGGGGAAATGCGGAGAATGTGTCATTCATCTCCTGCTTAACATATACAGATGTATTCATCCTTATTCCTTGCTGGAGGGCAGCAGGCACAGGTGGGTTCCAGCAGGCCTGGTCTGCCTGCCAGAGAACAGCGCCTGAAAGAATGATATGTAGACAACCTGGAATGCCATTTAACCAGCAAAGCACAATAAAACTGGGGAGCTCTCTTCCTGTCTCCGAGACCCATAAATTATGAAAATTGCACCTGCCCCAGGCCATGTGGATATTGTTTTATTAAAAGTTGGGGAAGAATAAACTTTTCAACTGCGGTGGTGGTGGTGGTGGTGGTGGTGGTGGTGGTGTTTTGTGGGAAAGAGAGGACAGAGATCTAGGATTTTCCCCTCTGATCCAGTCACAAAGCTGTTGCCTTACATGAATCCTCTTTGTCATGACTGCACATTTCATGGCATTTTGGGATTCTGTGAGTGCGAAAGCCCCATGGTCTGAGGCAAGAAGTGAGGGAAGCTAGGGGGGAAGGGATCCCTTCGCTCCAGATGCGACCAAGGGTCAGTGTCAAATGTCACAGATGAATCCACATAACACAACAGTTTCAGTTTGATTCCCCTTCGCTGCTGTAGGCTATGGATTGCTGGGATTGGTATGGTAGTAACTACCACAGAGACTTCTAAGTACATGACCAAATTACTGCTCCTAGAATTCCTTGGACCTGGTGCACCAACCACATTTCCTCTGCTCTCCCATGTTGGCTTGCTCATAAAAACATAAGGACATAAGAAGAGCCATGCTGGATCAGGCCAAAGGCCCATCTCCTCCAGCTTCCTGTATTTCACAGTGGCCCCTCCAAATGCCTCCTGGAGCTCACAAGACTAGATATTTGTCTCCTGATACCACTTCCCTGCATCTGGCCCTTGAAGTACCCTGTTTTTAAGCCTGGAGTTTACACATCCCCATCATGTGTGATGGGTTTTTCCCCTCCAGGAATCTGTCCAATTCCCTTTTGCAAGATGGTGTATTGGGCAGAGTGGCCATGGAAAGCAAATGTACAAAGCCTTTTCCTTGGAGAAGTAGCTGCCCTTTGGCCTGATGAGGCTGCTGGTTGCTATGAAACTTTAGGTCACATTCAAATTACGGGGACCCTAATATAGTGTTCAAAGTTAATCCTAGAATTGTAGAACTGCAGAGCTGGAAGGAACTCCTATGGATCCTCAAGTCCGGCTCCTGTCAAGGAGACATCATGGGGCATTGAACTCCCAATCTGTCGCTCTGCAGTCAGACACCCAAAGTACTGAGCTGTCCAGTATATGTGAGATGTGTGTGGCTTTACGGTTGTTAACCTCCGACACCCCGTCCCTCAGTGTGGTTTCTTAGCCATGGAGGATTTGAATGGAAGGCTGCCTGAACCTGTCAGTCTGCCCTCTACACCACACCGGCAGTTTAATGTAGTGGCTGCCTTTCTAAATTCTTATGAGAAGGGAGCCATTTGAAGAATTTGTCCACAATTTAATTATTTTATAATTCTTGCTTGCCCATCGCAGCAATTGAATATTCAGAACCTAAAATAGACAAAGGAACAATCAAGGCAGGAGGGCTTCTTGTGTATAACTGACATTCACTTTCTTTCTTTTTTAAATCAAATCAAAAACAGCCCAAGTTTTGTTTAAGCAAAGAAAGCAATTCTTTCTCATTTCCATTATTTTGTTCCCTCCTGTTCTTTTGCATCTGACATATTTTGTCTTACTTTTCCCACACAATAAGAATTAAATTGTTTGCAAGGGGCAACCCACAAAGATTTGCCACCAATCTTCCCACTCTTTCACCATTTGGTGATCCATGTTACCTTTTTTGGGTGGATGAGTGGGTGGAGGGCTGGAATTTATTTTACCATTTGGTGATCCAGTGTTGATTTTTCCTGTTTCAAAGTGCTGGGACTCATCCTCTGCCCCATCCCATCCTTTTCTTCTCTTGCTTTGTTGTTGTTGTTGTTGTTGTTGTTGTTGTTGTTGTTGTTGTTGCTGTTGCTGTTGTTGTTGTTCTAACTGACTCTTCATGACTCCATGTCCACGGAGTTTTCTTGACAGAAATACTGGAGTGGTTTGCCAGTTCCTACTCCAGGCACCTACCGTAGGTCACCCATCCAAGTACTAGCCAGGCCAGACCCTGCTTAGCTTCCGAGATCAGTCGAGATTGGATGTGCTCAGGGTAGCTTTGTTCAATCCTTTAGTGGTGTAGAGGGAGACAAATATGGCTCAGTGGATGTCTGCCAGTTATCTGTTCCTCTTCCATGTGCACTGAGGCACAAGAAACTTCAGCAAGTTGAAAGAGGATTTAATCAGACAATTGGGAGGGTGCTAAACCTCATTTTACACCTGCCAAGGTGTGTTTTTCCAAACAACAGGGGCAGTGCAGGTGCCAGGTTTAGGAATGAATGGAAATGTCTATGCCAGGCAGTTTCACCAACCCTTGAAGACATCCACAAGGACCCATGGCTGGCTCTCCAGTTCGGTGTAGTGTGAAGTAACTGCAGAAAGCAAATGCTAGATGAAAGGCAAAGTGAAGGAAGCAGTACCAATGTGAGGCACATTGCTGTGTATGTGCTACGGCCTAACCTGTGCCCCTTTGTTCATTTATTAGATCTTCCTTTTCCTTCAGTGAGCTCAAGACAGGATACATGATTCTCCTCTGCTCCAGTTTCTCTTTTCAGCAGCTCTTTGAAACCAGGCTGAATGCAACTGGGTCAGGGGCAACCTAGAGGCTTCCCTGGGCAAAGTGCAGAAGGATTTGAAACCCTGGACCTCTCCAGTCCTGCACTCTAACCGACACAAAAGCTTGACTACTGCTTCCTACTAGGCTGTGGAGGATGTTGTCTAACTAGTGTGAAAATAAAAGTGAATTGCCGGTCCACTTGATTTCTCTAAATCAGACCAGGATAAAATGCCATCTTGAACATCTTGCCCTTGGTTACCATCTTGTCCTTCACCTCGGTCAGAAAAATATTTTGTGCTATCCCCAAAAAATCTGAACTAAAAAATAGACTGTAAAAATGAAAGCTTGCACGGCTTACTTATAAGAGTTCGGCAACATTCCCTTGTTTTAAATCTTCCAGATGTCCATGCGGTTGTTTGATACTGTCGTGTTTTGACACAAGGGAAGTGTGCAGGAGTGAGGCAGAGGTTGAAAAAAGTCACTTTTGAGGCTGGAATTCCCAGAAGTCCAGAGAACTTCTGAAAAATATGGTCCATCATATTTTTATTTGAGGTGATGGGAAGGGCTAGATCAGGCGTGTCCAAACCTCGGCCCTCCAGATGTTTTGGACCTCAACTCCCACAATCCTTTGCCATTGGAAATACAGGCTTGGAATTCTGGGAGTTGTGGTCCAAAACATCAGGAGGGCCGAAGTTTGGACATGCCTGGGCTAGATAGAAGGCTTTTGGAAAATTAATTCCAATGGCATACAGTATAAGGGCCTACACATACCCAATAATCAAAAAGTGAATAGCATCCTTTTGTTAAGTTACATTGCCATTAGCTCTTGATGTTATTTCATGACTAGCCCATAACCACTGCGGCCATTAACCATGGCAGTCCAGCTGAACTTCCTCTTAAGAGGTTGGTGGGACCACAGTATACACTTTGGGGAGGTCTTAATACAGCTCTGTGTCTTCTTGGAGATTTTAGAATTGCAAACCAAAAGGGTTTTCTATAACATATTGTGTGCGTGCACCTATGAAGCAGAAGGGTTTAAAAATAAATAAATTAGGAATTATGGCCATAAGTCATCAGGCATGTCTCCTCCTACTGTATGTGACATTTAAGACTGCTATTCAAAAAAGATATTTTGAGAAAGAAGTCACAAGATTGCGGAATATTTAACAATATATATTTTATATATAATTTCTAGATCAGTACATTCAGTTTAACTTGTTTTTCTCCACAAACAGAAGAACTCTTACAATAGTAGACCTCTAAAATAAATACTATTAAAATAGAGCTTCAAAATAAATATTCTATACAAAGGAAAACTTCTGTGGCAATCTTTTTTTTCAGTTGAAGGAAGAAGTAAAGAAGAGGGGGAACCTTCTCAGAAAAGTTGCATTCAGGGGTGGGGGTTGGAGAAAACATACACTGTAAACACACAGAGTGATGAAATAACATACATTTTACTAGGTCCAGGAGTGGGGAGAAATGTTTTACTTCGCTAAAGTAATAAAAGGGTTTCAGAAAGGCAGGGGGGTTGGAATCCCTGCCCAATATAATGCTACAGTATCTCACTTCGAGAGAAGAACAGAGTTTTCTTTGCTTGGTACGCGTGAAAAGATAAATGTTCTCTCATGAATTTGGATGTCTCTTCTGTGTGTCATGAAAGATAAAGGTGTAACCCATGAAATCAGCCTTTGGGACAAAACGCATCATCCCAGGTAGGGAGAGAACTGGCCAAGATCTCCATAAAGCCAAATTGGTTCAACAGCTACTACATGTTGATCCTTCCTGGTTGGACTTATCTTCCAAACAGGATCCAGCTTGACCTGCTGCACTATAGTTAAAGAAAGCACAGCCTCCATTTCCTTGGCTCTCCAAGTCCATCCAGGATGGCCCTTGGTCCTGCTTCACATAACGGTGCCCATTTCCATCTCTCTTCCTATGAATGCAGGGTTTTTGCCAAGGGCAGAAGGCTTTCTGCAGAAAAAAGGAAGGGGAGGAGAAAAGAAATGGTGGCCCGTTGGCTTGGGGGGGAGTGGGTGTGGGAGGGGAGAAGGAGCCATTTTCCTCTTGAAGGGAATGTCTTGCAGGCTTGTCTTCTGCTAGTTCAACCTGGAAACCTTTCAGTGCTTACCAAGAAGCCTGTCAACGTGGTTGCTAAGCCTCCAGGAAAGAGCTGGAGAAACATGCTGGCTGACTCCTCGGGAGGTACAAGGAGTTCCATTCTGCTACAGTAACCTCATCTTTCCTTTCCTTCACCACCAGCCTTTCTCACACACACGATTCACTTACAGTACATCAGATCAGCGCTGACAGATCTGTGGGCTTCAATTAAAGTTTTATTTTAAATCCTGTGTAGAAATTTAAGTGGTTTGCTGCTATGTACAGTGAAAGATAAAAGGCCAGGTTTTATTTCTTTTTTTTAAAAAAAATGTATAAAAATATACAAATGTTCTCAGGGTGGGGGTCTGGGAAGCAGGTCTTTATGTACAAGATGTCTATTGGCAAAAGGCAGCTCCCTCCCTCAGTTTCCCTTGGCCACCCGAGCCAATAAGAAGTTGCAGTGGTGGAATCAGAATGGTTGCTTCTCCTCCACTCCCCCACCCCAAGAAGGGTCAGATACAGGTTGAAGGACTGCATAATGTCAGGTAGGTTACTGGGAAGCCCAGCACATTTGTGATTTTAAAAACCTCCTCTAACATTCCTTGGAAACTGGCAACAATTTATACATTCAATCGTATTTCAGCTAAAGTGTTCTTCTTCCTTCCCATCTTCCAGGGCATGTTTGCCTCCCATTGGTGCAAGAATATATATATATACAACATCCCATGCCCAATTCAAGCAGGGAACTTGTGAAGCGCTCTCCATTGAAATGAATGGGGAGTGGCCCCTGAGCCCTTTGGCATCAGCTGCCATTCCTTTCAAGGGGCAGGATTCCCCAGTGGATGGAGCCCAATGTGTTCTCAGCAAGGCTAGGCTACACAGTTTGACCTCCGACCACATGGATGTAGGAAATTTTTTTCTGTGCACTACTATGTACAGAGACAGGCCAGTATTATAAATATCAAAAGATTAAAAATACTTCCCAGTCAATAAATATGTACAGTTTAAAAACAACACAATCACCCATTATTAAGCAAACGTGAACCAATTCCAAACCACCTTCATGCTGCCAATCCCCCCTCAACAGGGGAAGATGGCTATCTTCCCCCCACCCCTACCCCAATATACTTGTGTGTTTAATTTCAAACCAAAATCACATTTGCTTATGGATATCATGTGGGTTTTGCCTACTGCTTGCATAATTAAAGAAGGCATTACAGCTGAACAGTAATTTCAAGTTCACCCTCAATCTCATGATATGGATTTAACAACACTTGATGTACTACATTATTGAACAGTCATGTTTCTGCTTAGATGAACCTCTGGTTGAATGGGGGACTGTCCTCTCTGAGGATTGAACTTTAACAACCCTGCATGCACTGGGCTTCCCTAGCACTGGATCCCTCTAGATGTGTTGGGCCACCCAGCTGACCAATGACTGTGCTGGATAGGATGGCAGGTTTTGGCTCAACATCACAGAGGGGCAGGCTAGTAAGGGAGGCCTAGTCTACAGGGACAATGGGAACTAGATAGAGCTGGCCTGTTGAAAACCTTGGGTAACTTTTATTAAGCATGCACCTTTAATTCTCCTGCTCACAAGTACTCAGCACTAAAACAGCCATGTTGGATACTTCTCAATATTTACAAAGAAATTCAGCAGCAACAATAAAAGTGAGACTCAAAATACTGAGCATATGCCATTCTGTGCCAAAACAAGAAGCCTGGGGTTGCACTGATGCATGTTTAAAATGAACAAAAAAACATGAAATCAGCATTCGTCCAAATACACTGTACTCAGTTTGTATTGACCCAGTGAAATACAGGAGGAGGAAAAGGTTTTTTTTTTAGAGCTTAGGTTCAAATACATGTGGCTTAATTTGATTTAGCATCATTCATTCCAAAGTGGCTCCAGAAAGGTGGTGAGTGCTCCAACACTGGAGGCACTCAAGGGGTGGTGGTGGAAACTGGGGAACCATCTGCCAAACATACAGTACAATGGTATCTCTACTTACGAGCTTAACCCATTCCGAATGCATGCTCTTAAGTCGAACAACTCTTAAGTAGAGCAGCCCTATCTAAAAAATTCAAACAAATAATAATCAAAAAATTAAAAAAATGTAAGTAGGACAGACCGCATCTAAAATTTGTAAGGTGGCAGTTAAAACGCCAACGGTTTTCCACTCTTAAGTCAAATTGCTCCTAAGTAGAGCTGCTCTTGAGTAGAGGTACCACTGTACTTTGATTTGGATTCCGGCATCCAACAGAGGGTTGGACCCAATGGCCTTATAAGCTCCTTCCAATCCCATTATTCTATGATGTCAGAGTGTGACCCCTGTTTGGCTTTCTGTACATGAAACAAAACATGACGTGGGGTTAGGGAGGGCAAAGGGAGACTGGCAGGGCTGCCCACTTTTTCCTATCCTCTAGCTGTGCCTTTGCTGAGCCATTAGGTTTGCTGATTTTTTTATATGCCAAGGTGCTGCAACTGAAAAGGGCTTGCTCAATGTACGGAAAGACATTTTTATTTTATGTATGCATCTGTCACTTAAAGGGGATGCGTTCGGGCAACTGCTCTTGCTTAAAGGGCAGAGATCTCAACCCTTCCTGCCTACCAGCAATAAATAGAAATTAAGGGAAGGGACCTCTTGATTTCCTTCACCAAATAACTGTCCAAGTTCTGGCCAGATATACTTGCCGAGCCTATTGGTTAACTATCCTTGCAGTACGAAGACATAGCCGACACCAGCACAAAAAAAACAGTATGGGGCGGGGTGGGAGAAGTCTTCCGATTGCCCCTTGTAATAAGACTTCTGCCTTTGCTTTGCAGAAGATCAGAATCTTCTTCTGGCCCTGTGACTATGGATCCCATGGCCTGAATGCTCCAAAGGGCTTCAGTTCCTGGAAAGAGACGGTTCCTTTTCTTGGTCAAAAGCAAAAGGCTGGCACTCGTGCAGGTCACTCGAAACACAGGTGATGAAACGCCCCACCCACCGTCTCCTCTCTCTCTCCCCAGAGATCAAAATGGCTTCTCCGGTCTGCCGCTCATCTTCCCCTTGGAGGAGGCTTTACAGATCACGCTGTTTGTGTTTTTGCACCGGCAACCGGGCCGGTTCACTTGGTCGTAGCAGCGCTGCGACAGCTTCACGCAGCCGGTGGCCGGCAAGTAGCACAACAGGCAGGGCAGGAGGAGAGAGAGGGCGCCCATGAAAGACCAGCGGGCGCAGCAGTTCGAATGGGAACAGGAGCAAGGGTGGTCGGCGCAGGAGCCCTCGTCGTCCTCGTTGGTGCAGTGGTAGAAGACGCCCTTCACGAGGCACATGCAGGTGGAGTAATTGACCAGGTTCTGGGCTGAGCATAGGCACTCCTGGTTGCACACCCAACAGGAAGGCAAAGTCCTGGGCAGGGCACACTCCTTACACTTGCATTTCCCACAGGCTTCACACAGCAAAAAGTGCTTGTCCGGCTCCCCAGGAGCGGGTCCCTTCAGGTCCAGGGGCTTGCAGTTCATCGCCTTGGGCTGGATCCGGACAGCCCTCGGGGAAGAAGAGGAAGAGGAGGAAGAGGAAGACTGCTCCACCACCGGGGCCGGCACCATGTGATCCAAGAGCCGCTGATCGGAGGAGGTGCTGCTGCTGCTGCTGACCGAGCTGGGCCGGCCACTGAACAAGATCCAGGGGTGGGTGACATCCGGCTCACACCGTGGCGGGTGGTGGGTGGTGGCTTCGGGGTGGCCCGGCTGGGGTTTCTGAGCCGCCAGCTGAGCCAACGTGGGGTTGTCAATGTAGTCATTCTCCACGTGGGTGGTCTTCATCTGGTCGATCGGCAGGATGGTCAAGGGATGCTGCAGGCGGCCGTAGGGGACGCGACTGTCCAAGAGAGGCTGGACCATGGTGGAACTGGGAACCAGGGTCAGGTGGTGTGGCATCCGAGGCTCCATCCTGCGGGCGAAGGAACCACTGTTTTAAGGGTCCTGAAAGAGAGAGAAAGAAAGGGAAGGGAGCCCCCCCAAAAAAGAGATAAGAATTTAGACCCTTCGAGCCCCAGTTCCTGCAAAGCCCCATTGTGTTACTTGTTGCTTGGCCAGGGATGGCCATGGAGCCAGTGGCTGCCTAGCTCTTGGTGGTGGCATCCACCCTTGTGGGAATGCTGGTAGGGATGAGCCCGCGCAGCACTGCACTGAGCCTCCAAGCCCCTGCCTGCTTTGCCTACGGGCAGAGGCTACCTCTCTCTCCAGGAGAAGCTTTTGAGAAACACCCTGGATAAGAAAACAGCATTGTACCTTACTCGTTAGGAGACCGATGGAGGGCAGCACGGGGAGGGAAAAGAGACCGGGTGGAGGGAATATGAGAGGAAGACACAACCAAGGCCACTGGGCCCACTCGAAGCTGGTCGCGACCCGGGCAGAGACCTCCTTTATGTGCATTTTCATACTGAGCACATTCAACATCTCACAAGTCTCTGTACAAATGCCAGCTGCCTCCGCCATCTTTGTGACAGCAGTCAAATGAACCCTTGCCAAACTTGAGCCTAGGAGTTTATCAGCCCCTCTTCAAACAATTTGCCTTGGTAAGCACGCAGCCCAGTGCAAGATGTTTATCTATTGATTCCCAGCACCCTAATATTCACAGGAGGCGACAGTTCAACACTAGCTTGGTCACAACAGGCACACCAAGAGGAAGCGTGGCTCCCACAGCAGGCAGGGTGGGCCAGTCACACCAGGCAGTGGCCTATCGGGAAGATATCAATCATGGCTGATCTGCAGCCTCCGTCTCTTCCTATCTGCCTAGCAGAGATGAGAATCCATTCACTGAATTTGTTCTCTGCTGCCCAACAAGCACAATATTTTAACAGATCAACTCACACAGAGGCAATCTGCGAATTCTGCAAAATCAGTCTTGAAAATCTGGAAAGTCTTGAAAATCTAACTGTGCCTAAAATGTGGTTAGAAGAACGGGAGGGAGGGAGAGAGAAACGTCTTGTCTTTATTCTGAGATATTTTAGGCACAGGAGATGGAAACAACATCCTCATGACTCATCCCGGTCCTCAGGAATAGGAAGGCAAATAACCTTAAGAAGTGCAGTATCTCCTTAATGGAGAAATGAATGATGATGATGATGATGATGATGATAATGATGATGATGATGCAGTTAACTATCTTTTTTTGAAACAGTAGTATATGAAACCAGAAATAAGCTGTACTGTATTTGATTGACATTAACCTCAGATTCAGACATTGCTCCTACTAGGAGCTAGATATCTGAGGAGCACTTCTCTCTGGGCATACCTTGAAGGCAAAAGAAGCAGCCTTCTCCTCACTTGGTTGGTAGTTCCCAACCAGGAAAAGTGTAACAAGCGGAGAGTTGGAAGACACCTCTCTTGGTTTCAGCCCCATGGTTGTGGTACACCACCAGCTGGAGACCTTGCTAGTGCCAACATGGCCCTCACCTTGCTATCAAGTTAAAACCTGGCTGTTCACCCAGGTACTCAGAACCCAGTTAGATGACTTGGGTTTCCAGTCCATCATATCGGCTGGATTTGTTTGCTGGAACTGTTGAACTTTTGTGAAATTGAAAGAATTTAAAGTTGTTTTCAAGTATTCAAATTTATTTCAATTGTTTCCGAGGAGAGTTACTGATGGTGCCCCACCCTGAGAACTGCTGATAAAGTGGATTAACGATCACTGCATGCCCTCAAGTAAGTTCTCATGTCTTGTAAACCCCTTCTAGGGATTTCTAGGCATGGATCATTCTGAAGCCATTTCCTATTTCTTTTTTTTTCCAGGCCCAAGGCTATACATGATGGCTCTTCCTCTTGGGAGGCACAGCGGGGGAACCAAACTCCCTACCCTTGGCCCTGCAGCCTGTTGCCTTGACTGGCTGAGCTATCCAGCTGGCTCAGAGATTTTATTTCATTCACAACTAGCAGGGCCCATGTGAACAGGATGAATGGGACAGTCTTGCAACCCTGGAGAGGCTACAAATCTTCCAGCTCTTGATCTTAAAGCATATATTTGACATTATATATGAATACAACCAACAGTCTGCTTTTACACAACCCCTAAAATCTGATGCAAAGGGCTCCCAGATGTGGAGCTTAAAATTGTTTTCCCACCAGCTGAGGACTTTAAAAAAATTAAGTACGACCACACCCACCTAAGCATGCCCCAGCGCATTTTACAAGTACCTGGTCTTTTTTTCAGCTTTCCCCAAATGACCAGAAACTTAAGTCACATGCTCATTCCCAATGTAAAGGTGCTGCGGATCCTATGGGTTTCACTCTGTTTTTCAGTAGTGTACTGAAATCTGAAATAGACAGAGTACCTCTTAACAGTCATAAATCAACCCCTTAGGGAACAGATGCTCAAATGTCAGAACCTTCTGAACTGACATCACAGCCAAGCAGGGTGGGGTGTTGATCCCAGGTTACTTGAGTCCTTGTATGTTTCTTGCACCACACTGGCTCTCAAAAGTGAGACAACATCTGTTAAGAGCTCTGTGATTTCAAACATTGTTCGTTGTGGCCCAAACAAACCACAAGGGACTACCTCGGGTTGCTATCATTCAGATATGTTGAAAGGCAATGCCTGGTGCCCCACACTGGCTAAACTGAAACCTGGTTAGCAATAAACAGGGGCTACAGAAATGCTGGTGTGTCGAATGTGTCTGTTGTAGGCAGAACCGTATTCATTATACCACAGAGGGCGAATGGCTTGCCTGTCTTCTATGGAGGAGAATTTTAAGTTTTAGAGATGTGCCTGGTTTGAACAGGTGAAGATATAAATGCTTATAGTGATATAATATAAAAACAGTGAATTTAAGGAGGTCTGGCATCCACCCTTTGTGTCGATGAGGTAATCAAATCAGTCTTTTTAAAAAGGTTAGCATGTCCATTAACACATAAATCTTGTCTTTTAACAAAACATATGGATGGACTGCTGATAGACCTGGGGCTAACAAGACCACCATGAAGAGTGCCTTTGAAGGACTCCACAATCATTCAAGAGCTGATTTGAATATGCCAAACATTCCTTCCTGGAGTAGATGACTTTTGGATGCAAATGAAAAAACACGAGTTAGGATGTTTCTTAAGTCTTAAGTAGAGGAATCACTGTACATGGAGAGCTGATCTTCTAAAGATATGTCCTGTACGCTGTCTACTAACATAAAGCTAGCAGTGCAGGAGAAGGTTTATTTATTTATTTATTTATTTTTTTTCACACTTATATACCGCTCCTAGAGTCAGTCACAACTAGCATGCATGTGCCGTGGGAACCTTTGCCTACCATCTCTTCAGACATTGGGGTGGGGGGGGTGGGGATATAGATGAAATACTGTATGTGGAATATTCAGAGACCTTGGTCGTTCACAAGGTCTTCAAAGCAGTCCAGTCCGGATGTGCACTCCATGCTATTTTTGTACATTTTAATCAAGAAGCCGTGCGGTTCTATGTGTGGTAAGAATCACACATTAATCCAGGTGGAACAATGCATACCTGTCTTGTTTTGTTACAGTTTAGGTTTCAGTGCCACCAGCAATGTCCGTGCCAGAATAAAGGTACGCACAGCTCAGGAACAACCCACTCTACACATTTTTGGTGACATTCATGTCTCATCCTTGCATTTCTGATTCTTGATAAAGACCCCATTCTTGTGGATACGGATATGTAATTAGCACGTCTACATCATAGATAGACATAGACTAAAGGGTGAAGACAGGATAGAAAGACACCGACAACAATCTACACAGCTAGGTGCTATATTTAGAGTGACCCCTGGGCTAGACTGGTGGTATATAAATTGAATACATAAATCAGAATCAGAATCCTTTTATTGGCCAAGTGTGGTTGGACACACCCAGAATTTGTTTTAGTAAAAAATGCTCTCCATATATAAAAGAAAATATAAGAATCATATATTCAAAAATAAAAACACGGTACAACAATACAATATAACCTATTATTAAAGAAGGAAGAAAAGAAGTAAAAATTAATTATTCAACAGTTTGATAGCACTTGGAAAGAAACTATCTTTATATCTTGTTGTCCTAGTATGTAATGCTCTAAAATGTTGCCCTGAGGGTAACAATATAAATAAATATAAATAAATAAATTCCCACTCCCATACACCACAAGTTTCCAGGAGAAAGGCTTAAACCCCCTAAAGCAGGGAAACCATGGGGGATGAAAGGACCCCAGGAACAGTCCTCTTTGGTTCTTCTTTCTAAAAAGGGTAAAGCAGGGAGCCTGCTGCTCTTTAGACAAATAAATAAATAAATAAATAAAATAAAAATAAAAAGACAAGAATGTGATTGGATCTTAAAGACTAACTGCTATATTTTAATGGGAGCTTTCATGGACAAGTCCACTACCTCAGACATAAGAGTGCTGTTCTTCACTTTCCATCCTTTCTCCCTTCACCCTTCCTGTTCCTAGATTTTATAAGAGTGGTGCTGCAGCCGTAAGATGTTGGTTTGATTAATCATCAGTTTCACAGTGGGAAAGGCACCTTTTCTTGAGGTCCCCACCCCCTGTCCTCCATTTTCTCTGATGTAGGAACGATGGAGTTAACACATAAGAGATCTCTCTGTGCGTCTCCATGCTATTAATCCCTCTGGGCTTCTCATTCTGCTCCTTGGTTTCCCCAGAAATCCCAAATTTCATCAATAAGCCCTTAGACACCCCCCAAAATACCCTATATATGCTCAGATATAGATGTAACAGAACGCATTATTGATTTGCTAGGTTGAAATCCCTGCCATCAGCTCAGAGGATCAGATGTCTCTTACGGTCTCCTGTGCAAGGCACATGGGTGCATCCACACCTAGGCTCACTCAGAGATGGAGTGTTTCCATTTCTTGGATGGCAAGACATGCAAAAGAGAGAGGATATGGATATGGGTGCCTGGCAGTATTTGAAGGAGAAAAAAATATATATACACTGGTGACACACAAAAAGTCATGCAAGATAAAAGTGTGAGGTGCAGTGACTTCTGCGACAGAGAAAGGATACAAATATTCAAGTGCATGGAATAAATCACCCCAACACAAAGTGCTGAACAATTTTCACAGTATCTGTATTTGCAGTGCAGCTGCAATATCTGCCCTTTATGCAGACATTATTTCTAGGGCACAAACGCCTACCCAGAGTAGACCCAATGATATTTGGGATGTTTTGGCTACTTGATTTAAAAAACAAACAAACAAACAATTCACATGCCACTAATTTGATGTCAGTGGATCTGCCACAGGAATGACAAATATTGGACTACTGCCCATCTGATCAATGATCACTCTGGGCTGTTTACAATCCAGTATTGCTCAACCCATCCCCAGTGTAGACTTGCAGCTTGTTAGGAAACCAACGAAGCAGAGATGCTAGGCAGGCAAACAAGCCACCCGGTGGCATTCCATGGCTTCCATCCCCTTGGCACGGGGAGCTTCCTTGGAAGAGAGTTGTTTCGTGCACAAAGCAGGTTTGCTCATTCGGAGAAATTTTGCACCACACCGTTCAAAACAGCTCACCCTTTTCCGAACCATCCGGGAGGAGAGTGTTCTTTTGCAGTGATTCCTGTATGTTCTGGAAGACCGTCTGCTCCAGATAGAAAACAAGCACTGACAATCTCATTGTTCTCGTTGAAGACTTTTCTGTTTATCTCCCTGCCTGACAGCTTATCAGGCGAACTGTTAAGGCTTTAGCTTGCTTCCAACATCTGTGTATGCTGGATTTTATTATGACTGCGTCCAGTGCATTTATTTTCGCTGTCTTATATTTTTATGTTTCTATACGGAATTTCTATTCTTGTGCACTGCCTGAGAATAAGAGTGTGACAGGCCATACATCAATATCACCACCACAACCCTCGAAAAAAGACAGACATACACACACAAACACAAAACAACGGGCATTTACACAGGAACTTGGCTTAAGGCAAATCTCTCTTTCACTCTCTCTTTTAATGTAGTGAGTTTTTGGCAACTGATTGATTGCTGAGGAAGAGGTTTTTTAATAGGTGGCTGTCGTACTTGCTCTTTAATTGATGTGCTTTTAATTCAAGTATGTTGTTAATTGTATCTAACTCATTTAATAGCATTTTAATTGTTTAACTTTGGGAAGCAGAAGGATGGAAGAGGAGGAGTACATAGGTTCCCTTCCTTGTCTGTTTGGCTTAATCACACGGCCAGAATAAAAATGAAATTAAAAAAAAAATCCCTTAACAACAGCAACAATAATTTGGATAGAAATGTCTGTTTTTTTCTTGAGAAAAAAAACCCCCACAAAAAACTGAAAAAGAAAGAAAGATGGCTGTAGGAAACCTGACAATTGTTTTTGTATTTGGGTCTCAAGTATTGTGAGAGCCTTATAACTCTTAAGTTTTTTCCTGTACCCAGGTCTTCCAGCGAGAAGCCTCAATGCCCATTTCAGGAAGAAAGTTGGGCTGTAAACCTATGCGTTACACGAAGGTACACAATTGCATGCATTCCAGGGTGACCCCCACCTCTTGGTTTCAGCTACCAGAAAGAGATCTTCACCATGGAAACCTGCCATGGGAGATGCAACTGAGGGCAAGTTCTGTTTTGTTGGGTTCTGAGCAATTAGTCTGGTGCTGGTCTTGGAACCTATTCAATTCAATGGAATTCAGTTTTACTTTGCGCAAAGATACTATGACAGTGGAGTCCAGACCAAGAACACGGCATAGCCAGCTAAGATGTGGATTTGGAATGGAGCCATTTTCCCTTCCTCGGACTACATCCATGACTTCTATACCAGGCCCCTGCAAGCAATCTTGCAGACCAAGAGTCTAAGTGTGTATGTGGTGTTGTTACACTCGTCACTGACTCTTCGTGACCCCATGTCCATGGAGTTTTCTTGGCAGGAATACTGGAGTGCTTTGCCAGTTCCTAAGTACAGTAGTATAAATACTTTTAAGTAGTCACTTGTCCTTGTTCCACCCAGTTTTCTCTCTGAATATGTTACCCAGTGTGACTTGACAACCTAGAATCTTGAAAGATCACAAGAAGGTTCAAAAAGCCACAATGGCTTTTCCTGTGTTACTTTGGGTTTGTCAAGAGAAGGCAGGCCACCAGCAATTCTTGTTATCACTTCCCCAAAGTTGCATTACAGTCAATAATATATTCTGATAAGGACATGAAATTCTTATCGGTCTGTCTGTGTACAAAAATGAGCTATCACCTTTGTTGGTTCTCCCTTTAGAAAGCTTGGGTCGGATTACGTGGCACTGCCAGAAGTCTCCGATGCCAGCCTACATCAAGGTCATATTTTCCTTAGCTTCAGCAATGCTTCAGCACTGAAATCAAAGCTTCCAGGGTTGGCATAGGGACATTTTTTTTAAAAAAAATTGGGAGGATGATAACATCATCTGCCAGGTCTCTCCGGCTCCCCTGTTCCTCCTAGTTTAGGGCCTTTTTACACGACCCCTAAGATCCGCTGGCCACTTAAATTCGGACCAGAGATCTTAGGGGTTCGTCGCTCTTCCTCTGTCCCCACCCCCCTCCGCACTTACTGGTTGCTGGCTGCATGAGGGAGGGAGAAAAAGAGAAAGAAAAGCATGCCGCTCCCCTCGTTCTGCCTCTCGTCTCTGTAAGGCCATCAAGTCCATCCCCCTCGTCTCTGTAAAAGCAGCTCTTAAAGGGGCGGGAGCCAAAATGCAGCAAACAGAAGCGAGGAGAGCCCCGCACTCACTACCGTTGCACCGCATCAAAGATTTTTCACCTCCAAAGAGAAGGTACAAGAAAAGTGCGCTGGGTCGCGCTAAAGTGGGCGGGGTCGCACTTAATTGTCTGCAAACTCTGGAGCTGGTGGGGAAACATTTTTAAGCTCCGGAGCTTGGAGCCATTTGCAGCGGAGCTTAGGGGTCGTGTATAAACGCCCTTAGCTGTAATCCTCACAGTACCTGTGAGATGCTCTCTACAATAAAGTATTATTGTCAGCTCTCCTTGTTGTAATGGAAACATAGGTCTTTGGGTGGTTTGACCTCAGATGGGCAATTGAGACCTATCTTTTATATGCCTTCCAAAGACCTGTCCCCTGTGAAGTTTACGGGTAAGTGTTAGGGCTGGTTTGTTCCAGCACTCTTCAATTTAATGGCCCATTCAAGATCAAGCCATCGCAAGGCAACGGCAGGGATAGGAATCCACTCAACCTGCAGTTTTGGACTCTTCTTGGAAGCCACAGCTGTGCAAATGCAGTTCAATACTTACCATGAGAGAACTGGTTACAAGCAGGAGTGGTCACAAAATACAAAGTCCCATTAGTTGTGACCTCAGCTATGCACTTGGCTGTTGTCTATGAAAACAAGCTAGTGGGTTGGTGAGGGCCAGAAATATGCATCAGCATTGTCCTCACAGGGGCAGGGCTCTCTAAGGTACCAATCAAAACTTAACCATGAGGCAGCATGGTATAGTGGTTACAGCATGGGCTGATGGGAGGGGAATATTTAGAGAATCTTTACACAGCCATAAAATTGACCGGCTGACCTTGGTGCTCTCCTTTTCTGCCTCATAGCCCCCTCTGTGTCACAGAACTGCAGGGGCCCGAGAACCACATAGAGTGTAGATGTGTTGAACTACAAACTCCCAGGAGCCCCCAGCCAGCAAAGGCAAGCCATTACAAAAAGAGGTAGCATTTTGGGTTCTTCCGAGGGAAGACGGGAAATCTCTATGGAAGTGTATCCTAATCCAGTGTTTTTCAACCTTTTTTGGGCCAAGGCACACTTGTTTCATGAAAAAAATCACGAGGCACACCACCATTAGAAAATGTTAAAAAAATTAACTCTGTGCCTATATTGACTATATATAAAGTAATTTTTCAATTTTTCCCACGGCAGGCAAGATAGAATCCACCAACCTCAAAGGGGAAAAGGATCCCAGTAGAAACAGCAAGATAGACACACTAACTGGTACCTCTCATCCATCTTCTGCACAGAACTTTATACATTTCCCCCCAGTGAATGTGGGCAGCAATTTGGACCTGATGGATTATGCGTTGCTTTATGAAAGGGTGAGTACCTTTGGAGGTTCTGGCAGCCACCTTTCTATACAATGCAGGCTTTCCCCCTGAAGTATGGGAGGGATAACCCCCCGCCGCCGCAAAGTCAAACCTCGGTGTTATATAACGCCTACTGAAAGTGCAGAGACCTCCAAGGCCTGTCTTTAATGCAAAATTGCACCTTCTGAAGCCTCCAAGAATGGAAACGGTTGTTTTTTTCTCTGGAACATAAACGTTTTCATCCAGGGGCCAGGTGTGCGAGCCCATGTAATGCAAAACCAACCTGCTATACTTTTTCAGGCAATGGCTGAAATCAAAAGATGACCATGTGGAACTATGCAAAGCTGCCAATATTTGCTGCGAGTGTATAGTGTACACATCAATTGTAAGCTGAAAATAATCAACCATTTCCTTTCCCCACTCCAAGACAGAATAGTAGAGGGCAGTCTCAGCAGAGTACTAAAACCCACTACATTGGACCCTCATATAACAAACGGTTTGGATAACATAAAATCTGTACAACATAAACAATTCCGGAGATAGGGGAAATTTGCTTAACAGAATCGCCTATGGGGTGAATCCATGCAACATAAAAATGGTTGTGATTAGGGATTACTGTTTTCAATGCATTCCTATGGGAAATTTGTATAAAGGAAATTTTGCTTAACATAATTTCATTGGGAACGAATTAATTCCTTTATACAAGGCACCACTGTACTTTTTTTAGACTACAGCTCCCAGAATTCTGCCATTGGTTGTACTAGCTGGTGGATTCTGGGAGTTCTAATCTAAGAAAGTAATTTGCCCAAAGTTGAGGGATGGGGAAGACTCTTGTGGCGGTAAAAGAAGTTGATCTTTCACAAGCAAGCATCCATAGACAGGCCAGTTGGTCTCTAAGGTTGAGGCTCCAGTCTTTCTCCTGGGGGAGCACTGTTTTAAGGGTTCTGCTGCCTAGATGCCCTAAGCACATCCGATCTCACTTGATTTCGGAAGCTAAGCAGAGTCGGCCCTGGTTAGTACTTGGGTGGGTGACCACCAGGGAATACCAGGTGCTGTTGGTGCCTGGAGTAGGAACTGGCAAGCCACTCCAGTCTTCCTGTCAAGAAAACTCCATGGACATGGAATCACGTAGAGTCGGTCACAACTGTAACGACACAACACACACACACACACACACACACACACACACACACACACACACACACACACACACACACACACACACACACACACACACAAAGCAAGGATTCATCTGCCTTTCTTGCTCTAGAAACTGTGGCCTTCAACACACAGTAACTCCAGCCAGCATGACCTATAGCAAGGTCCAAAACAATGGGGGGGGACCCAAGGTCTGAGAACCATTGTGGGCCAGGTTGGCTAGGCATGATGGGGGCTGCATTTCAGCACATCTGGGGGGGGCTGTTGGAAAAGGCAGCCTCAATAGTTTGCCGTTCACGTTCTACTGGGAAAATACGTCAACGTGGAGCTCTGTTCATTGCTTTGGGTGAAGTTGGAAGTAGGTGCAGGTGTGTCTTGCCCCTTATAAATTTCAAAATAAAGATCTAAATCTGTTAAAGCAGGTTTCCTATGTGCATCCTCTTGAGAATGAGTCTCCTGGAACCGACTGAGACTCATTCTCAAACTGGCAGCACGAGAAGTTCCAGTCCAATGGCGGAGATGATGGGATCTAAAATCCAGCATTATCTTAAAATTCATATAACAGATTAAAGACACATTACAATGCAGAAACGTAGCTCCCACGTCTCTGTTCCCTCTCCTCTCGAGTCATTCTGGAAACATCCCATTTCCTGCATAGGGAAAACATGTGCTCCCCCAGGACCTTAGCAAGAGCACAACACAACACAGTTGCCAACTTTAGTGGCAACCTGTGCAGGGTGAAGATAGCCCATAGTAACACACCAATGCTTTCAAGCAACACTGTGCATTCCTCCAGTCGAAGCAAAGCCAAACCCTAAGGCACCCCTCTGCTCATGTTACGCATTCCATCCTCACTCTGGGCTGAAATCTGTGGGTTCCATTGCTACTTGAAACTACCCACACTTATCTAATGATACTCTTCCCAAAAAATAGCATATAGTTATCTCATGGTGGCCGAAATCCTGTTGCTTAGCACAGTAAATCACAACTGGACAAAGCCCATTGAATCAATGTCTGGAAGTTGAGTCATGGCAACTGGACTTCTTTTCCTTGAGAAACTGATGAAGCTGTTCGGTGGAGCAGCGAAAGATTTCACTCTCTCAAGAAAAAGAAGTCCAGTTGCCATGACTCAACTTCCAGATAAACTCACCTGGAGGACTTGAGAATCTTCACAGATACATTGAATCAATGGAGCTTACAGAGGAGGTGACTCACCAAACTCTCATCGATTCAATGGGCTTACTCTCATTGCAACTTATTATGCTAAAGAACAAGATCCCGGCTAGCTTTTTTAAACTGAATGTTACCAACCACTGTCCTTTGCAACTAAACACATTTTGTTTTCTCAAAAGCTTTCACAGCTGGGATCTGATGGCTGTTGCGGGCTTTTTAGGCTGTTTGGCCATGTTCTGGAAGTTTTTTTTTTCTTGACATTTTGCTAGTCCCTGTGGCCAGCATCTTCCGAGGGCAAGGAACTCCTAGATCTTGGAGCTCCTTGCCTTCTGAAGATGCCAGCCACAGAGACTGTTGAAACATCATGAAGAAAAACTACAAGAACATGGCCAAATAGCCCCAAAAAAAACACAACAGCCACAAACACACTTTCCTTCCTTCAACGCCCATGACACATCCCAAGGTACTTAAAATAGAACACAAGGCCCAGCGAGAGCCACACAATCTTCCTCCTTCACCATTGATTGAGACCACACTCCCATTCATATAAAAGTAACAAAAAGTAACAATTATATATCAAAAGGAACAAAGATATCCCTCCTTAAATTACAACTATAATTGAGTTACAGTCTTCAGTACTAGGTGGAAAGTGTCTAATTGCAAGCAGTGCATTATATGTAACTAGCTGCTTCCAAGCTCTGAGCAAGGCAATGGCATGCAATGTAAAATTATGGGAACTTGACATGGCAGCCCCCACCCACCTGAAAAAAAAACCTGTTCAGGAAAGAGCAAACATCTCCCTGAACTGAGCAAACGTGCAATTGCTGTGGAACTTGAACTGCTCTTGTTGAATGTCCTGGGGAATCCTGGCATGGATTGAGAGAGAATAAGAAAGTATTCATTCCTCTGGGACAAAAGACTTCTAGAAACAAGCAAGGCCACGGGAAAAGAATCCGGAGTGAAAGGCTGGCTCTTCACGCCAACTCAAGTTATCCGGTTTGGGGCAGTCCTGAACACCAGAGGCAGCCTACCTGTCAAATGTCAGAGATCGGCCAAGCAATTTTCCTGCTGTGCAGAAATACCCAACGCAGGTGGCATGGCTGCAGGTTCACTTCAAAGCCAGCAAACAAAACAGGTGTCACTCCAGACAGCCATAACTCTTGACAGGGTCATGGCTTCAGCCACTCCATCGGTGCCGAAGCAGGTAAGCCTTCTCAAAGCACAGGAGAAAAGGGCTTGGAGTGCCTGAGGATCTGGAGGGTTTTCCAGCCAGTTCTGGAGCAGAAGAACCAGTCCTCGTTTCCTTCTCCCTTTGCCTTGCTCAGTACTCCCATTGCAAACAAAACCAAAGCAAAAGCAAAAAAAAGTTCCTTGGTGACAGGGAGCAGGAGAATGTAAAATGTCACCATTAGGAAAGAGGGCACTGCTGGATCGGGACAAGGAACATTCTGTATAGAATCCTAGATAACTGTTGGGTCAGATCCAGCAGGACTTTCCTACACAGATTCTAGGACAATGGTGTTCTGGATTCTACAGTTCGAGGCAGGAAACGGCGTCCACCCAACTCTCCTCCACCTGAGACACCACGAGCAATAATGATAGAGAATGGGCACTGCAGACCTCCAGCACCTGGGAAGGCTGCAGGTTCTCTATAACTGTTCCATGAATGTGGCAGAAAAGGTGATTCCTATTGACTTCTCGGGCCTCAGTTTATGATCAAATGGACTGAATACCAAACATGAGCTACATAAATATGTTCAGAACACTGGGTATCATCACACAGGAGAACCCTGCAGTATATGCAGAAGATTTCCTCATTCAGTCATCTAGCCAAGGCTGATTGGGTGGGAATAAAGTAATTGTTAACAAGAATCAAATTACCTGTAAGCACTCTGGAATAAGGTTGTGTTCAGAAAGGCCAGGCCACTATCTACCTTCCCAACATCCATCAGTGTAAGATTTTAAACTCATTACCCAGCATGCTATTGCACAGATTGGCAGGTGGGTAGTAGCAGATTTGCTTCCACCTCTGCATTATGTCCAACTCGGTCTGAACCGCATCCTACAGCCAAGCAAACTCATTTCCGGTTTCTTATTCAGCCTCTCTCTCTCTCTCTCTTTCTCCCTGCACCCCTGCCCAAAACCTGACTAAATGAAGGGAATGGGGGACCTTGGTGCAACAGTCTTGCCTTGGGACAGAAACTGAACAGCTCAACTGGACTACCAGGGCTTTGAAAAGAGTCTTCCTGGGCTATGAAATGGAAATCAAGAGGTATATTCCTGCAGTTTGAAGTCATTGCCCTATGTCCTATTTATTTTATTTATTTTAGAGTAGTTTTTACCCCGCCTTTCTCCTTGGAAAAGGATCCAAGGCGGCTTACAGTAATGAGGGATAGTATACAGTCCAGTTCAATTAAGACATGTTCAGGTATTGAGAACAGGGAAGTGATGGACATCTTTCAGCATTAATAGACCACATTACATTAAAGCTACAAGAAAACACATCCAGTTAAAAAGAGAGTAAAATTCCACATAAAATTATGAAGGATGGAAACTAACATCAAAAATATAGTGTCACACAAGGTTATAAATAGTTATTAACACAAAGGTTATGTGATCCTATCGATTCATATAAAAGACACATAATAGCATTCAGGGAAAGCTTGCCTGAAGAGAAAGGTCTTTGCATATCTCTGAAGCCATGGAAAACAAACCACTCCCCTTTAATATTTTTAAATGTTTAAACATAGCTATCATGTCCCCTCTCAGCCTTCTTTTTGTAAGACTAAACATTCACAGCTCTCTTAAGCCGTTCCTCATATGACATTTCTTCCAGAACTTCAACCATCCTGGTCGCCCTCCTCTGGACCCGATCAAGGTTGTCAACATCCTTTTTAAATTGAGGCGCACAGAACTGGACACAGGACTCCAGGTGGGGTCTGACCAGAGCAGAATAGAGTGGTACTATCACTTCCCTTGATCCTTCTAGACACTATGCCTCTGTTAATGCAGAACCCTAGGCAGGTTCACCCATCGCCCTGGACTCCAGCACTTGCTTCTGAATAAACAGGCCCAGAGGCAGGCTGAAAAGCCTCCCAGGATTGGTGGCAGCCTCCCACCCTCCTATCAGCCAGAAAGAAGAGGCAGATCTCACAAGAATCCCAAGTGGCCCTCCTCTCAAATGCATTTTTAGGCGGTGTAGCTGACAGGCCCAGGAAAAATGAGATAGCCAGCAAGGATCTTGCTGCCATTTTAGGAAACCCAGCCATCGGTTTCTACAAGATAACACCACTTTGTCCAGTGGAATTCATTACAACTGGGTACAAACACTTTTGATTTGCAGTTAAAATAAAAACAAAGAAACAAGCCACATTCCTTGCTTTCCCAGACAGAATGGCCAACATTTTTTTGTAAAGCACTCCCAGTAGGAATCTGGCCCTATGGAAGGAGCCGGTTTCTCAAAGGGATCCCAATACCTCCTGATACAGATACATCCACTCCTCTTCCACCCCACCCCACCCCATCCCACGCCTGTCGGCATTCAGCGGGACCGAATGTGGGGGGTGTTGGAAGGAAGACGATCGTTGGGATTCGGTGCGCCAGTCGACAACACGCCTTTCAAAGGGACGCCCAGATCAAGGAAGCGAGGTTAAATATTGACCAGGCTGATTAGTGATGGCGAAGGGGAGGCGAGAGAGGGAGGGAAGGCGAGGAAGGAAGACGGGGAGGAAAGTCGAAAGAGCTTTTAAAAAGCAGGCTGAAACCTTGCTGCCAACAACGTTTTCCCCTTGTGCATTTTGATCTCCGCTGGCATTCAAGGAAAGGTCGTCGAAGCCGCCGCCGCCGCCGCTGCGGAAGGACCCCGTGAGCTTCTCATCCCTCCTTGGTTTCCAAAGAAATAATCTTAACGGCTCTGGAGTTGCCATCTGGGTCAGCGCCCCCTTCCCACTTCCCCTCTGGCTGGGAAGAGGGCTTTCGTTTTTTTATTTTTCAGGCACCGGCATTTCAGGCCCGCTGCTGCTGCTGCTGCTGCTCCACTGCGGTCCCCTCCGCTCTTTCTGCCACACAGGAGAGGCTCGCCAAAAGGTGGAAAGAGGTTGTGTGCGAGAGAACAAGCCAAGGAGAGAGAGAGAGAGAGAGAGAGAGAGGCAGCTTGCCTCCTCTGCCCACGGATTCACACCGACGGTGCCCCTTCCAGCCCATCTTCCCACCCGCCTGCTCGCTCGCCGAGAGGGGCGATGATACCCCGTGGCCCGCTCGATGGCCTCTCTCGGACTCGAGTTTTCCGGGCCATTTCCTGCCTCGGACGCGGACGCCACCCCCACCCCCGAGGGGGTTCTAGCCTCCCCCTCGGGGCGGGCGAGCCGGTGACGCCGCCCTGGCCGGTCCCAGCCATCCGCGAGCTGGTCTCGGCCGGGTCTGCTGCGCCAGAGGTGGAGAGAGAGAAGGCCCCCCGACCGCACGGGCGCTGGCCTTCCTTCTGCTTCCCTGCCCACGATCGCGGCGCCTCCCGCCCCCCCAAAGACCTGGAGCGCCCAGCCCTGTGCCCTTCGATCCCCAAGGCACCCAGGCCATCCCCGGCGACAGCTCTGAGTTCAAAGCCCGAGAGGGGCCGGCAGCGCCAACGCCGCCAACCCTTCCTAACCAAGAGCGTTGAGTCCGGGAGGCCGGGAAGGGTCGAGGGGGAAACGGTGGGGCGCAAAGGTGCGACGGGAGACTTCCCCAGGTGCCGCGCGAGCAAAGGCAGGCGTTTATCGCCAGGCAAGCCACACGGCGAGGGGAGCAAAGGTCAGGCCGCCCCGGCGAGGGCACGTCCGTCCAGCCGCTCGCCTCTCCTCCCAGCGGCTCTGGGGGCGATGCCAGCCCACCGGCCCCGACGGCAAAGAGGCGGCCCGAGACATTTAAAAAAAAAAAAAAGATTGCTTTCTCAGGTGCTTGCCAGCGCGGCGGCGGCGGCTCCAGAAGCCCGGCGCGCGTGGGGTTCCTCTTCTCCCCTTTCGCCCCCTTCCCTGCCACGGGAGCGAGGCCGCCGTTCCCCGCCCCACCCCGGCACGAACTCCACATCAAGCACTCGTGTGTGTGTGTGTGTGTGTGTGTGTGTGTGTGTGTGTGTGTGTGTGTGTGTGTGTGTGTGTGTGTGTAAGTAAGGGGGGGGGGGGTTGAAGGTGGAAGTAGCTTGGCTAATCTCAAGAAACATAAGGGGAGATAATTTCTCTAGCCCGCGGGCGACCTTATTGGTGCCGGATCAAGCAACGTCTGAACGCCAAGTGCAGCTGGGAAGGAGAAGGGCAAAGCGACCCCGGGGGCACCAAACTAAAAGGGTACGATTTAGTAGAGCAGAAATGCTTTATCATTCTCTCACACACATACTGACGCTCAGCTTCCTCTCCAAAGGCACACACGCGCGTGGATTTAAGGTGAAAGGCACCCACGCGTCTTTCCCACGGAAGGTCAGGATAAGACACTCGGAGGAAGGGCGGAGGAATCTTTTCCCTCCGGGACATTACGAGGCAGATCTGTCCCCACCCGGGTTCTTTTCCCCAATAAGAGGAATAATTCCTACTTACTTTGAATAATCCAACCAGGATCATCTCTCCACAAGGCGAGTTAATCCCACATCCGAGACAGGTCGGGAGCGGTGCCTGGAAGGGGAGCAACGCGACTCTCGCTCGGAACAACCCCGGAGCGGAGGGAACGAGCTGCAAGTGCTGCGCTGTCAGAGCGCGGCAGCCGCGTCGTTTTTTCCCTGGCTTCGCCTCGCTATTGGAAGGAACGACTGCTGCCTGGGAAAATGGCTATTTTATGAATGGGAGGGAAAAACGCCCATCTGCGCATGCGTGCCCTCCAATTCTATGAATGGGTGGACACTGTCTTGCAAAAGCGCATGCTCCACTCTCAATTATGAATGGGGGGCCGGAAGGGAACTTGTTGCAAGTTAAGGATGGATGTAGGCTTGTGCTGCTGCTGCTGCTGCCTCTTTTTTTTTTTTTTTTGCTGTTTTTTTTTATGAATGAAACTCGGTAGCTGCAGTCAGCTGCGCACGCACCACACACTCACTCACACATGCATACACGGCCTTGGGCTGAAGGTAAAGCAAGCCGCAGCAGAAGGGGAGAGAGAGAGAGAGAGAGAGAGAGAGAGAGAGAGAGAGAGAGAGAGAGAGAATTCGGACGTGGGGAAAGTCACTTGTCACTGAGTTGGCAGGAAGAGAAGAGCGCAGGGGGGGGGGGCATGAGAGAGCGAGAGCTCGCCAGGCGGCGAGTGAAGGCTCTTTCCGACCCCCCTCTTTGCAGAGGTGGCGTAAGGAGCTCTGCGGTTGGCCCTACAACTCTCGGAGCCCCCCCACCCCCGCTCATGCCGGCGGCCTTTGCTTCCCCCCCCCGCCCCATCCACACCTGTGACATCCAAGGGCGGTTCCCCAGGTGTGGTCCGTGATGCCCCATGGACTGGCAAACAGGGCTTTTCTGTGGGTTAAATCCCGGGCGATCTTTCGAAGGAGCCAAAGAATAGAGGCGTCGGGAACGTGGGGGAGGGCAGGGGGGAGGGGAAGGGAAGGGAAGGGAAACCATCACGTCCATCAGCATCACGTCCTGGGCTATAATCATCTTCCTCCCCGGCATGATTTTTCGCCCGAAGGTCCCTCCGTGGAATATTGAACATTGATTCCGTTAAACGCCCGGAGCCGCTTCACACAGCCTGCCTTGAGGGCCCTGCCAGGGGAGGGCCAGGACACCGCACCAGAAGCGCCCACGTGGGCCAGGATGACCTGGGAGCTGAGTGGGATAAAGAGTGCCGCTGGGGAACGCATCCTGGGCACGGTCCCCTTCCTTTTCGCCCTCTTTTTTGACAGCGTCGTCGGAGGGCGTGGAAGAAATCGGGGATTAAGAGAGAGAAAGGGAGAGATGGCCGAGCTGCCGGACATTATATTCCCTCTGTGTCCCACCACGGCCTAGATCCGGGGCAGCGGGAGGCAGGATGGGCGGACGACCTGCGCCTCACCTGGAGGCCCTCTGCAGCACCGGCCGCCTTCCTGAGGCGCCGGGGGAATTTTGGGGGGTTCTTGGCAGGAGGCCTGGCCCTGAACACCACGAGAAGGGAAGAGAGCCCCGAGGGGACCCAGTCGGCCCGGGAAGCGCCGCCCTGCTGCCGCGGAAGGAGAAACAGGAGGGGCTCGCGTCGGCAGAAAGCGACTTGCCCTGCCCCTGCCCTTGCGTCGCAGCCCTGGGAAAGGCCTTGTGCGTACTGTATTTCCAAACGGACTTGAGCCTGGCAAATCTCTCTCCCCCACCCCTTTTGTAATTAAAGGGATGTACAGGAAGAAGGCAGGCCAAGAGCCACGTCTTGGTACCAGTGAGAAAGCACGTGTTGCTCCAAACCCTTTTCCTCCCTCTGCAATTTCCTGGGGTGAAGGGGAAATAAAAGAAAGGGGGCAAGCAACTGGGAAACGCCAGAATGTTGATACAAAGCATGATCTAAAAGGCAAGTTAAATGCTTTGGGTGAGGCCCTGGGGTATCTGACATGACTGTAGGAAAGTACTCACAGGCACTGTTTGCTAGACAAAAATCCTCCTGGCTAAGAAAGTTCATTAATACCTACTTCTGGAAGTTGAGTCATGGCTACTTGACTTCGTTTTGAGTTCACCTTTGGATGAACAGCGAAACGTTTATATCTCTCAAAAAGAAGTCCAGTAGCCATGACTCAACTTCCAGATAAACTCACCTGGATGACTGAGAATCTTCACAGACATAGTAATACCTACTTAGCCAAAATGTGTATATTAGTATAGAAAACAGCACGAAAGATGCCTCCGGGCCAGATCAGCCCATGCCTGAAGGATAACATGACCATTCCTCTCCTGATGAGGTGGTTTACTTGAACCTGTGTCGTCTCTGGCCACTTGACCCAGGATCTTCCTTGAAACCCATATGTGTCTACTCAGAAGTAAGTGCTAGAGAATCAACCAACTTCAACCAGCTTCAATGAGCATAGGCTAGGATTGCAACCCGAGGCACGTTGTCTGACTTGCCATTTTAGATCTCTCTTGGTCAACAGGGAAATCTCACAAATATGTCCCTGGCCTAGACAAACCCCCTTAGAATCCCCCTTGATTTTGCCTAAGCAGTCTTGCCAATGCTCCACTGAAAGTTATTCCTTGAGAAAAACTGAGGGAATTTCACATTCTGAGCAAATTTAGTCATTGTATCCTCATCATATAGTCATCAGAATGAAGGAGATAAATGTTCAGATTGCTCTTCTCCTTATCTTGCAGGATCCTGTAGTCTTAGCTTGTAATAACAATAATAATATTTCCCTCCTTATTCTCTTCTCTTAGGTCTTGTGTGTGTCTGGCTCACGGTGAAAAGATATGTCACTACATTTATTAATTTGAAGGTGTCCTTTGACCCACTGTTGCTTCTGGGATGTGTGACTAGAAAACAAATGTATAGATATTTCCTTCCTTTTGTATAATCAATTTAGTTTTTGCCAGTCTCAGGGAGAACAAAGGAACTAAGTGGGATACTAAAGCAACTATCCTGTATACACTTAACCTGAGAGTCTGTGCTTCCAAACCCATTGGGACTGACTTCTAGTTGAAGGTGCCTGGCTAAAATAGCACATTTGAGAGGGCCATCCTGAACCATTCACAACACACCCTGTCCCACCTTCTCCCCCATTTTCTGTGCCGTATTAATCATGTGCTGCCAAGTGAATTCTAACTTAAATTGACCCTTTCTGGGGTTTTCCAGTACTCCGTAGTAGTTTACCATTCCCTCCTTCTGGGTGGGTGGGGGGCATCTTGGGACTGTGCCGCTCACCCAAGGCTTCACCGTCTGGCTGTTCTTCTATGAGACCCAGTGGGGAATCAAAATCCCGACCTCTGGCTCTGTAAGCCAGATACGTTCAACTACTGAGCTATCCGGCAGATCGGCCACCTCTCCCTTTGGGTCAACTGGGGTCAGGCCCACGAGAATGTCGCAGGCGTGCTCACTTCGAGTGGCCACACCCAGTGAGGCACAGAAGTCATTCACGTGCAACCGTGCCTTCTCTGTGGTGGGCCCCTCGCTGTGGAACCATCTCCCGAGTGAGCTGCGCCTTGCACAGTCCCTGCCCGCCTTCAAAAAAGCACTTAAAACCATGCTTTTTAGGGAGGCATTTGGCGACCTCTTAATTTATTTTATCTTTCGGGTTTTGTTTGTTTGTTTTTTGCCCTCTTGACACCTCTTGCTGAGGGTTTTCCCTCGTACTGCCCTGGCCTCTTCTTTTGTTTGCATTGTATTGTTGATTTTAACATTTTTGGAAACCGCCCAGAGTTCTGTTGGAAGATGGGTGGTATAGAAATGAAATGAAATGAAATAAATAAATAAATAAATAAATAAATAAATATAAAGGCCCTCTTATATTCTGCAAAGCACCATAGGCACTGAGGCTGCTGTATAAAATGAATCCATAAATACTAGCCAGGGCAAAGAGCTACTAGAGGAACAAAGGCTATAGTCCCAATGGGTAGTAGGAGCAAAACACACTGGGAAATTGGGAGGGGGAGTCCTTCTGGGAGAAACTGTGCTTTAGATTGGGCTATGAAATGGCATACTTTGACTACCAGCAATCTCAGTTCTTATAAGATTTTGCCACATGCCACCCACACACTTTCAAAATTACCTTTTGTGGTCTTAAAAAACCTTACATTCTTTTTTTTTGGGGGGGAAAGGGAGTGATGGGGAAGAAACAACACATATAGAGGTTATGCATGGGGAGCTCAGTTCTGCTATTATACCATAGCACGCCTCTCATTTAAATACTCTCAAGGATTGAAATACTCCCCCCCACACACACACAGTTGTTTCTCCACATTTATTTTGTTAAATGTGTCATTTGTATGCACTCACATTGCTGTACTTTCAGGAGATACAGTCTGACCAATGTCACCTTCTGGCCAACGTGGAATAATTTCTACCTTCCATGTAGAGATGAGCAGATGCCAGAACCATCAGCCCTGTGGCTGAGGCTCGTTTAGGAGAGGCAACAGTTCAAGGATGACGGAATGTCCTGTTCTCCAGCCATGCTGGGATTGTGGTTATTGTCCCAAGCTAACAGGGCCTGTGATGAAGGGAAGATGTCTGCCCCGGTGACCTTCCCTTGCAATGAATGGTTTTGTTGATGTGCTCCCCACCCCGATTGCCATTCTATCTCCCTGGCAGTCAGGACAATATGTGGTTCCTTCTGGATGCCAAGCAACACCCTCCAGGTTTTTTAACACCACCTTGCTTTTTACTTCAGGAAGCTCCAGCTTGTGTGGGTCAGTGTTAAGGAGGTACAGATTAGTAGGAGCCAGTGGCCATCTTCTCAACAGATCCATTAATAGGACCTTGAGAGAAACCCGGAGGACAGACAGAGGCACGACCAGCATTTCCCTTCCTGAATAGGATACCAACCTCAGCAGACAGCTTCTCCAGCATGCAGAATTTGGCAGATGCTTTGCAGTGGATGGGGGTGGAGAGAGAGAGAGAGAGAGAGAGAGAGAGAGAGAGAGAGAGAGAGAGAGAGAGAGAGAGAGAGAGAGAGAGAGAGAGAAAGTGCAGGGCTGGCTGGCATTCTCTCTTTTGATGTCACTGAAGTTAGAAAAAAAAGCATGAAAAGTAAAAGGAAGGGTACAAAAGCAGCTGCCATACACAGAGTCTCCGTTTCCTGGGTTTGGAGGGAAGGCTGAGTCATACCTGAGCCAACACTCCGGTGATGGAGCGCATGCCGTACATCCAGGCAGAAAGTCCCAGGTTTAATCCCGCAGGCCTTGAGCTAAAGGTAGCAGAGGTGAGGAAGATCCCAGCTATTTCGAGCTGCTGCAAATGGTACTAGAATGATAGATGGCCAGTTTAATGAAGTCTAACCTGAGCTTGGTAGAGGGCTTACTCTTTTGGACTTTAGCTGCCGGAAGCCCCATCAACACAGGCAGCAGTCAAGGTTCAGCTAATAGCCGTAAGCCCATTACAGTGTGTGCCTCTGGTGATGGATTGCAGGGACAGCCACCTTTCCCAGGCACCGCTGCCATCAAGAGGGTCTTGGCTCTGTCTTCTGCATCGTCTGGCCATGTTTGGAAGCCATCATTGGTCCCAGCTGGCTTTTAGAAGTGTCCAGGAGGGGGAGCAAGGTGAATCAGTCAGGGCCTTCCTGGTAGTGGCTCCTTCTCCTCCTTGTCTTCTGATAGTCTTCAGAGCATGCCACTGCTGCTGCTGTTGCCCCTTCCACTGCCACTATCTGGAGGACTCTCACTGCTCCCTTTTCCATTATTGGGGGATGGCATTTAGAGATGGCCAAGTGGAGGAGAGCAGCGAAGCCTCACCCACCCTCCCAAGGGATGTCCTTCCTCATCACTGATGTCTTCAGGATGCTTGTGCTTTTGTTAGTTAGTGCATGTGGCCTTCAAGACTGAATCACATCTCCAAGGTAGTGTGTGTGTGTGTGTGGGGCACAATGTATGGTCTAAACTGCTCTCCCAATAATATAAATAAGGAAAACTGCAATGGTTAGCCCCTCAGAGCATACTGGAGGTGCATGTCCTCTTTACAAGAATTTGTGAACAAAGCTTTGATGGTTTCCAGGGACATAACTGTGCTTCAGTTTCCCATATCTAGGTTAGGGCAGGAGGATATTTGTTCCACTCGCTTGCACATATAGATGAAGCCTCTGGCTCTTCCTCCTGCCTCCCTGAACACCTGGTACTTGTATTCTCTATGCATTAGTCATGTCTGATGCCCTCCCCCCTGCGGGCGCTTTTGCATAACCAACCTGAACTGTGTGTTTAATTTCCTTCCTTCCCTTCCAGCCCTCCTCTTGGACTTTACCTAAAAACAAACATGCACCTTTCTCTAAACATTCTCTTTTATCCAATACAGTAGCTCTTATCCCAGGAGATGGAATCGGAACCCTACTGTGTCAAACCCACCTCTACAGTTTGGGGAGCCAAATCCCATCTCTCTTCACTGCACTGCATTAGGTGGAATCTCAGGGTCCCAACTGCACAGTCCTGTTGAACAACATCCTGCGACTATCTGTCTGCTCTTGACCCCTTTTCCCACGTGATCTTCCATCCTGGCCCCTCCACAGACTGGCTTCTCTCTCCCTTTGGCTGAGCAGAACCTTTCCAAAAGAGGAGACCTTGACCTGCTTCTTTGGCTGTGGCTTGTGACAGTTTCTCCCAATCAGGGTAGGGGTGGGGGCATGTATGTTGGATTACAACTCCCACCATGCTTAGACAGCATGGCTTTGGGGAGCTGTAATCCAGATATTCCTAGAGGGCCCCAATTGTGGAAAGTTGTTTTAAGTTCAACCAGTGTTGCTGATGTTGGGAAATCTCTACAGGTGTCCCATGTGTTATGGAATGAATAATAAGGTTTCTTCCACCAATTCATTTGTGTGTGTGTGTGTGTGTGTGTGTGTGTGTGTGTGTGTGTGTGTGTGTGTGTGTGTGTGTGTGTGTGCGTGTGCGCGTGTGTGTGTGCGTGTGCGCGTCTGTGTGTGTGTGTGTGTCTGTGTGTTGTGTCATTACAGTCGTGACCGACCCTTCATGACCCCATGTCCATGGAATTTTCTTTGCAGGAATACTGGAGTGGTTTGCCAGTTCCTACGCCAGGCACCTACAGCACCTGGTATTCTCTGGTGGTCTCCCATCCAAGTACTTACCAGGGCTGACAGTGCTTAGCTTCTAAAATCAGGTGAGATCAGATGTGGTAAGGGTTTGGATGACAGCTATTTACTGTAGAGGTAGGGAAACAATGGAACTGGAGCCTTGACTGTCTGATTAGCAGTCAATGGAACAACAGCACAATGTGGCTATATAGGGAGAGTTTTTCTGTCCCTCAAATCTTGATGGGTTTCTGATACATGTCAGGGTTCCATTTGTAATTAGCCTAAGTGCAGAACCTCAGTTGGGAAGGGCACCCCCTTTGCTGCCTTTTGTGTGCATCTTTTATGAGATTATTTTCCTCCCATGATGAAGTCTAAGCTCTTGTGTTTAAATGCCACAATTAGGACCCATTCAGTTAACATAATTCTCCTGGTAATTATTTGACAGATGATCAGATGGCTTTCTCATGTTTTCATACCAGTATCCCTCTATCTCCACAACTAACGGACATTGTGGGGTTTTTCAGTTTGTTTGTAAGGGAACCATATGAAAGGATGCACAGCTGAAATAAGATTCTGTAATGTTTTATTGGGAATCTTTCCCAAATTGATCTGTGGCCTCAAGGGTTACCTCAGACCTTTGGGTAGAGATTGAAGGAAATTCCACGGACTGAATTTCACATTTCAGTCAGCCTGATGCGTGTTGCCGATGATTGTCACGAGGATGGAGGGTGTAGCATTAATGTGCTTGCCCTCGGACATTTAACAGGCTATTGACAAACACAGCTTCTATTTTTTATCTTCTGCTGCCACCAACTAGCTTCACTAGTTAATTAAAGCCTTCAGACTGTTTTTAAGTTGAATAAAAATAAAAGAAGTTTGTTGATTACAAAGTAGACTCAAAACCATTAATGATAATGTGTTAAAGTATAAACAAAAAGAAGAATATAGCTCAAACCCACTTAAGTTTAGCTACTGATAAAGATGACTATATCCACACCCAGTTCCTAAGTTTACGATTTCTATAAACACCCAGTTTTCCTCACAGACACTCTAAAAATCCTATCTTCTCTCTATATATCTTTTCACCAAAAAGTGAATTCCCTATCTAGCCCTATCAGTCCCTATCTGACTAAAACAGTGCTGAGTAGAGCCTTAAATCCCCTCAGGCCACTCTCCAGAGTCTTTCATTGGTCTACAAACTGACCAATCACTACAGACACCTCATGAATTATTCATTACCACAAGTAAACACCACAGTGGGCACTCTAATGCTAGCTTATTAAATAAGTGCAGGTAGCAACGAAGGTGTTTCCCTTTCCAAAGGTATTAGTACTACAAGTCTGTCCTAACAGATCAGTCATTTTACCTCTGAGTCACTGAGATCCACTATTATCTTGGCAGATGCAGCACTCATATGCTTGAATGAACAACCTTCATCATAGGAAGCCAGCTGGAGGCATGACCCAGATTGGATGGTGGCTCCTGGGCGTCTGCCAGTTACACCCTAGGCTCTGGGCATAGGACCTGGTCTTTGGCCCTCTGAGATGCATTTCCTTATAGGACAGCCATCATCCTTCGCTAGCTTATGTCATCCTCACTGCATTGCCCCTCCTGTTCAACACACTGTTTTATAAAATTGCAGGCCAATCTCCAGGCAACAGATAGTTGGGAAGGCATTTTTGGGATGTTGTCCCATCAGCCCCTTGTGCTCACATATTCAGCTCGGGGAGCATCCATGTGATGTACGTCTGTGGGCTATGACTGAAATAGACCCAGGCAGCATACCTAGCAGGCTGTTGAATGTGGAGTGAGCTTCAGCTCATGTTGCTGGTCCAACATGCAGATCTGACCAAGGGTAGGCAGTGTTGGTTCCAAGGTGAGAGCACCATCTCCTTTTTCCTAGGGAAGCTTCCGGCATTCTGCAGCACAAGGCCTAGTTGAGACTGTGGGGGTCTCTGTGGCAGATGTGCACGAGTTTCACCGCTCTGATCAAGGTGGGTGAGTAAAACCCAAACTCTCTGTAAGCTGCCTTAAGTAGAGGGACCCTGACACAACATACATAACAGCATCTCACCTGCTTTCTGATCATTTCCTATGTACGTGAGCTATTATCTATCTCTGCCTTTAAAAAAACCAACTTTCACCATTTTTAGCACTGGTTTCACTGGATGCATAAATAGAAAGTAGGAATGTAATGATCAATAGCCAGAGCTTTGAATCATAAGTTTTTGAAATTATAACTAGGAAGGGCATCTGGAACCACTAGCAACATATTCATGCTCTTCAAGTTGTTGCATTCAATAGTATTTCCTGGATCAGTCTCCCCTTGATCAGCCTCTCATTCTTTTCATTGCATGTATATACTCTGTATCTCTTTTAAGAACAACTGTCTGTCTCTCTGTCTGTCTCTGTCTCTATCTCTTTCTGTCTCTGTCTGTCTGTCTGTCTGTCTGTCTGTCTGTCTGTCTGTCTCTCTCTCTCTCTTTACACACACACACACACACACACACACACACAGACACAGACACACACACACACACACACAGAGAGAGAGAGAGAGAGAGAGAGAGAGAGAGAGAGAGAGTATATAATCCTGCACAAACAGAGCTCTCTGGGAACTGTAGTACAGCTGTAGTAGATTCTCACAGTGGTGTAGGCGGGAAGTTCACGAATTACTATAGGCCTGCCCGAGAGATTATTATGGCATGGGGAAATTTAGTTTTGGGGACTGCAGGACTCAGAATTCTGCCACCTGTGTAACCAGTGACCTTGGTGGCTGTGGATTCTGGGAGTCATACTCCCCAAAAGTCCCATCTTTGGACCAGATTGTTTTAAAAGGCTTTTTCAAATAGAGAAACAGGGGAGCAGGGGTATCTTTGGATTACTGCAAGTTCATTTCAATGTCTCTTTGGTTTCTGAGAGCAATTACACTTCTGCATGGGAAGCTCCCACTGAAAACAAGGACAGAAAACTTCAGGTCTCCCTTGGCTGCCCGAAGAAGTATTTAGATCTCCACTGCTGTAGGCTGTGAAGTGAGGATATTCAGGATTACTTGGTTTTTGGAAATGACTAAAATAGTCTCAAAGCAGAAAAACAACATTTTGAGGGTGGGGCAGGCTGCCAAACTGGTTAGATCTGGTCATTAAGAGTTGGTTTGATGGGAAGATAAAAATAACCCTAATCAAGAAAGGAGACTTCCAGAAGCCTTGGGGAACCATTGGTTTAAATCCAAGCAGCACTCCGAAATGTTGCTTTATTGGACTACAACTCCGAGAATCCCCAGCTAGTCATGCTGGAATCCCAAAATGTAATTGCCAAATCCAGCAAAATAGTAATCCATAGCTTTGGTCCCAGAACGTAGCTGAAGCTGAAGGCTCATTGTGATCATCTTTTAATTGATTGTGTCTTCATTTGAATTAAGATTTCTACTCCATGGTATTTGTGCAGATTTTAAATATTTTTCATCCAACACTTTAGGTTTTGCAACTTTAAACTCTGTATTTCCTGTGCTGATAGTTCTGAAAACTCTGTGTGGCATACCCAGGGCCGGAGCTACCACTCTGCGACCGCCTAGAGCAGGGATCTGAGAGGGTCGTAAAACTGACCTCAGAGGAGTGCAAAACTGACCTTTGAGGGGCACAGAACTGATCTAAGACAGGTACATTTTCTTGCAATTTGTCTGTTTTGGAAATTTGGTGGTGGTGGGGGTGCAAGTAGTTAGTCTTGCCTAGGGCACAAAAAAGCCTGGCACCGGCCCTGGCCATACCTAAGGTGTGCTATGTCATCAGAGAGATGTAGGTTCTTATCCCTGCCAAGGTCTGAAAAAAATGCCATGGAGAAACCACTGATTTAATCCCAAGCAGCATGTTGAAAGGACAGCTTCAAGAATCTTCAGCGAGTCGTGCTGGAATCCCAAAATGTTGCAGCCCTGCAAAAGTGTTGCAGCCTCTGAAGTAGCAATGTGGATCTCATTTGAAACTTCTTCCTTCAGCTAAGCAAACAATTTCCAAGATGGAAGCTGTGTTCTTCTGTTGCAGTGAAAACTTACAAATAGGTCTTGGGCTGTAGTCCATATTCAGTTGGGCTTCAAGTAAGCAAGCAAGCATTTAGTACAGCTTAAGACCCATTCTTTTTTTCTACCTTATAAAGTAGTTGGTTGCTGGCTGACTTGCCTGGTGGCTTGCATATCTGGACAAAGAACCTGAGGCTAGGAATTCAGTTCCCCACTGTGCCTTGCAGGAGAAGCACCAGCCTTTGTAACCTTAGGCAAGCTTCACAGTCCTGGAACTGCCCCTAGAAGAAGGGAAGGACAAATCACTTCTGAGTCTTACCTTCCTGCCCTTCCCATGCCACTTTTCTGTATCGTCCAAAAATGGGACCAAGCTGCATCGTTGTGAGTCACAAAGAGTCCTCCAGCAGATGCACTGGTAGAACCACTCTTTAAAGATCTCTTCTAATTTCAGACCCCTATGAGGATTGCAAGAAGTCAGTTCCAACTTGGCAGCATGTCACACACACACACACACACACACACACACACACACACACACACACACACACACACACACACACACACACACACACACACACACACACACACACAGAGAGAGAGAGAGAGAGAGAGAGAGAGAGAGAGAGAGAGAGAGAGAGAGAGAGAGATTTCCAGGGTTTGGCTATATAGGAAAGAAGAAAGCTCCTGCTGGATGGAACAAGGACGGCATCCTGTTTCCAACTGCTGACCATGAATGCTTTTGAGAAGTCTATTTGTTTGGGACACAAAAGCAACATTTCCCCTCCATTGATGAATACCTGCTAGTAGGTGTGAGCATTAGGAGGGTTGTATGCAGTCCCTCACAACTGCTTTTGAAGCCCCCATTGACCCCAGCTGCTACATCTGGTGGCAATGGCAGGAAATAAATTACTCTCTGAAAATCAAGGTACTCTGGGAGAGTGTGCCTTGTTTTTGACTACAGCTAAATCCTGGTCCTTTGGGGAATGGGCCTGCTCTCCACTTCTGTGGCTGAATGTTGGCAAGATCCAGCCATGGTGGGTCTTAGAATGGGAGACTGGCCCCTGAGCCTGCTAAGTTATCTGCCCCTGTGCTCATTGGTAATCTGCTTCTGAGCCTCAAGGCCCTGTTTAGTCTCACTGACTTGCAGCTGCAAATATTTCTATAGTGCATAAAATGCCTTGCGCTCTTTTTCGAAGCCATTCGAGGTCATGGTTATCACTGCTTTTTTGTGTGTGGCAGCAAATTCCAGAAATAGATTACAAGGAGAAGCATATCCCTCAGTCCTCCCTCTATTGCCAGAGAGTTTTGTTGGGTAAACAATAAACTTCTAGGATTATGACAGAAACAAGTTCAGCTCCCTGCTTCTGTTTCTCTTTAATTCGCCTGGCTTGATTTCTTCCCATGCCTTCTGCTTTTGATGTTTTTTGCTCTAATAATGTGTGACCATTGAGCCCTATAGATTAGGAAATGTGGAAGCAGAAGGGAATAGTCTGGAACTACAAGACAACCACTGGAAAGAACATTCAGTACATTTGAGGTTAGATTGTATAACTCAGGCATTTCATCGGAACTGTTTGCCTATGATCTGCAATTAGCAGAGTGGGTATTTGGACTTGCCCCCACCCAAATCCTACTGAAGGCTTTTAGAGGTAATAATAAAAACATTTTGTGGTATGGAAATTGGGATAGTCTACGGTCAGGGTCAAGGGTATTAAATTAACCGATCCCGGCCTCCCACCCAATCATGTTGCTGGAACTTGTCTCCTCTCCTCAACATTTTAAAAATAGATTAAGTCAAAGCGGGAATGAAATTTTATATGTCCAAATCAAAACAGTTGACTGGGCAATAAAGTTGCTATCTAGAGATTTCTTCTTTGGAAGTAATTTACACACCACCTGTGGGACTTTCTTCCCAGTAAATATGTTTAGGATCAAATCTGATCAATAGGAGACAATGAGACCCAATGGCATCATGAACCTGGGGAAGTTTGCCTAACAAGAAATTTTTTTAAGGGGCACTTATATTTGCCTAAACAGGAATAGCTGGAGGTTGAGTCATGGCAACTGGACTTTTTATCTTTTGAGATCAAAGGTGGGACTTTCACCCACCCTAGGCCTTTGTCCACCTAACAAGCCTATTCAGGCCTTTGTCTAATTTATGAACCTATTCAGACCAGGGTGTGTGTGAAATCAAGGTGAGGCCCCAGCATTAAGTTTCCTCAGATTGACAAAGCTGCTTCAATGAGTAGTGAAACATTTAATCTCTCAAGAAAAGAAGTTCAGTTGCCATGACTCAACTTCCAGATAACCTCACCTGGATGACTAAGAATCTTCACAGGCATAAACAGAAATACTATGAAAGTGGGCATAACTGGGATGCTGAGATTAGAGTCATGGGTGTGACTGAAGAGGAGGCACCCCACATCAAAACACTGTCCTGACACTATTCATCATCCCTGTTCAATTGTTCCTCTTCAGGCCTCTGTTGATCACCCCCCACCCTTTCCAGCATCCTCCCTTCCCTGGTTTTCCATCACCATCCTAGACATTTTGTGGCTACGTTCACCCTCATAGCTTCTGAAAATCTGGTGGATCCCCAAAATCTGCTGACACTTTCCCTCTTTCTGAGCCTGGTGCTTTTTGGGTTGCAAAAAAATGGGATCCATTCAATGTGTTTATTAGGATGTTCATTGCCAGGAATGACATTATTTTATCCACATTTACTCAATATGAACCCCCAGGTATTTCACCAGAGGACACTAACCTCTTCTGATGAAAAGGGAATTTACTCTTTTTGATCAGCAGAAATGAAAAAGATTTATAACAGGCCTTCTGATACCCAGCAGATTTAGTCCCCAGTACAGTCAGTATAGTATGATGGAAGAACTGGGAGCTGAGTTCGAATCTCTGCTCAGGCATGGGCATTGGGGGAGGGGTGCGCACTGCTAAAACCACTCATTAAATACGTATCTCAAAATCCTATTAGGAGCGCTATAACTTGGAAGCGATTTAGGGGCGCACAAAAATAGCAAAGCACATGAAACGTTGCCCTAGAAAGGCCGTTAATATTCTGTAAAATAAATAAATAAGCAGAAACTGCTTATACAGTATATTCTGTAAAATAAATAAGCAGAAACTGCCTGGCATGAACTGGCAATTTTCTCCCCGTTATGTAACGCCTCCACTTAATAGCGACTGGATATACGCTTTCCTATCAATTGCGGGATCTGAAGTGAGCAGGGGCCCCTTTGGGGCGGAGCCTAGAATCCTAGCCCGAGTTTTACTGGGAAAGGCTTGGCTCTTCAAAGGCTCGAGGGCTTTAAACCCCGATGTTCTCCCCCGGAGCTCAGTCCTCGGCGAGCTTTATCGCGCAGCGAGCCAGGCTCGGAAGGGAAAATCCCCGGAGCTTGGAGGCAACTCGCTCCCGGGTAATAACGGGTGCCTAAGACCGCAACCTCTCGAGGACCTCGCGCGCGCCATTTTAAGACTGGGAATGGATCGGGGCCGTGGCTTGGTTTGTTCGCTGTCAACGCCTGCCCTTTCGGGTCGGGCCAAAGAATTTCCGGTGTCTGGCTCCGAATCGAGGGGCGGGGGAGGGGGCCGGGAGGCAGAGAAGCCCTGCGGCCCCCTATCTCCTCCCCACTCCCTCTCCGGCTTCCTCGGAATGTCCCTTTTGGCCCAGCCGGCAGGCAAGCAGCTCTGGCAGCGGGTGGGGGGGGGCGCCTTGGAAGCGCTTGCTGCCGGACCCGAGACAGCAGCAGCAGCAGCAGCTGCAGGCCGAGGCTTCCGTCGGGCGGCTCCTTTAAGGGACTGCTGCAGCCCTCCGTCTGGCAGACGCCTGTGAGCCTCACAAAAGAACAGGATGTTGTTGATTTGTAACCAAACCACAGAGAGGAAATGATTGTAAATTTCCTCTAAACATTCCCACCGTCTGCTTCCGCCTCCTCCGCCTCCTCCTCCTCCTCCACCCCCACCACCCCCGCAGCTGAAGAGCGGCTGCACTTTCCGTAAAGGGAATTTCCCCCTGAGCAAATGGATCGCCGTCTTAAGAGGATTTTTTTAAAAAAGCAAGCTTGCTTGACCTCAAGGGCTTCTTCCCGCTGTCTGCCTTTTTGGCTTCGCCCTCCAAACCGAGCGGATCGCGCTCCTTGGCTGGCCGGGAAGGAGTGCGGGGGGGGGGTGCGGGTGCGGGTGGAGAGAGAGAGAGAGAGAGGCGTGCTGGAAATATCTTGTGTAAATTTCTCTCCCTCCGCGAATGAGGTGCGTTATTACCCTTTCTATTTATTTGCTCATCCCAAACCCATTGAGGAGGCGGGAGACGGCCGGAAAACGCTTCAATCCAAACCTTTCTCCCAGGCAAGGTTTAAAATAGCTCTGACTAGTTATTTACAGAGCTCTTTCTGTAGCGTGCCTTTAATTGCAGCTTTCTAAACAGCACATCAGGGTTGCCAACCAGATGTCCATATATATTTTGAGGGAGGTATTCTTTCTTTCCTTTTTTTTTAAAGAGGCAAGGACTCTTTAGCTTTAAAATATAATGCTTTCTTTTCCTCCACCAGCATTTTCTGTTCTGTAGTATTTTCTGATTTTGGATTTGCCCAAGCAAATCATATCGCAGGAAGATGGAGCAATGGGTTGAAATCTTGTAGTATTTTAAGCAGCAGTAAAAGGAGTAGACCCTTTCTTAGGAAACACAATATTTTTGTCAATATGTTAACTGAATATTACAAAATCATGGAAATCCACTATTTATACTTAATGAAGGTAAAAATGGAATATAATATGAGATGTGCAGAATCACTGACTACAAACACATGGAGGAAGGAAGTAGTAATTAAGCAGAAACTTTAGATAATGATCAGTGTCCTGTTCCATTATACAATTATGAAAGAGTGATCCTGTAATCGGCTCCCTTTACTCTGTTCCAGTAGCCTCCCTTTTGCATTCCTACTTTCACTTCTTGTGTGACTAGTTGTGCAGCTGGTTGTGTGATTAGTCGTGTACCACAGGGCCTGCTGGAGCACGGGCATGCTTAAACAATTAGCTGTTAATAGAATACGAGCCATCATTTATTCTGTCACTGCAGCCCATGTTTAGGCACAAGAGCTGGATTCAGTCAATGAATTATGTTCTTTATTTGCATTTTAAGTTACCATTTTATCAACTGTGTAACTTAATGTATAATAAGGCCCCATTTGTGTTTGAATGTGGCTTCCACTGTCCAAATGCCTGTAAATAGCCTGATCATGTGACGGGGGGCTATAAGACACTTCAGACACATCTTCAAAATCCACATGGGAGTCTACGGGTTCTAATGTTTTTCTGTTCCAAGGGTGTCCTGAACAGTGAAAGCAACCATGTGGTGGAAAAAGCTAAACAACGACTCTTCACCCTGAATTTAAGTTTTCATGTCATAGAAGAGCCAAAGCATTGCAAGTTGTTACCTGCAAACTAGAGTAATACCATCAGGACACAGATTGCCTGTGCCACCCATTGTCTCTTTGTGAGAGCCTTATTTGCATGAATCAGTCCATCCACAGGAATTGGGGGGGGGTGTTATAGATTTTTAAGTGCAGGGGTTGCAGCTTCTCTTGTGGTCAGAGGGCCAGCATTTGCAAAGGAAAGGCCAAGAGTGTCCAGCTGTTGCTTGCGGCTGCAGAAATGGGCATCGATCGATTTGTATGATATATGCTCTAAAACATATAAGAAGCTGCCTAGGAGACCTGTGGAAAAACTGCCTAATACACCAAGGAGTTGGTCTGTGATCTTTGTGTGCTGCAGCCATATAAAATTGTGAGTCCATATGATCTGAAACATTGACTAAAGGACATCAGTGGGCCGACAAGCAAAAATACACGAGTGAGTCTGGAAGTTGAGTCATGGCTACTGGGCTTCTTTTTTGAGAGATAGAAACGTTTCGCTGTTCATCCAAACAGCTTCATCGGTCTGAATACGCAAATCCTCCATCTTATAGAGTGAGTGAATGAATGAATGAATATTTATTTATTTATTTATTTATTTATTTATTTATTTATTTATTTATAGTATTTCTATCCTGCCTTTCTCCCCAAAAGGAACCAAGGTGGCTTACCTCATAAAACAACATTGAATTGCAAAAACCGAGAGATATATAACCATCAAAAAAGAACTAAACAAGTATTGTATTGGGACAGTACTAAGATCAATATTAAAGCAAACTGAAAACAGAGCACAATGACCTACTTTGTCCTCAGAGAAACCCAGTGTGACTGGTTTTATTTTGGACACAAGCTGCAATGTGCCATTTGCAGCACAGGAAACCCTCCTGATTGCTTCATCTCCCCATCACCAGCTGCTGAAAATAGTTGAATCATTGTGGGTGATGCTGACATCAAAGTTACAGACCTAGAATGCCAAAGAGGAAATCCCTGTGCTGGACAGGAAATGAGAAAATATGAACAGTATCTGTGCTGAGTGTCTCGCTGGGAAAGAAGGGATCTCGGGTGTGTTGTTAAATCCGGTGCCAGGACTGTCACAGGACTCACTCTCTCTCTCTCTCTCTCTCTCTCTCTCTCTCTCTCTCTCTCTCTCTCTCTCTCTCTCTCTCTCTCTCTCTCTCTCTCTGAATTGTGAACCAAACCTAAGGCTGCTCTGATTACAAATATCCAGTAAGTAGCAGCTTGACATGGGAGTTATGGGGAGGGAGGGGGAATGATACAAAGGCGATTTGTATTTTGGAGAGCTTCCGCAGGAACAGTGTCATCTACTAAGTCCATAAAAGTTTCAACAGAATTTTACATGGAGCAACATGGTATGTAGTAACTCCATCGCCTAGGTCTGAAAACCAGAAGCAGAGAATTCTATCTTCTTGGTCCCTACAAGTCTCAAGTCTCTTGTACAGAAACATTTTGCATTCATCTGGGGGAAAAGAAAGAGGGAAGAAGCTTCCAATCCATATTCAGATACATAAGCATTGCAAAATTTGTGGAATTTTACAAAGTGTCAATAAATGACAGCGGACTGCATGGGGGCACTTTTCTGATACTGTGATTCAAAGCTAGTCATATGGGGGGGGAACAGGGAGGGCAGGGTCTGTTCTCAGTCACCCCCAGTTGCAGGGCATATAATAATGGGTTCAGGCTACAGGGTTTAGGCTGAATATCAGGGGAAACCTCTTAACTGTTAGAGCAGTATGGCAATGGAACCCATCACCTCAGGAAGTGCTGAGCACTCCCAATGCTGGAGGCATTGAAGAGAACACTGGGCAGTCATCTGTCAAATCTGCTTTTATTTGAATTCCTGCATTGAGCAGGCGGGTTGGACTCACTGGCCTTATAGGACCCTTTCAACGCAATTATTCTATGATTATTAGCCCTGGTTGTTTGTAGCAACAGAAATGAGAGATTGTCATATTTATTATAGCACCAGGTTCTACACAGAGTACAGACTCCTTCATCAGAATCATACAGCATTATCCTGAAGAATGAAAGATGTATACATTATAGATGTTTGGCAGGCGGGATTTCAAACAAAAAGTTAGAAGTAACTTGTGGTGCTAGATAGCTGCTGCATTGATGATGATGATGATGATGATGATGATGATGATGATGATGATGATGATGATGAGTGAATTCATTCCTCCCATAAACTTAGACAAAAGTTTTATTCGCTCAGGGTAGGTTTGGAAGAGGGATTTTAAAAGATTACAACTTTAGATTTCCCCAGCCTGGGAATTATGGATGTTGACCAGAATGGTGCCATTTAGAAAAGTTTTGATCCCTTTGGATAAGCCTTTGCTGGCAATGAAATAAGCACGTTCACTTTCTGTTAGGATTTGCTTTTCTCTAGTAAAGTAATTTCAGAGCTTAGGAATTTTTCTTTTTTGGATGTTGTCTCCAGATCTGCTGTTCTGCTTGGAGAATTCTGGACATTGCAGTCCAAAATAATAACTTTTCTAAACTCTGGAAGATGTAGGGGGTCTTGGGTTTTGGCCACCGAGCTTGTTCTTTTGATGGACGCTACATCTTTGCCAGCTCGGTTGCCTTCAAAAGCAGACCAACTGGTGAGTCCTTGGTGCTTGTGCTTGTTGGAGGGACAGTGGATCACACGACAGTTCCCTCTTATGCTATTCTGATGTTCAAAGCCACCCATGTAGGCACAAAACAAACAAATAAACAAGGCCACGGTCCTGTACAGTTCTAACGGAAGCTCAGGAGGACTTAAATTCTGAGCATCAGACTTATGATTCTGCTGTCGTTCCAGCGGTTTGGAAGAGGGCCAAATCAGCACCAAGCAAAGAGAGCCAGCCAAGCAGTTTCTGGCATCTCCTTGGTACTCTTAGGTGACCTCACCACTGATGTGGAGCCAAGGAAAATAAGGAGGCATTGAAACAAATTAGACAGGAGGAAGATATAGAAAATTGCCTCCTTTGGGGAAGAATAAGATAGGCTATGCCAAGGCAGCCATGCCATTGACACTGTTGTTTTGGGATATAATGTATGAACATTTGGATTCTGAATATCTGTCAAGGAGGTATGTTTTTGCTTTGCTTTTGAAAAAACAATTTATTTCTCCATTTTTTGCTGTCAGAAGTCAGTGAAGATATTTTTTGGCACTGTGCCCTTAATCTTATAGCTATATGATGTTTTGTTCCTAGAACGATTATCTAGTTTAAAACAGTGGGAAGGTGTTGATGGTTTTTGGATCAGCTGATTTTGGGGAACCAGCTTTGTGCCTCCATTGCCTTAGGAGGAGTTGGAGTGCTTCCAGGTGTGCTAAGCACTTTGTACTAGTTACGATGCGGCTATTCTGTGAAATTGCAGGTTGTCATCCAGGGGGCCCAAGGGAATCCTTGTTGCTGTTGTTCAAGGGGTGACCTCAGGAAGAAAACCCACCCTCTCCTTGTGCAATGACAATGCTTGCGCAAACAGCATCATCCTGTGTTACTACGCCAACTGGGCTTTGCACTGGAAGTTTAATAGGATGCCAGCCAAAGAATTAAAAAGAGGGAGACCAGTGATTTTGAAGCTGCCCAACAACTCGGTCTTCCCTAATATGCAGCAATATATTTGTATTTACATTTTGGCTAGCTCTAAAACTGTATACATCTTCTTTTTCTTTGTGTTTGTCCTACATGGTGATGGGGTCTGCTGTTCTTGTTTTGGCCCTCCACTTGGTCCGGGTAAACCCGGGACAACCTCATGTCATTCTCGAGGGTGTTTGTCCAGTGCTGTTTACATACATCTGAAAATTTTGTGTGGGTCTTTTTTCATCTCATGTTGACCCAGGAGGGACATGCCTTTTGCTTATAGCCATTAGGACTTCTTCACACCTCACAAGAATGGAAGCTGGAGATCAGATAGGTAGGAATCTCAGGGGAAGAAAGGTAAAAAAAAGGCTCCGAGCTGAGGGAAGAAAGCATTTGAATTTCTGTTAGGATCAGCACTGTTGAGTAGGTGTTGAAATCTACCTGCAAGTAGGATAGTTCCCAGAGCTTTCTTGTCCTGTTCCTCTTGCAAATGCAGCCTGTTCACCTTTCTTCCTCAGGGTTTTAGTACAGTGTAGAGGCTCCGGCCAATGGGCTTTGTTTTGTCCATGCAGAGCTCAAATCTGACCCGTGGAGGTCTAGACGAGATGTTCCTCAATTGGCTAGGCAGGCTTGGTTTGTGGGGAGATGGGTGGAGGAGATTGGAGATAACAGGGATTCCTTCTACATGGCCCTTGCTGCCCTGTTAGATGGCGAGGGCCACATGAAGTGACTCTTCACCCAGAGAAATTATAAAAATACTGGAAATGGACAGTGGTAGTCATTTCAGAATGAAGGGCTCACTGTTACTACAAAGAGATAGCTACAAATGGACATGAGGGGAGGGGCCATTTGGTCCCCAGAACCAAAACATGAGCAGGAGTGGACCAAGTCAAGATAAGAACAGTACATCAGCTTTTCTTGTCTTCTCCTTCTGAGCAGTGACATAGGTTGGAGAGGCAGCGAGGCAGCAAGCTCGGTGACCATTCCCTAAGAGGCCCCCACTCTTGCCTAAGAAGCACCCCAAATCTGAAGCCGAAGATAAAGTCAGAATGCAGGCCTAAAGCAGGGAAAGGTTGGATAATATTGATGGGAAGGATCAGGGTTTAGATCAGGAATTATAAACAGGCAAAGGGTAGGGACTGAAGGAGAGGGAGTAATGGGTGATAGTAAGAAACAGCTGGCAGGCAACTGGGACTCCTCTTCCCACCTTCAGCACCATGGAGAGCAAAATGGGAGTTGGTGTGATCCCATTATTAGCAGTCTTGGTTTTAGTCAATGATTAACAGCAATGGCTGCTAATCATTGGGGGTGGTGGTGGAAATGAAACTAAATCAACTAGTTCATCAAGTCTTGTTCTAGCTAAACTGAATGGGAAATGGTCTTACAATGAGGAGTCAGGCCACTGTTCCATCTAACTCAGCATCATCTATTCTACACCAACCAGAAGCAGTTCTTCCAGCAGTTATCCCAGATTCTTTCCTTCTCCTGCTTGGTAATGCCTGGGAATACAGGCATGACTTTGGTATGCATGGCGTCTATCCTGTCACAGTGATGTGGCCCTTCCTTACAAGTGGCTGTTGCTTTTTAGAGCAAAATCTGAAATCCTGTGGCTTACTGAAGTAAGCTGCACTTGAGCAGGCCCACAGAATCAGTAAGGAATTGGTGAATCTCCTTCTCCATAAGTTTTACTGATTTAATTGGGTCTAGTTGTAAGTAAGCACTACTGTTCTTAAAGAGGCACCTGTACATTCATACCTCCATATTCCCAAAGGCTTATTTAAGCTTGTCAATATCAGTGGAATGGGACTAGCTGGTATGAATGAAGGCCTGATAGATCTACCGGTTACATCAGGCATGTCCAAAGTCCAGCCTGGAGGCCAAATGTGGCCCAATTTAAAATTTTGAGTGGCCCTCAGCCTCTTCTCCCTGCTGGCTCAGCCTGTCACTCATCCCAGCTGGCCGGCCCTTCCCTGTGCTGGCTAGATACATCTGCTTGCTGTTTTATGGTTTGCCTGCCCTCCCTGCCTCTGTCCATCCCCTCAGCCGCCCGCCCTGCCTACCCGCTCCTGGCATCTTCCCCACCTCCTTGCAAGGGAGGGCAGCATATGCGAGCAGTGGTGCATCTTGGGTGCACGTGGGTCGATTTCCGGGCTGAGCAACAGCTGCTGGGCTCTTGGGCATCTTGAAACCTGAGCATTTGCAGCTGTTGTGGATGTGCACGGACCACACCCTTTCTCCCCCTTCAGGCTGAATGGATGGCCCCCAAACATTTTCACCTCACCAAATCTGGCCCTCCTTGCAAAAAGTTTGGACACCCCTGGGTTACATAATAAGCTAAGGTGCTCCCAGTTTTTGGGAGCAGGCTATCTGTTTTTTTACTTTAATGTTATAAAACAATACAAATACAAATACAAATACAAAACATATATCAAAATTGAAATAACACTAAACAAGAGAGCTCCCCTCCACCAATAGGACCTCTTAAACAATATTGTCCCTTATCATCCCTTTTCAAACCGAATTGATTGTTGCACTGGAATTTTATCCTTATTTCTTACAAGTATATATTCAATAAATCTACCTCATATATCATTAAAATATCTTTTTTTAACTCTCCTTTCTTAATCTTTAAATTACACATCAATCTGTCATTTAAGGCAATATTCCAAACTTCGTTATACCATTCATCCATACATAGTTCATAATTCCCCTTCCAATTCCTAGCTATGATTAATCTAACAGCTGTTAAGAGATTCATGATCAACTCTCTAGTTTTAAAGTCCCCGCCCCCCTCTCCTTGGCTATTGCTACTGCTGCGCTGCTGGTACCAGGCTGGGAGGGTGCATCCATTTGCCATGCAGTGCGGGGGATCCAAAATGGCGACTGCAATATTTTTTTTGAAATCGTTGCCCAAAACCCCACCAAAGCACCACAGAAACATGCGAAAATTAGCTATTTTAAATGCTTGAATTTTTACAGTAGCAGCATTGGGATTTTCTTGCAAAAAAAAAAGACTCCGTTGATTTTATTTTATTTTATTTTATTTTATTTTATTTTATTTTATTTTATTTTTTTACACCTGCACATTTGCAATGATGGGCTCGCCCATGGGAGTGGACCATGCAAATTTTCCACCAATCGCATGGCCGCTTGGCCAGGTTGACCACAGAGACTTCTGGGATGTGCCAATCGGGCATAAACAGCCCACTAATCGTAGCCCAAACCCGAAGTCTAAGACTAAGCCTAACCCATACGCCAGTACACTGTCCTTCTAAGTGGGTCAGAGAGGCACCCAGAGGTGCACCCCAATACTCACCCTAACCTCACCCGTAACTAGCCTAACCCTAGCCCTTGCGCTAACCCGTCTTAACCCTAAGCCAGATCTACTTGCATTGCACTACATGCAAGTACGTGAGACACAGCGGGTGCAAAGAGTCTGCCAGTCCGTTACTTGTGGCTCTGGCTGACTCCTGCAGCTCCCTCCAGGAGCCCGCTACCCCCCCAAACCAGTACTAACGACAATGAAAAAACGAACCGACTAATTTTTGTGAAATTTCGCGAAAAACGGAAACGAGCCTTTAAACGGACTGCCTCCGACACACGACAACTCAAAAACGTCATTATTTATTTATTATTTATTTATTTATTATATTTGTATCCCGCTTATCTCCACAATGGGACTCATTTTCCCTAGTCGTGCCCATCTCTAATTGACAATAAAGCAATTTCTGAATTGGGCTCTGTATACCTTTCAAATATATCACTTAATTCTTTAAAAATAGATCTCAAAATTTTGTACCTTTTTACATTCCCACCACATATGAAACTATGCACCAACACCCTTACCACATTTCCTACAAATCTTAGAAAAATTATTATTTATTTTACTCGATTTCACTGGTGTCAAATACCATCTTAAACCTATTTCAATTTTTTTTATTCTCACTGACATATATCTAAGTATTGTCATTCTCCATATTTTAGCCCAATCTTCCTCTTCTATTTTTTAAATCTTGCTCCCAGACTACCTAAAATCCTCTTCCTTCATTTTCATTTTCCTCTAAATCCAAACGTTTCTTATATATTTTATTCACACTACCTTTCACTACATCTTCCTTCTAATTTTCATACAACACTAAGAACTGTTCATATTTTGTATATTCTCTACATTTATTATGTTTCTTAATCCAATCATTAGTCCATTTTCCAATTGTATATAATTAAACCACTAAATATCCCTACATTGCAAAATTTATTTCATTTGTTCCTCATTTTATCAATCCAGTCCTTCAACCTAACCACTTGTTTTCCTCTAAATAATTTTATGAAAACTTTTTAATTTGCAGGCCAAATAAATATTTTTCAATTCTTCCTTTAACTCAGATGATTCAGTTTGCCACCACATTAACTTTCTTGGATTTTATATGATTTCCCTGATAAACCTTAATTGATTTGCCAAATAATAATTTTTAACATTTGGTAAACCTACACCTCCTCTATTTTGAGCTCTATACCAGTATTTTTTTATTTATTCTAGTTCTTTTACCTTCATTACAATAACTAATAATCAAACATAGCCAAGAATTAATATAATCTAATGTTAACTGTACTGGTAGCATCAAAAATAAGAAATAAATCTTTGGCAAACTTTTCATTTTCATCAATGCAATCCTTCCAAACCAAGATAATTTCAAACTAGAATATTCTTGTATTTTATTCTTAATTTCTCTTTTTATTTATTATAATTATATTCTTTTAGTTTCTGAGTATTCTTTACCAAATCTATACCTAAATATCTAATTGATTAACTACATCTTGCACCCACATTTTTTACTTACACCCATATTTTTCAACAATCATTTCTTGTTACAATTTCCTATTACAATTAAACAACAATATCTGTTATTTTTGCCAGTTTATGCGTAAACCGGTTAATCAGTCCAAATTCATCCAAATGATTTTTAATTCTGTTCAAACTCTCAACTAGGTTTTTAATTGTCAATAAGGAATCTGCATATAAGTTTATCTTTACTTAATTTTCCATATCCAGTCCAGTAATTAAATTATTGTTCCTTATTGCATTCACAAACATTTCAGCCATTAAACAAAACAGTACTGGAGAGAGGGGGAAACCTTGTCTAGTGCCTTGGGTCAAAAATATTTGGTCCGTTAACCCATCATGAACTATTAGCCCGGATGTATTATCAGTATATAACTGATCTATCACTCCTCTAAATTTCTCACCAACCCCCCCCCCCAATTCTTTATCACAATCTTTAAAGTTTGCCATTCTACACAAAGAATTGTGAAGAATTCTTTGTGTAGAATTGTGTAGACGGGCTGTCTGGTTTTGTTTCTGGGAGGAGAAGACACTCTTTTTGGGAGTAACACAAATGCAGAGGGGGAGGCTCTATGGTTCACTCTGTTGTATCTTCCTTCTTCCCACCACCTCATTGCTCATCCTCTCCTCTCCTTTCAAGTGGCTCCTTCACCCTGCGCTAGTCTCTAAATCAGTTTCTTGACTGATACGGCCGGAGGCCCGGGCGGGTGTGGCCCTTGGCAGGGATGAATGAGAAAAAGCTCATCTTGCCTCAACTGGAAAAAGAAGACCTGCATTTTATCACTTGAGCACAGCTGTTTCTATCTCTGTTGCTAGGCAAAGGCTAGGCAAAGAGCCGTAGGCAGTGGGTGTTAATTGGTAATTTATGTCCTTCCTGTCACAAAGTGTTACTTTGAGGTATTATCAGCTTCTGTTAACACTTGAGGCCTTGAATTAAGGAAGAAGAAGATACAGGGGAGGGGAAAAGGAAGGCGTGGGGAGTGAATTGTTCCCACAGAACTTCACTTTTCCAATACATGTAATTGTCTCTGCTGCAGATAGGTTTGCTTTTGTACATTAGGCTTTCACTTGCCTTTATGCGAGTTAAGTGTTCATTAATATTTCCACTTGATTTATATTAACTTAGGAGGCTCTTCAAGGCATCTGTGACCAGAAATCACAACGATTCATGCTCCTTCACACTAAACACACTATGCCAAAACTGGAGTTTGTCAGGATAGAACATATTCATGTGCATCAACTGCCTGAAGGACTTAAGTGTGCATTTTGTGTACAAAAGAAGTCAGCTGATCTATGTATGCTTCACAGGGGCTTACAGAGAAAGATGTGACACACTTTATGAGGGAGAGGGGAAGAAAGAAGATTAAAAATATGAAATGAAGGGCTGGGATTGAAAAGGAACTTGGGTTAGAGTTTAAAAATCAGAATGATTTCTAGAGGAAATTGTAAGTTTTCTGAGAAGACATACATTTGAGTCTGATGGGCTGCAGTGATGCCTGTGACTGGGACAAAGGGGAATCCTCCCTTAAATTTTGGAGTGAGCTTCTCCATCTCCCTTCGTGAACTGCCCACATTTCAATACCAAGCTTTGAAAATAATCTGATATAGGGAGGTTAATTTAAAACAGAGAAGCAAATATCTAGTACAGAGCTTGGTCAAATTCTTTTCTAAGAGAGCCAAAGAGCAGCAGTTCAGAACAACATGAAAAGCCATATTTTGAGTACTGTGCTTTAAAAGACTGTTGTGGGGATGGAGTTGAATGTCTGAAGGGTCTCGCGTGGGAAAAACACCAGGGAGGCTGTCATACAGGTTTCTATGCTTTACATATGTCTGTGGCTCCCTCTGATTGGCATGCAGATTGCGGGCTGTAAGGACTGATCCAGCACATACGTGGCCTGCTTGTGCTTCTGTACATTTGGTAGGCATAAGGGGCTTTTCGTGGACTGGCAGAGAGATACTTGGAGGAGCTTCGCTTCTTATCTGTAGAGAGGGTTGGCCTAACATTCTCTCCCTCTTGCAGGCCAGTAAATTGCCTGTAACAGTGCAGTTAACAGTGCATTTTGAAGTACAGGCAGCCATTGCATTCCCAGGACCAAAGAGAAATAATTTATATCAAAGGAGACAAACCTGTTCTGCAAATGTTAATTTCTTCCAAACGCTTGCCTTTTGCAAAGATAGTGGGTCTCTATTGCCCCTTCTGGACCAAGTCCCCCCCCCCAATACTTTATATTGCACTCGGGATAGCCTACAACAGTGCTAGGAAAATTCATTTCTGCATAGTTAGAAGACTGGAGCTCAGTTCAGAGGGGACAGGGGAAATTTGAGAGGCATATATATGTGGATGAGTTCCTTTTTCTCCTCAGACACCACATTCTCAGACTGAAGATTGAAATCCCACTGCCTTTGACATTGAGAAGATTTCCTTTCTCTAGCTTTATGCATTTTGTTCTGCATTCCAGCCAAAGAAGATTGAAATCCAGAAAATATCCCAAAAGAAAACCTAAAAATGTCTTAATTTGGGGCTTTGCCTGTTGTACAAAGAATCTCCACTGGTTTAGGTAGAAGTGAATGTGGCATAAACATGTCCTGGACCCACTGTTACACTCTTAGGTGTTCACCAGTGTCACACTCATCTCCCTGTAACCTCCTGTGCTCACTTCCTCATTATACCTCTGTGTCTGTTTTGGAAGCAAGATCCTTGTGATAGTTTCAGTCTCAGTGTCTTTCAACTCTGTGAACCCCTAGCAGTGTTTCACCAGTGAGCCCTCTTGGCCGACGCAATTGGATGATGTTTTGACAATGGATTGATACCTCTGTGGTGGTGTCAGCTTTACTGTAGATAAAAGAAGTGCTCTTCAGCTCCTGCTTGATGTGATCAGTATGCAGACTGTTATGGGTTTTGTTTGAGACTTCTAAGCTGACAGCATTCTGCTGGTGAAGTTCAACTGGACTTCTTGATGATGCCATGCAATTAACTCATATTATAACAACTCTTGCATTTGCTAGATCTTTCACATTGCATAATATTACATACCCACCTGTCCACACTCAACCCCATTTCACAGATCCCTGTCCCCTGTATTAGTCCCTCCCACTTAGGCCACCTGCTCTTGCCAGGTGTACATGACTCAGACTTCAACCATAGGAACATAAGAACATAACATAAGAACATAAGAAGAGCCATGCTGGATCAGGCCAAAGGCCCATCTAGTCCAGCTTCCTGTATCTCACAGCGGCCCCACCAGATGCGTTTGGGAGCGCATGAGACTAGATATCTGTCTCCTGATACCACTCCCCTGCATCTGGCCCTTGAAGTACCCTGGTTTAAAGCCTAGAGATTACACATCTCCATCATGGTTTGTAACCCGTGATGGACTTTTCCTCTAGGAATCTGTCCAATCCCCTTTTGAAGGCATCCAGGCCAGATGCCATCACCACATCCTGTGGCAGGGAGTTCCATAGACTTACAACGCGCTGGGTGAAAAAATATTTTCTTTTGTCAGTTCTTACTCTCCCAGCACTCAATTTGAGTGTATGTCCCCTAGTTCTGGTATTTTGAGAGAGGGAGAAGAGCTTCCTCTATCCACTTTACTCATACCCTGCATTATTTTGTATGTCTCAATCATATCCCCCTCAAGCGCCTTTTTCCAGACTGAAGAGGCCCAATTGTTTTAGCCTTTCTTCATAAGGGAGGTGCCCCAGCCCAGTAATCATTTTAGTCGCTCTCTTCTGCACCTTTTCCAGTTCCACTATGTCTTTCTTGAGATGCGGTGACCAGAATTGTACACAATACTCCAGGTGGGGCCTTACTATTGTTTTGTATAACGGCATTATAATGTTGGCTGTTTTATTTTCAATCCCCTTTTGATAATCCCTAGCATGGAATTGGCCTTCTTCACTGCTGCCACACATTGGGGAGACACCTTCATGGAGCTGTCCACCAACACACCAAGATCTCTTTCCTGATCCGTCACGGATAACTCAGAGCCCATGAGTTGATAGATGAAGTTTGGATTTTTGCCCCAATATGCATTACTTTACATTTGGTTACATTAAAACGCATTTGCCATTTCTCAGCCCACTCCCCCAGTTTGGAGAGATCCTTCTGGAGCTCTTCACAATCTTCTCTGGTTTTTACCACATGGAAAAGTTTTGTGTCATCTGCAAACTTGGCCACCACACTGTTTATCCCTGTCTCCAGGTCATTTATGAACAGATTGAAAAGCACCGGTCCCAGGACCGAGCCCTGGGGCACACCGCTTTTCACTTCTCTCCATTGTGAAAATTTCCCATTGACACCTACTCTTTGTTTCCGGGATCTCAACCAGTTCTCAATCCATAAGAGGACCTGCCCTCTTATCCCCTGACTATGCAATTTTCTCAGCAGCCTTTGGTGAGGGACTGTGTCAAAAGCCTTTTGAAAATCCAGATAGACTATATCCACCGGTTCACCCAAATCCACGTGCCTGTTGACCTTTTCAAAAAATTCTAAGAGGTTTGTAAGACAAGATTTACCCTTACAGAAGCCATGCTGATTTTCTCTCAGCAAGGTTTGTTCTTTTATGTGTTTTAAGATTTTCTCTTGGATGAGGCCTTCCACCATCTTCCCTGGGACAGATGTAAGGCTAACTGCCTGTAGTTTCCTGGGTCCCCCTCCTTCCTTTTTTAAAAATTGGTGTGACATCCGCTATCCTCCAGTCCTCCGGCACTGTGGCCGTTTGAAGAGACAAGTTGCATATTACCGTTAAGAGATCTGCAATTTCATTTCTCAGTTCCCTAATAACCCTTGGGTGGATGCCATCTGGGCCCGGTGACTTGTTAATCCTCAATTTATCAATTAGTCCTAAAACCTCCTCTCTTTTAACCTGTATTTGATTTAATTCTTTAGTCAAGAGGGGCGGCTCAGGCAGCGGAATCCGCTCAAGATCCTCTGTCGTGAAGACAGACGCAAAGAACTTCGTTCAATTTCTCTGCAATGTCCAAGTCCTCCTTAACCTCCCCTTTTCCTCTCTCACCATCCAGAGGCCCAATTGGTTCTCTGGCAGGTTTTCTACTTCTAACATATTTAAAGAAGCTTTTATTATTACCCTTTATATTGCTAGCCATGCGTTCCTCAAAGTCTTTCTTTGCCTCCTTATCATCTTTTTACATTTCTTTTGCCAGAGTTTGTGTTCCTTTTTATTTTCCTCATTTGGGGAGGATTTCCATTTACAGAAGGACCTCTCCTTGTGCTTTAGAGCCTCTCTAACTCCACTCGTTAACCATGCCGGTGTCCTCTTGGACTTAAATGAGCTCTTCTTTCTTTGTGGTATGCACTTGTGCTGGGCCTCTATTATTGTTGTTTTAAACAGGCTCCATGCACTCTGAAGAGATTGGATTCTTCTAACCCTCCCCTTCAGTTTCTCTCTAACTAGTTTCCTCATCTGAGGGAAGTTTGCCCTTCGAAAATCAAGGGTTTTTATGTCTGATTTGGTTGACACTCTTCCTCCGACATGCATGGCAAAGGTAATTGCAGCATGGTCACTGTTCCCCAGAGGCTCAGTGACATTCACATCCCTGACGAGGTCCTGAGTATCACACAATATTAGATCTAGAGTTGCCTGTTCTCGGGTGGGCTCCATGATAAGTTGCTCTAAGGCACAGTCATTCAGCAAGTCGAGAAACCCAGTTTCTCTTTCTTGCCCGGAGCTCGCATTGGCCCAGTCAATGTGGGGATAGTTAAAGTCCCCCATGATTACTATCCTATCCCTCTTAGCCACCTCCATGATTTCTCTCCTTATTTCAAGGTCCCCCTCAAGTTTTTGATCTGGTGGACGATAGAATACTCCAACTATCATATCACTCTTTGGACCTGGTAGTTTAACCCACAGTGATTCTATGGCGGAGTCAGACCCTCTGTCAATCTCCATTCTGCTGGATTTTATGCCTTCTTTGACATAGATGGCCACTCCTCCTCCAACCCGCCCCTCTCTATCCCTTCTATAGAGTTTATTGCCTGGGATTGCTGTGTCCCACTGGTTCTCCACATTCCACCAGGTTTCTGTTATGGCTATTATATCAATGTTATCCCTAGCTGCCAGATGTTCAAGTTCTCCCATCTTTGCTCGGAGGCTTCGAGCATTGGCGTAGAAGCACTTGTACAGTGGGTCCCGCAACAGCTGCTGCCTTGTTCTTCTCCCCCCACAGCTTTTATTTTCAGTAGACGAACTGTCACATTCCACTATTCTGCCAGTGTTAATACTTGCTATGTCATCTCTATGTGATTCTCTACCCTCTCCAACCTCGTTCCCGAGGATGAGGTGTTCCGAACCGGATGCCACACAGCTCCTGTCGGCTTTCCCCAGTTATCAGTTTAAAAGCTGCTCTGCTGCCTTTTTGAGGTTGAGTGCCAGCAATCTGGTCCCATCATGATTCAAGTGCAACCCATCCCTCCTGAAGAGGTTTGGCTTGTCCCAAAATGTTCTCCAGTTCCTGACAAATCTAAAGCCCTCCTCTCGACACCATCGCCTCATCCACGCATTGAGGCTTCTGAGTTCTGCCTGCCTGGCGGGACCTGCACGGGAACAGGTAGCACTTCTGAAAATGCTACCTTGGAAGCCCGGGACTTCAATCTTCTACCTAGCAACCTGAATTTGGCTTCCAAGACTGACCGCTTGGCCTTCCCGACATCATTGGTACCGACGTGTACCATGACCACTGGCTCCTTCCCAGTTCTCTCTAACAAGCTATCTATATTTCTGGTGATGTCTGCAACCTTTGCACCCGGCAGGCAAGTGACCATCCGGTTATCATGCTCCTCACAAATCCATCCCTCCGTATTTCTAATGATAGAATCCCCTAGCACAATGAGCTTCTCTCCTGCAGCCTGCTCATCAACATGTACCTGATCTTGTATCTCATCAATAGTGATGAGGGAGAGATCCTCCGGCGGAACCACTTCTTCCTCTATGTGTGCCTCATGAGGTGTGCTGAGGGAAAGAGCTTCAAATTGATTGTGCAAGATGAGACTCTCTGAGCGATGCCTTGGCCTTCTACTCCTTTGAGTCACATTCCTCCACCCATCCACCTCCTGAGTTGGGGGAGTGACTTCCTCCTCTGAAGTGTGCCCAATAGGGATTGCTTCTCAGGAATAAGCCTGATTGACCACAGGATTCTGATTGTGAAGTCATGTTGTCCCATGCCAGTTAGGTTTCCTGTCCTCTAACATGATGCTTAAAAAGCTGCAGAAAAAAGGATAATGTGAATGGACTGCTGAAGGAGTGCAGAAGGAAAGGGATACAGCAGAGTGACTTTTCTTGAGTCATCTGGTTAAGTTAAGAAGGAAGCAGTGGATTAGGTCATCAGAGAAGTCTCTGCACAGCATGTTCTCTCAAGCATGTGCTACCAGCTTGTATTCAGGTGCTTAGATGAATCAAGGTATTTAAAGAAGCAGCCCTTCCTTTCACTTGTATTCTCTTACTCCCAAGTCCTTTGATTTCAGCCTTTAGATCCACTGTGCTTTCAGTCATAAAGAAGAAATGGTGGACTGTTACCTAAAACGTTGGACACGTTCAAACCAATTTTAACTTAGTGATGACTCATTGTTGATTTGTTCACTGGCCACATGAGGATGGAACTGCTATCCCTGATGGGAGGGGGGAACACTCCCCCCCCGAGCCTGGGACGTAGGAAATGAGAAGCCTGCACTTCCTCTCTTAAATTATTCCAAAGCTGTTTGAAAATTGGATTAACACTTTAACAAATGCTTTGTGGTGTACTCTAGGCAGAGGATCAAAGAGCAAAGGGGGTTCTTTGGACATGTGCTGTTTTTTATGTAAGAGCTGGATGGAGGCTATATGTTTTAGTTTTGAAAAGAAGAAGAAAAAAACAGGACAACTTGACCCTAAATTACATAAACGAAAAGGTACATTACAGATTCAGCATAGCTTCTCATTTTCACTCCTGTGAAGTATGAACTTGGGAGATTACAAATGAAGACCTGAGCAAGCTGGCCCAGAGTTGTGCCCATGCCAGGGATGATTTGGCCCCAGATGATGAGAGGAGATGTCAGACGCTGTAAACAGATTTGAGATAATCGGCACACTCTTAGCACCACTGAGTCTCTGGAAGATGGAGAATAGATTGACAGACTGTGAGTCATGCATGTTCACCACCATTCCTTAAATTCTGACCTGTAGATATCTTTGAAATACAGTAGGACCCCGGTATCCGCTGGGGATTGGTTCCAGGCCTTTCTATGGATAATGAAAACTGTGGATAAGAGAGAACGCCTGCCCACCCACCCCCAAACTGCTGTTTCCTGACAGTAACTTGCTTTATGACTGCTGTTTTGAGACAGTAGCTTGCTTTATGACTGCTGTTTGTGACAGTAGCTTGCTTTACAGATGCTATTTGTGACAATAGCTTGCTTTGTGGCTGCTGAATTATTTAACTTTTTTCCTCTGCCAACCGTGGATAACTGAATCCATGGATAATGAATCAGTGGATACAGAGGTCCTCCTGTACTTATAGATATCCAATCCATTTTTGAATCTCGTTATCCCCTTGGCTCAGTTGCGCATCCTGTGGCAGTGAGATCACTGGCCAAACATATGTGGTGTAATAGGCATTTATGCTGAGTAAAATGTAGTTCTATTGATCTTGGAGAGAACTTGTGCTGCTTATGGGCTTTTATCACTAGAGGACCTCCTGTTCCATCTTCAGTTTACAATTTAATTCAGCTAGTGTAGTTCTTGGCCTAAGATGATCCACTCTCATTGGATCTTGGTTGAATGTGGTTAGAGCTGCCACATCCAAGATCCTTCAGTCCACACAACATATTTGGTTTCCATGACGTATTAATTGAACTAAAATTTATAAAGGAAAGAAAGAAAAAGTGGGAGAAGCCCTGAGAACACTACTTTGGGATATGAAACAGACAGATTTCTCTTCTTCTTAAATTGCTTATTTAATCTCACACTGTTCTCAAGCATAAGGTCATTCTGTTGCCCACTTGACGCCTGCTAAATTGGGGAAGTCAACTTTTAAGGCCCTGGACTAAGGCGTTCTGTCTGTAAAAGGCATACTGAATGAAGGCCATCGATGGAAATATCCAGAAAGCTGTTCTTTGTGCCCCAGCATTCATTCTGCCAAAGCACTTTCCAGAATCAGTCCTAAAACATGTTTACATTCTTGTTGTCTTTGGTACTCAGCAGATTCTTTCTTTCTCTGTGTGCTCTCTCTACGTGCAGGACACCTGCATAGCTCAAAAATGTGTCTGCGTGCATGTGCAAATTCACACACATAATCTGAGATGTTTAAGCAGGATTAACACAGTCCAATATAGACTCCCATCAAATACCCAGATCACCACACAGAATACCCACAGTACAGTTATATCTGCAGTACTCCTATGTTATGTTTGCCGGTTTAGCTGCAAAAATTGAGAACACACACACACATGCATGGGAGAATTAGAATTATACACAGTGTGGCAACGTCCGACATCCTATTGCTTAGTGTGATCAGTTGCACAAGAGTAGGCCCAGTGAGTCAGTGGGGGAGCTGTGGTGAGTCAGTTCCTCTGTAAGCTCCATTGATTCAAATGGGCCTACTTTAATTTTGACTTACTGTGGTAAGTAGAGATGGGCACGACCAGAATTTTTTTTCTCTCGAGTTGTCGTTTTTCAGGACTGGTCTGTTTCGGGTCGTTCCCGTTTTTCGCAAAAAATGTAAAAATTTGTCATTTCGTCGTGTCGTTTGTTGTTTGTCATTACCGCCGCCGCGATTTCGCGCGATTTGACGTCCCAGCGAGTGGCGTCCCGCCGGCGCTAGGTGTTTTTGCGCCCTAGGCGGCGGGCGGGGTGGCATGGGCGGGCGGCGGCAGCGGCAGGGGAGAGGGATGGGCACGCGGGTGGCGGGCGCGGGTCCCACAATGACCCAGAGCAGGCGGAAAACACTTTAAACTGACTTGCTGCACAAGACTGCATCGAATAAAGCAATTGCAATTTTATTGCAAACAAAGTGGGTAGTGCACCCACAGCAGAGCTGCAGGCAGGGTATGAAAGGACTTTGGTTTGCCACCAAGCAAATGAAATTTTTAAAATAAATCCACACCTCCCCTCCCACTCAAACCTCCCCCCCTTTGAAGCACTATCAGAAAAGAAATCCTAACAAACTGCAGGAGAATAGAAAAGAATAAACTGTGTTGCTATTCCCCACAGCAGACAGAGAATGAAAGGAATTATTATTATTTCCTAAAAATTCAATTGAATCAATTCCCTCCCTGCCTGCCTAACTGAAATCTAAAGGCTCCGCGAAATCAAAACTAGTCTAGCACAGCAGCCAGCTACACACAGCCCTCTCCCACCCATATCCAAGCCCGGACTGCGACTCTTCTGTGAGTGCCTCGGCTTTTTATGCCCTCTTGCACATCCAGAAGTGTCAGTCAAAACCTGGCCATGCGATTGGTAGAATGGGTCCAAAAATTTGCATGGTCCTCCCATCCCATGGCCAGCCCATCATTGCGCAGGTGTAAAAAAATAAAAATAAAATAAAATGTGTTAATTTTTTCAGAAAAAGGTCCTAGACTGAAATCTTATGAAATGTTAAAAGAAAAGTTAACAGGTTGGTTCCAGTACCATCAGCTGCATGACATTTTTCAGAAAGATAGAAGGATGTCCGGGTTTGGATCTAAAAACCATAATCATGAAATTGTTGACTAGATTATATAATTTTTTTGTTGGAGTGGAACCTAAAAGATGAACAAGTCAAAGAGTGTCATGACAAAATGGGCTATTTAAACATTGAGTTAGACTGGTGAAAAGATTGTGGAAAAAGAACATGAAATTTACCGCATGTACTTTGATAAAGGAAAATTTGTTGAAAATGATGTACAGGTGGTATATTACCCCAACGAAATTAGCAAAGATGTATAGGATGAAAGATGATTACTGTTGGAAATGTAAAGAGAAACAAGGTGACTTTTATCATATGTGGTGGACTTGTGAGAAAGTGAGAGAGTATTGGGCACTGATATATGATGAACTCAAAAATATGTTAAAGTGTACATTCCCAAAACGACCTGAATTTTTTTTGTTAGGGTTGGTGGACAATGAAATTAAAGGAGCAGATAGGACTTTATTTTTATATGCAACTGCAGCGGCACAAATGCCCTTGCACAGAACTGGAAGACAACGTATATACCGTCTTTGGATGAATGGAGGGCAGATGGCCAGACTGACTTGCAGACTGAGGGACCAAGATAACCAGAGGTTCCAAAAAGACTGGCAAAAATTTAAGAACTACATGGAGATTTATTGTAAGGAATTAAAGACTCTTACCGGATTAGGGTAGAACTCGAAGGACCACTTCTCTTTTGAGAATCTTTTTTTATAAGTATATAAAAGGGGTTTGTTAGAAAGGAAGGCTAGGAGATGAATAACGCTAAAACCACGTGAAGAACAGAGGGAAGCCTAACCATAGTGATAGACTGGTTTTGTATTGTCAATGCTTTGAATACAATTCTTTTTTGTATATTAAAATTTCTTAATAAAAATGAAAAATAAAATATAAATAAATAAAAATAAAATAAAATAAAATAAGTGCAACCTTTTACTGCTATAAAAAACCCACTGCTGCTACTGTAAAAATTCAAGCATTTAAAATAGCTAATTTTCGCATGTTTCTGTGGTGCTTTGGTGGTTTTTTGGACCACGATTTCAAAAAAAATCATTGCGGACGCCATTTTGGAAACCCCCCCCCGCACCGCATGGCAAATGGAGACGCCGAGGATGCCCCCTCCCAGCCCGGTACCAGAAGCCCAGGACAGGAAGGTGGGGAAGGCTGGGCTCCCCCCCCCCAGAAACCACCCCTCTGGTAGGTGCCCTCAGGCAGGCATATTTTCGCCTGCTTTTTGGCCGGGAATCGGGTTTTTTTATTTTTAAAACTTTTTTTTTGTGCTGCTTGGCATCGCGCGATCGCCGCGCGATGCCAGGAATGACGACAAATCAGACCCAATTTTTCTTTTTTCGGTTCGAGTTCGAGTTCTGACAGCTTAATTGTCGTTACCGTTTCTGTTGCGTAACGGAAACGATATCCGAAAACGGAAACGACAATTTCGCCAAGTCGTGCCCATGTCTATTGGTAAGCAAAAGGATTTTGGTTCATGACTCCTGTCAGCCCGATACTCACTAGTTTAACTTGTGGCAGTCACTCTTTCTTTCTCTGTCATCTACCTCTCAGGATTGTTCTTGGGACGATAAGAAAAACCGTGAGCACCGCCTTAAGCTACCTAGAGACAAGTTGGCAAATATATTAACAAGATACTGTACTATTTACTTGTGATACTTATTATCTTTGGGCAAGAAGCTTGAAAATAAAGTATTTAAAAATACAGAAGACAAAAGGAGTAAGGCTTAAGCATTCTTCTCTCTCTCATGACAGCAGTTCTACTCCTTTGCGTACTCACCCTAAAATTACGAGGTTTTATTCTATAGGTTTGACTTCCTTCTGGGCCCAGCATAGGCAGGACTGCAGCTTTAGGAGGGAGATTGCAAGTTGACCAATCAACAGGCCAATTAAATATCCCCAGCTTTTGCAGAAAGCTGGGACTTAGGACAGCTTACAGCAGGAGCAAAAGAGACACAGGTGAAACAGATTTTAAAAATCAGACACATAATTATCAGATTGACAAGCATCCTATTGGTGTCACAATTAAGGTGTAACCAGACATGCCCTGTGACCTCCTTGTTCAGCTGCAGCAAGTTACACAAACCCTATGCGGAACCCTTTGAAACCTTATTGTATTCAAACACACACACACACACACACACACACACACACACACACACACACACACACACACACACACACACACACACACACACACACACACACACACACACACACAGTTAATTAATTGCAGATTGTTAAGAGACTCATTACTAAGATCCGTTCTCTGCCTGTGAAATGACAAGGGTCATTGTTCCTTCCCAACTTAGTTGATGGCTGATTGCATTTGACCCTTGAAGCAGCTCTCTGACACAGTTTTCTCAAGGTTTTGTACACACAGCTACAGGAGTGTTGCTTCAAGCTGACAGATGCATTTTGACTTGCAGCTCCTTGCTCAGGAGGCCCAGATGTTTGTGCCTCTTTTAACTTGACCTACTGTCCTTTATGGTGGGCTTGCCTTCCAACCAATAGCCCAGAGCCTAGCCTAGCCCCATCTGGCTGCATTTGTGTAGCCAGGGACTCCAGGGTGGTTAGTTTGCAACCAATAATTGGGGGTGGGGTGGATAGAGGGAGCAGAATGATGCTAGAGCAGAGCAGGATGAAAGCTGCTAAATGGAACAGCTGCAAAGAATGCAAAAAAAATTAAAATAAATAAATCATGAATTTAAGTGAGGACGAAGTTCTAAAGAGTAGCTTGCTTATTTTCCCTTGTCTGCCCTGTGGCTGTACCAGTACACTAGGCTGAGTGGTTTCCAATAAATTTAGCCATGCTAGATGTTAGCATTTGACCTGGCTAGTTTGTGCTCATGCGCTCTTTGTCACTAGGAAAGAAAACTGAGCTAAAAACTGAACACAACATTGTAAGTAAGTGACAACTCAGACAGTGGTGATTGACCCCAACCACATGTTGATGACCATGTAAATTAATGACACATACTTGCTTTCCTTGGAGGGTGCACTAGCTTTTCCTTAACCAATGGATACATGTTTGAAAATGGCCACCCTGAAAGTGCACCAAGACCATGGTTTTCTGGAGCAGTTGAAGATACTACTGTCTTCTCAAAAGAATCTTGGACTGACCAATTGGATATACAGTAGGACCCTCGTATCCACTGATTCATTAACCACTGATTCAGTTATCCACATTTGGCAGAAGAAAAATTAACTAAATAATTTAACAGCTGCAAAGCAAGCTACTGTTGCAAAACAGCAGCTGTAAAGCAAGGTACTGTTGCAAAACAACAGTTTTTTGGGGGGAGGGTTGGCATTCTCTCTTATCCACGGTTTTTGTTATTCACTGGAAGGCCTGGAGCCAATCCCCAGCAGTCACTGGGGTCCTACCATATTGCAACCTGCATGCAATGCCTTTCAGAAATTTTAGATGGGCAGGACTTTTTTTTGACTCGGATGACTGTCAGTTACCTTGGTAGCACCCAATTATTTCCTCTCTACCTCAGATTCCCCACCCTCACCCCACCCCTTTTGTCTAGCGACGGAGTATGTCAGATGTACACAGGGTGATGTGTTCTGTCAACTTTATAACCAGTTGGTTACAGTAATGAAGCTCTGTGATCTAAAACGTTCATATTTTTACACAATATGATGCTTGTTTTTATCTATGAAGAGCTGTAAGTAAATGGAAGCATTTTATTTTCTCGTTACCAGAGTCTCTGAACGGCACTTACTCTATGCACTAACAAATAATGGGTGGTCTACTGAAGAAGATGTATAGCTCAATCTACTCCATTGGTTCCTGACTGAACCATAGTATCCATTGCATAATTAAAGTTTATTTTAATTAACCCCCGCCCACACACACACACACACACACTGCTCCATGTTACCATCACTGGTTTCAATAAAGGAGGATGAGAGAAGATGGTATCCTTGATACTATATAATCTTTTTTGCTTGATGCTGCAGAACCCATTGACCTCCAGATTATGTTATGATTACAGTGTCCATCAACCCTTGCCAACCTGGTCATTGCTGAAGGATGATGAGAATTATTGTTCACCAACATCTCTGAAGGGATATATGATTTGTGACTTATTCTAATGTAATAAAATGCAAGAGGTGAGACCAATCCAGGCTTAGTTAGTTTCACTATTAGGTAGGGGTTGTTGTTGTTGTTGTTGTTGTTGTTGTTGGTGGTGGTGGTGGTGATGGTGGTTTGTTTACCAAAAAGTATCTTCTGAATCACTGAGTGAACTTAGAATGAATAAAAATGCATACAAAAATTTAGAAATCAGGAGACAGCCTACACAAAAATGCTGCAGAAAACTGCTGATACAGAAGAAAGATATGTGTGGATGAAACAGCTTGTAAAAATATATCCAGCATAAAAATGGATGTAAATGTGTATACTTGGAAAAAGTGTATACAAATAATATGTGTACTATTATTTATTTATTTATTTATTTATTTATTTATTTATTTATTTATTTTCACATTTATATACCGCGCCTATTTCCCTCATAGGGGACTCACGGCGGTTTACAACAAGACAAGATAAAACAACTAAAACAGCTAAAAACAACAGGATCCAAGACTCGGGTTAGCAAGGCGAGCAGGCGGGCCAGGCAAAAAAAAACCAACAAAAAAAAACCCAACTGAGTCCCTAGTCAGTGCCGAAGGCATCCCGAAAAAGTAGAGTCTTTAAATTTTTCTTAAACGACACCAGCGACGGAGCCTGCCGTAGCTCGCTCGGAAGCTTGTTCCAAAGAGTTGGCGCCGCTACCGAGAAGGCCCGTCCGCGTGTGCTCGTTTTGCGGGCCTCCCTTGGAGTGACGGTCCGGAGCGAGAGGGCCAAAGAGGATCGGGTGGGTCGGGCCGGATCTAGTTATCGGGGGAGACGCTCTGCCAGATAAGCAGGGGCCAAGCCATGGAGGGTTTTGTAAACCAAAACCAACACCTTGAACCTTATCCGGGAGGCAACGGGCAGCCAGTGTAGGCGGGCCAGGATGGGGGTGGCGCGGTCATAGCGATGCGCGCCAACCACCAGCCTGGCCACCGCATTCTGGACCCGCTGCAATCGCCGAACAAGGTTCAAGGGGAGCCCCATGTAGAGAGCGTTGCAATAGTCCAGCCTCGACATGACCAGCGCCTGTACCACTGTCCTCAAGGAGCTCTCATCGAAGTACGGGCGAATCTGGGCGATGAGCCTAAGGTGGTAAAAGGCCGACCTGGTCACGGCTGACACCTGAGATTCCAGGGTCAGATCTGGATCCAGGACGACGCCCAGATTCCTCACTCTTTGCGCCAGATGGAGGGCGGACCCACCCAGACTGGGAAGAGGGCCACAGTACCCCTCCGAGCCGCCCCCGAAGAACATAACCTCAGTCTTACCAGGGTTGAGCCTGAGTCTGTGAGTCCTGGTCGAGTCCAAAACCGCAGCCAGGCAACGATCAAGGGTCTGAACGGCCTCCACTGCACAGGTGGAGAAGGAGAGATAGAGCTGCGTGTCATCAGCGTACTGATGACAGCAGACTCCAAAACTCCGGATGATCTCTGCCAGTGGCTTCACATAGATGTTAAAGAGCATTGGGGAGAGGGACGACCCCTGAGGCACCCCACAAGAGAGTGTCCAGGGAGCCGACAACTCACCCCCAAGCTCACACGCTGGGTGCGGCCCTCAAGGAAGGAGCGGAGCCAACCAAAGGCCAGGCCCCCAATCCCCACCTCAGAAAGCTGCCCCAGGAGGATACCGTGGTCGACGGTATCAAAAGCCGCTGACAGGTTGAGAAGGACCAGCAGGGTAGAGCAACCCCTGTCAGCCCTCCTCAACAGATCATCATGCAGCGCGACCAGAGCCGTCTCAGTCCCATGACGCGGCCTAAACCCGGATTGGAAGGGATCCAGGACATGGTTCTCCTCCAGGAACGACTGGAGACGCAGGGCGGCGACTCGCTCAATCACCTTGCCCAAAAAGGGAACATTGGCTGTGGGACGATAGTTGGACAAATCGTCCACAGCCAAGCCGGGTCTTTTAAAAATCCCGTCTCTGAAGGAGGCTGAGGCAATTAGTGAAGCCCTTTTCGGCATGCTCCCCCCCTGCGATCTTAATCAGCCAGGAAGGGCAAGGGTCGAACGGAGAAGCCGCAGGCCTGCAATGTCCCAGGGCCCTGGAGGCATCCACAGGTGTAACAGGCCCAAACTCAACGAACTGGGGCGACCGAGGCGGCCCGACACTAGCCAAGGCGGGGACAGGATCAGTGCAACCGGCGTCCAGCTCGGAACGGATGGCCTCTATCTTAGATTTAAAAAAGGCTGTGAAAGACTCACTCGTGAAATCACTAGGAGGAGGCCCAGGTGGACCGGGATTATGCATACTAGGCATTATGCATAAAATATATAAAATGTAAAATAACTTTTAAAAAAAACCTTCGTTGCTGTGAAATTGACTGAACCAAACCTTAGGAAGATTAGAAACGGAAAGAAACTGAATTGTCATGATTCTCCCCAGGGACAATGTTAGCTTTTTTTTTCTTGGTAAAGGAACAAACATGCTGTACTCATATAAGGGGAACCTGAACGTTGAGTCATGGCAACTGAACTCATCTTTGAATGAGAGCCCTTTGTTCTTCAAGTGGAGGTGTCCTGCTGAAGGACAAAGGGCACCCATTCAAAGATGAGGATGTACACATATTAGACAGAGAAGATAGGTGGTTTGAGAGAGGGGTCAGGGAAGCCATTCATGTGAATATTGAAAACCCCTCTCTCAACAGAGGTGGGGGGCTCAGGCACAGTCTATCTGCCACTTATCAGGCAGCGATTTCAACAATACCCAGACAAATAACTAAGGAAATAGTAGGTCTTGTAAACCACCCAGAGTGGCCATGTTGTTAGATGGTGCAGTATATGAAATAAATAAATACTAGTGGCCAGCATCCATGTGCAAAAATGTTAAACAGTTGAACTGGGTTTGGGGTAGAGGTGTGTTTTCCAACAACCAGGACTTGAATTTTGCACATCTAGTCTCTAGCTTGGGCTTTTGATAGGCATAAGCATATGGCAGCTTGTTGAATTCGACAAGAGTCTGGTATACTTGTTCATTTTATTTACAGTATTTATTTATTAGGGGCGTGGTGGCTCAGTGGACTAGAGCGCTGAAATGGTCAGCTGCAAAGTCTGCAGGTTCTAATCCCGAGTACCATGCAGTGGAGTGAGCTCCTGCTGTTAACCCCAGCTCCTGCCAACCTAGCAGTTCAAAAGCATGTAAATACAAGTAGATGACTAGTTACCACCATAAAAAAACTGGAAGGTAAACAGTGTTCCATGCAGCCATGCTAGCCACATGGCCATGGACTTGCACAACACTGGCTCTTTGGCTTGAAAACAGAGATAAGCATCACCCCTAGAGTCAAACATGACTAGCATGCATATGCAGAGGGATCCATTTACCTTAACCTTATACTGGAATACTCCACTGGAGCCCCTGTCATATGGAGAGGAAATGAACATTTTATTTATTTATTTATTTATTTATTTATTTATTTCCTGCCCATCTGGCCTAAAAGGCCATTCTGAGTGGCTTACAACATTCAAATATACAAACACAATCGGGACAAGTGGCAAAAAGCATAGTAATAAATAACGAAATTATATAGTTAAAAACAAAGAATAATAACAATAGTAATACAAGCATGTACCTCTTGTTTTGATAAACCATTATCTTAGCCAGAAAGCCACAATTGCTGTAGAATTTTTTTTGTGGGGTGGGAGGGTATGGAAATCTCTGCTTCAGCACTAAGGTAAAGATGTCTAAGCAGAAGTTCAGACTTCTGCACAAGCGGCAGGAACATAAAGCGGCAAAACTTTGACTATCCTTAACATTGTGCCAGAATAACTAAAATACATGGCAGCATATTAACATAAGTTTGGTTACTTATACACTGGGGTGTAAAGTGCAAGCCTATCTGAATCTGATGCCTTCTAAATGTTTCTGATTGCAACTTGCTCATGTTGCAGTGGGGGTAAGGTCTGGTGTGTTTGCCATCTTGGGCCCTGGGTCAGTTGTCAACTGACCTCGCAGGGTGGTTGTGAGGATAACATGTGGAGCGAATGGATGAACTGTCTACTGTGCTTCTTGGCGGGAGGGGTATCTGGAGGTCCCTGGCTTGGAGACAAGCAAAAAAGCAAAGTGTTCTGCTTATATAATGCCCCATACCACTTCAAGAAGTCTCTGAGTGGTTTACAGTTTTTTAATTACAGTATGCAGCTACATACTCCCCCCCCCGCAAGCTGGGTACTCATTTTACCGACTTAGGAAGCAGGCAATTCTGACCCCCAAGTGTGCTGGCATTCCTCTCTGCATTCCAAACTCTACCTTAGCTATTGTAGGGAATGGACAAGAGCCAGAGAACAAGATTCTTCCCGGAACATCTTGATTCTTCCCTGCCAATATTTGGAGGAGACCGGATGGTGAAACCTGGCAAGATAATCCTCTTTGCTTCTTTCCAGATCCTGTCCTCTCTTAAGGGAGAGATAACAATTGGTGCCTAGAGGTCTGTGCTCCCTTCCTATGAAGGGCTAGGGCTGCTGCCGGAGGCTCTCCCCGATTCTGAGCTTTCCCCCACCCCACCCCATACTGGACGGCAGTGACGGGATCGAAGGCTATTTTAGCATGCCTTTCATTTTTTGTTAGGTGCACAGGAGACAGGGTGCTTGTCCATGCTGAGACCTGCTTCTTGATCCTGAAGAAGACCTACTACCAGAGAGGAAAGAAAGGGCAGGAAACTGACTTCTGTGCCTTCAGGGTATATGATGTTGCTAAAAAGGAAAGAAATTAAAATTCCTGCTGCACAGCAAAAGTGCAGATTTTCTTTTAAGAGCATGGATTGTGTCGGCCTTTTCCCTTTCTTACACTGCAAGTCCTTATCATCCCGCCTTGGGAAGGCTTCAAAGCGGGCTTTAGAGTTTTAATGGAAAGGTTTGTATCCCACCCGCCCCCCTTTAAGAAAATGAAGGAAGACCCTTAAATAAAGCCTTGTCTTGTTCTGTGTTTGGCAGCCAGGCACATTCACAGCCTTAACAGGCGGCTGGGGTGGGGGTGGGGAGGTGGGATGGGATGGTGGGAGAGTAACTAAACTCCCATCCAGTGATCACACAGGAACTGGCTAGCTGATCTTTTGATATCGGGCTACAAGAGGACAAAACAGTGTGACATGGGACACTTCCTGTCTCCCCGTGGGGGCTGTGACACAGGACACCTGAAACAACAAGTACACAAAAGATTCACAGTGTTGGTCGAGGAACGTCCTACTTGGGCTGGAGTTGCTTCTCTCCCGGAATCCGCAGCAGGGACTCAGGTCCAGTGTATAGATGTGAGACAGACCTCTCTAAACAAAACGAACTGATGTGGACCTAATTGGTATTCTTGCATCACAACCAGAGGAATGCTGAAGGGAAGGGCAGTCTGGGCCTTTGGCTTGCAGAAGCAGAACATTTCTCCTTTTTTTGCCTTGGCAAAAACCCTACAGAAATAGAATGAAAGCAAAAACTAGATTGTGGGCAGAATTTGACTTCTTGCATCAGTTTCTGCAATGATTCTAATGATGATGGATTTTGGGGGTTGGTGGGTGGGAGGTATTTATTTAACTAGTCAGTTCATCAAATGCACTGAAAAGCACTAGAAGTTATTCCCCTTCCCCCCTCCAATATTTACAGGTGTAAAACTGCTACTGATTAAGAACTTTTTAAAAAATTTTGAGAAATCCTATGCACACTTGTGGTAAGTGAGGGAAAAAGTCCTTGTATAAATTATTGGGAGACTCTTCAGTGGATATAGACAAAAACAGGATGCAGAAATAACTTATAAAAGATAATTGTATCTGTTTGATTTATTTAGACATGTTTATAACTGGTTTTTCAAATTATGTATCCTGAGAATGCCAACCGGGGGTGGGGGGATGACGACACATACATACATAGATTTTTCACTTCTTCATCATCAGTATGACATCTAGTATCCCTGGAAATTTTCTCTGTAGCATCATGGCATCATCATGTACCATTTGGAATGGGGGTAGGAGAGCTGCTGGGCTAGGGAAAATGGGGCAGCTAAACCCAATTCAGCTGGTTTATATATACATCACACTGATTTCTTGATTGGGATCCACATTTAGGAGGACCTCCTATTTGTGTGAGATACAGTTGGCCTTCCAATTAGACCGAGGATGGAATAGGTATCTGCCTCAGGCAACAGATTCTGGGTATTGTGAAAATAAAGGGAATTATTATAGCAGTATTTTTACTGTCAGGGAAGAGGGGAAAGATGTTGAATGGGTTTTACGCCTCATGTTTGTGCGTAATTTGTGCGGCACCGTGCGCTACAACTTTTAGAGGGAAAGAGTGCCATTTGGTATTTCATTCTGGGCAGAATACTGTGTTGGGGGTTCCTGCATGGCAGGGGGTTGGACTGGATGGCCCTTGAGGTCTCTTCCAACTCTAGGATTCTAGGATTATATGAAAGATATGTTGGGCTGGTTGGGCCTCTCCTTTTGAAGCCTTCCTTTTAATTTACGGGGTCCTCGTGCATGGCATTTTTGACCACTCTAGGCAGTAAATTGGGAAGAAGGTCACAGAAACGTCCCTTCTGTGACCATCCCTGAGGCTATGGTTCTCAGAACTAGATCCATGTAAAGATCACTCATATCAACATCCAAATAGGAACATGGAGAAAATATTCTAAAATTATACCACTGAACTGTCTTCTGCTTTGTCTGTGATATTGTGAATGGTGTACCTTTCCACAGAAGGAGAACAAGGCAATTTCTTATATATTAAGCTATTAAAAGAAATGCCAATTTATATTTTGTCTGTCACTTGACATGCAGGCCAGTCAGAAAAAGTCTTCTTAATACAGTGGTTTCCCCAACTGTGGGTCCCCAAATGTTCTTGGACTACAATTCCCAGAAATCCTGGCAAGCATAGCTGGTGGTGATGGATTCTGGGTGTTCCACTGTTGGGAACCACAGTCTTAATAGATGGAAGTGAAAAATGAAACAAAGATTAATCAGAGAGCAACTCAGTAGCATCCTGGCCGGGAATAGTTAAATGAGCTGGATCACCCTGGGGTCAGACATTCCATTCCCTGCTGCACTATGTAGGAAAAGAACCAGATTCTGTGGCCTTGGGCAAGCTACCCAGTCTCAGGGTGCCTTAGGAGAAGGCAATGGCTGATCACTTCTCAGTACTCAGTAGTCAGTACTAGAAACCCTTGGAAAAAGTTGTCATAAGTCACAGGTAGTGCAGACACAGAATACAAAAGGCCAGATGTACTGTGCTGGAAGGTGGAGAGGTGAAACAACTGTGAACCTCTGGAAGTAGGAAGCTGTATGAATCAAATTCATGTACAGTGGACCCTTGTATAACAAACAGCTTGTATAACATAAAATTTGTACAACATAAAAAAATCCAGAGATAGGGAAAATTTGCTTAACATAATCACCTATGGGGAAAATCCGTACAACATAAAAATGGGATCACTCCATTTTCAATGCATTCCTATGGGAATTTGTATAAAGGAAAATTTGCTTAACATAATTTCATTTGGAACGAATTAATTCCTTTATACAAGGTACCACTGTACTATATTTACTGAGTCTAGAACCCTGTACATGCCTATATGGGACTTAGCCTCATTCAGCAGAACAGGACCTGCTTGCATAAAATCTCAGCTGTACATGATCCTATAAAAACAAAGGGATAAAAAAGTGTTCTCCAGGATCAAGCAGTAAGAGAAAATCAGTAGAATCCCTGAAGTGGGATGCCTGCCAGCCCATTCTCTCTCATTCTTTGCCTCTTCCCACCCCCGTGGGTCTGTTCTCTCTTGAACTGCAGGGACTTGAAGAAAGACAATGGCTTGGGGATGAATGAGGTGGCATGCCGGGAGGCTTTGCTGTTGACATCCAAAGGCATTTGAGGAGCATGAGGCCTTTCCTGTTTCTAAGAAAACAGCCTCCCAGGAGGACACCTGAAACAACAACAACGGCCGCCTTCTCTCCTTTCGCCTCTTTGGTGAGAGCCACCAATCAGCTCCCCCTCCTTTTATATCCCTTTCATTTATCAAGTCAGTTTTGTGTTTTGCTTTGTTTTCATTCCTCTGTGCCAGAACAAATCTCTGTGAGAGGCAGGTGCCAGGAAGTGCTGTAATCAGAGGAATGTGTTTCTAACTTTAGGTCTTTCAACTGCAGTGACAATTACCCTGTGTTATTTTATTTAAATAAACACAGTATTTTACTGGAAATGTGAATTAGCTTCTGTATCAGGAGCTGTGCTGTATAATGGGGTTATCCTGGAGACTTGGTTTTTGAATGGTACAAGTACAAGAGAGAGAACCAGCATTTCTCTTTGGCCCCAGACTGCCCAATGTCTCAATGTTACTTGTACAAGATTCTACCACCGGCCAGAGTACTAATGCAATAACTGCTATGCTTTTGTTATCCAATTATGATTGCTAATGCATATGCCTTGCTTTATTTATAAATCTACCACCGGAGGTGGGGGGGGGATGTGATAGTCTCCATTTCCCAATGGTTTGGGCTGTAATTCATCAAGAAGACTTGGGGTGCGGATTCTGTTGAAACAAATGCAGCTTGTGATTCTGATGGAATAATTAAAAGCTTTTAAGGAGCAGGAGTAATTTGATCTAGAGTTTTTAAACTTATGAACAACAGGACTAAATCAAGTTTCCCTGCTTAGTTTTTGCTTTCATTCTATTTCTATATTATTTTTGCCAAAGCAAATAAATCCATCATTGCACTACTTGGTAGTAGTAGTAGTAGTAGTAGTAGTAGTAGTAGTAGTAGTAGTAGTAGTAGTAGTAGTAGTAGTAGTAGTAGCAGCAGCAGCAACAGTAATGTAGGTCATCATTTGAACCACTGGTAAGAATGGGAGATTCAATTAAAGTAATCTTGGATTGTGCATTTTATGAATTAGCTGGTATCCTATGATGTGGGTGTCCAAGGTCTGGAATTCCACCAAGCCCTTTCATGCTTTCCAATAGCTTATTACCCACAGACCTGAGTGCAAGAGGGCTTGCCTAGCTTAAGAATGCCTTGCCTTTCACTGATCTCTTCCATGGATAGTGGAAATTGCCATCTTTCCAAGCTGTATCACCTCCATAATGAAGGTCACAAGCACCTAATCTTGCTTGACATGAAGATGTAAGCTTATGGTACCAAAAAAAAAAAAAAGCACTTAACAATTTCTGTCTCTCATATAAAGTCACAGTCTGTTTGCCAAAGAGAACAGCAGGCGCTCTGCTGGTAATGTTGCCTAATTAGATGCTGGAAAGTTATGAGAAGGCTAGGCTCGTCAGACAGGAAGTTTGATTATGATAGAGAGAGGCTCGTGGGCCTGTATCACAGCTGACTTCATCTTTGTGGTGTTTCAGTTCAAAATGATTTTTAAAAAAATCTGGCAGAGTTCTTTAGTCTTTTAGCAGCTGTGTAACCATCCAGCAATTTAACAGCTCAAGTCTTTCCTCTCAGCAAGGAGAAAAGCCTTGGCTTCCAGATTTTAGCTTGTCAAAGAACTGTTAAATGACACAAGAGCCTTGCTGGACATTAAACTGAAATTGTGATTGTGCTATAAAATACACAGGTAGGTCTGTAGCTAGCGTAGTGTACAATAAGCACCCACGTTTTACTTTATCGTTATAGGCTAAATTGAATACTTCCAACTAAAGCAGACCCAGTGAAAGAATGGGACTTGTTATGTCAACCGGTGTGTAAATTTCAATCCCTTAGTGGGTCTCATCGAGTTGAAACTAACAACTGGATTTAGCCCTCTGTGCTATTGTTCATTGGATTACTGGGGCTACTTTAATACATAGACTGGCAGGGTGTCATGTCATGCGTACTTCCTTAGGATTCAGTTTCATTGAATTTGGATGGTTTACTTCCAAATAGCCAAACATTGGGCTAGGTTGTAGAATAAAGGCACTGAGTTGCTGAGATGGTAGCCAGAAAGAGGGCAGGGCTCCTACGACTATACCAAGTAAGATTATCTATACTATACAACTATTAAAGATTCTAAGAGCCTGATTTACTTTTTTACCTAGGCATAATTGCTGATATGTCTTCATCTGTAACAGTTTTAATTGAGAGGAGGATGGCTTATTTATTCCCTGACTTTACAACATCTGATTGTTTGTTTGTTTTGTACTGTTTGTTTTGTTTTTGCTTTGTTTTGCTTTTGGTGGACTTACTCTGTGGACCAGACACAGTCAGAAAGGCCTAGCATCCCAGCCACCCAGGTCCTTTTTAAGCAAGATATCAGTAATGTGAGTCAGCCCCACAGGCATTCTGCATTTTCTTCAGTTGCCAGGAAACAAGATTATGTGAAGTGCTCGGTCATTACAGATGTTGCTGGGGAAGTTTTCCTGTAATTATTACATAATTTCCCACCTGGCTACTGCATCCTTTCTACCAAGCCTGCTGTTGCCACTTCCTCCTCATGATTATTTTATCTCTTACTTCTATTGCACCTTTTATTGTGCTGAGCAAACTGGGTAGAAGATCTAAAGTGTAAAGGGGAAGAGGCCCCACTGTGAGATACTTTCAATCTAAATTAGACTGACAGTAGAGCTCTGAAACTGGGAGGTTGATGACAGATGGGGAGGTGGGTGGGTTTGAGAGGACAGCCACAGAAAACAATGCAAAGGGATGTTGGTATTAGTTAAGCTTGGTTTAATCCTTGAAAAGCAGTTTGTATTTTAGGAGAGGGAACAAGGAGATACAGATAGTCCTTTTTGATGCCATTATCTGTGAAGAAAGTTTATTTCTCCTCAGGAAAAGCAAGGAGTCCCTAATTAGAGCTCTCTGCACTGTGAAATAGGAATTATGAGCATGGTTAGAGGGCAGAACGATAACTCTCTCTCTCTCTCTCTCTCTCTCTCTCTCTCTCTCTCTCTCTCTCTCTCTCTCTCTCGGTCTCCAGCTGCACTTGGATGACAGTCTCCAAAATGACCATAGCGCTTGAGCAGATTGGTGTAGGAAGTGATATCTTTCAGGTACCTACTGTAGGTCTCAAACCATATCAGGCTTTCAGATTGGACACTTCACATTGTCCACTGGAAAATATTGACATCCTTTTAAAACTGCTGAGATATGTTGCCTCCATATTCAAAGACAACATGCCCTGATGAACAGGTTTTGGGGAATATAATAAGGGCCACATAATACACTCATAGTCTGCATGTGGAATTCCAATGGGCATTTAATTGGCCCCTATGAGTACAGAATGCTGGTTTGAATGGTTCTTCTTTAGCCACTGGCCATACAGCCTGGCAACTATATTGAGGTCTGTTACATTCATCAAACAGTATTTATGTAGCCCCATGTACAATACATTACAGGAGTCAATCCTAGATGCTATTAGGCTATCTTGCAGAGTTATACCTCTTTAGGGAGGCCACAGCTGGCACAATAGCCTAAGCGAATGAAAGACACTCATTGACACTGGGACTACCTGGGGCTATTGTGATGAAACTTCATCTACACTTTGATTGCAACCCATCCAGAACAGGCTGAATGCCATTTCTTTAAATATACAAACTGCTTATACACAGAAATTCCATCTTGTCAGGATTAAGTTTCAGTCTATTGGCTGTAATCCAGCCCACGACTGATTCTAGGCACCGGTTCAGAAATTCCATTGCTTCACCTGAATCTTGATGAAGAAGAATGATAGTTCTGGGTGTTGTCAGCATATTGATGGCACCTCACCCCAAACACCTGAACGACCTCTCCACTTTCCTGTGGATGTCTAAAAGCATGGGCAAGAAGAGAAAGCCTTGTGGATCCCATAGTACAAATATGGGAGAAACCTGAATCTGGCAAAAATTACAAAAAAATATGGTTTCAGAGAACCTCTCTGCAGAGTGGGGAATCACTGTCTCAACAAAACGAGACAGAAAACCAAACAACAACAACAACAACAACAAATTCACAGGACAGCCCACTAATAATGCATCCCCCACTTTGTTCATACTTAGACTACTCACCTAATGATCTCTGTTGAGGCAAGTCAGGGTCCTCATAAGTTATTGTGCAATTATTCAGGAATGGGAAGGACATCAGCTAAGCTTCCACTCTTCAGGAGTGAAGCAATTGGTCATTGTGTCCCTTCTCATCTTCCACTCAATTTAAAGCCAATGATCTACAGTATGTAGCTGGAAGAAGACACCCGGCGCTTGCAATTTCTTCTTTTGCTCCCAATATTTATTTTTGACAAGTGATAACCTGGAGACATCAAGATTCTGCAAACTTGGACACACTTCCCCTGTGTTCATAATTCCTTCCCTTTTGGTACTTGATAATTCATTTCCCCTGAGCCTTCCTGCTTATAAATTCTGGCATCTTGATTCACTGAGAGTTAACCAGGATAATCTGGGAGAGTACTACCAGAATGTTTATCCAACCTTTCACCATTTAAATTATCTATCTTCTTTATAATTTCTCCACCTCTTTTTTTCCTGCTGTCTGGGTAGAAACTGAGGTGCATCCTTGTTGCGTTTTCTTCAGTTTCCCCCTATTTGTTGTGTAGGTCCTTCTCCATTTGCCTTGGTTGGTTGTACAGAAGAATGCCCCATTCACTGCACCTAGATTCCTTTTTCTGTTTATGTGCTGCCACTGAAGCAGACAATTGTGGGCACAAAGAAATGTGCATGTATTATGCTGTGGGAATCTTTCTCCATCCCCAACTCAGTGCTTTATATACTATATTCTTGTTTGCCTTCTCTTTGAAATGTTAAATCAAAGGCTTCAGGGCCTGTTTGTGTTTAAAAGGTTCTTTGAAAAAGGAAGAATGAAACAAGATATGGAGTAAATGAATAATAAAAACATATCAGTAAGAATTAAAGAAAATTATAACAAGGTAATATGAAAATTGTATTTAACCCCCGGTAAACTAAATCTAATAAATAAAAACGTATTAGCTCTGTGCTGGAAGTATATGAAAAAAAAGGGACATGTACACATATGTGGTGGTCTTGTGAAAAAAGAAAGAAGGAATGGAGTATGATTTTTAATGTAAAAGATGACATGATGGGAATGGAAATACAGTCATCTCCATGAATTGCTTGTGAATTTTTGACAAGTGATAGTATGTAAAGAGAAAGAAAAAAGGAGCTAATTATAATGTGACAAGGCTACTATTTGTGAAGAGCTAGAAATGTGATAATCAGATTAACATGAAAGAATGGTACAGTATAGAGAAAAGTGGAACATAGCAATTAATGATAAATTGACTTGTGATATGAAAATTAGGAGAGGTATGCTAAAGAATAATGATTTTAAGGAAATGTGGAATCAATTTTTGGAACATGTCCTGATTAAAGGGAGGGTGTATATGCCAAAAGAAGATATCATTGTACTGCTAAAGAGACATGGGGTGGCATGAACTGCAAAAAGTCAAGTTTTGGAAACTGGTCCCAAAGTGTGTATGTGTGTGTGGGGGGGAGTGTGCCACTAGGTGGAGGGAAACTATAAAGTGAAAGATGGTATAAGAATCGTGTATTTAATAAGTGCATTATAGTGTATGACTCAGTTTTTACTGTTTGTTTCCTTTTATCTTTTTTTTAAATGTTCTTATCTTCACTGCAGTCTATCTTATCTTTCACTTGAGAGATACTACAGTGGAGGTGTTTGTTCTCCTACAGGAAATGTCCAGACAGGTCTTTGGATCACCAGTTTACTCATGATTATGATTCACCTGGTTTACTCACAAGTAAGGAAGTGGTGGTGTGGCAAGCTTGTAGCAGCAGCAGCAGCATGAGGCGGAAACATTGGGGTTAGGTTTGGAGAGATGGAAGGGATGTAACTCCCCCCTTTTCTCCTCAGCTGTGACTCTGCTGGGGCTGTACTACCCAGCCTGAACAGGAACCCAAAGATAGGCACTTAATTTAGGAGGAGTTGCTTTTATTCATTTTACAAACACCTCCTGCCCCTCCAAGAAAACACTGAGTGAAAAATAATGGGGAAGGGGGGAAGATGTTGCAACAAAATTTATTTATTTTTGCATTTCTAAATTGCACTGACTTTCCCACAGGAACTCTGGGAGGTTAACAAGAAGCCAACAAATAAGCAAACAACAATTTAAAACCAATAAACAAGTTAATGACAAAACAATAAAAAACAAAAGAGCCCAGCAAGAGGCAAAGGCATTAAATAGAAGAAAAAGCAACAAAACACAGGGGAAACAGAGATATTGACGATCACCAAATGCATCTTTTAAAAGTCAGGTTTTTAATTATTTTTAAAATGCTGTTAAGGACTCTGCTTGGTGAATTTTGGATGGCAATTTCTTCCACATAACCAGGCCGGCCACTGACAAAGTCCGATTATGGGTGGAGACCTTACAGGCCTCTCTGGGGGTTGCCACCTGAAGCAAGAGTGCCAGTGACGCTCTGGTGGGCTGGGCAAGCTGTGACCTTTGGGAGATCCACTCCACAAGATACTCAGGTCCCAAGCCATGGAGGGTTTTGTAAACCAAAGCCAACACCCTGAACTTTATTTGGGAGGCAATGGATAACCAGTGCAGTCAAGCCAGAATTGGGGTGATGCTGTAAAATCTGCCTGCACCAACCACCAGCTTGGCTACTGCATTCTGCGCCTGCTGCCGTCGCTGGACAAGGGTCAAGGGAAGCCCCAAGTAGAGAGTGTTACAGTCATCTATCCTCAAGATGACCAGCTCCTGCACAACCATGCTCAGGGAGTCCCCATCAAGGTACAAGTGAATCTGGTCGATAAGCCTAAGTTGATAGAAGGCCAACTTGGACACAGCTGCCACCTAGGACTCCAGGGACAACACCGGGCCCAAGACAACACCCAGACTCCTCACTTTTTCTACCAGCCGGAGGACAGTCCCATCCAGACTGGGAAGGGGGGGTTGAATATGAGTCTGTTAGTCCTAGTCCACTCCATAACTGCAACCAGGCAGTGATCAAGGGTCTGGACAGCCTCCACTGCAGAGGTGGAAAAGGAGAGAGAGAGCTGTTTGTCATCAGCATACTGGATTGGAAGGGATCCAGGACAAGATCTTCCTCCAGGAACTACTGGAGCTGCACGGCAGCAACCCGCTCCACCACCTTGCCCAAAAAGGGAACATTGGCTATTGGATGATAGTTGGACATATCATCCCTAGCCAAGCCAGGTTTCTAAAGAATCGGCTTAACAACAATCTCCTTCAGCTGGCTGGGAAAAATCCCATCTGTGGAAGGAGGCACTGGCAATCAAAGAAGCCTATTCCAGCATGCTCCCTCTGGTGATCTTTTTTTTTTTAACTTTTTAACTTTATTTTCTACACTAAATTGCATAAAACAAATATATTGCTTGTCTCCTGTCGTGTTATTGATTCCATCACAGGTTTTCCCCAACATTGAGCCCAACATAATCCATATCTCCTTTCCCATCTTAAATGAGCATACTTTCATACTTAATTTCCTTACTATCTCATCCATATTCTTACATCTATTTTAATACAAACAATATCTCATCTCAGCAATCTATTCAATCTTGCTGTTTAGCTCTTCAATGTTAAGCAATTTAGAATAGATTTGACTAACTATATATCATCCACAGTACATTTACCTATTCTTCCAATGAGTGCCTAGTTTCAGCATCCATCTCTAATTCAAGTTAATACTTTGTGGCTTTTATAAAAGAACTACCTCCTGGTCTATATGTTTCACTTTATGCATAGAAATTCATATCTATCCCTAATTGCCACTATTCTTTTAAAAATGTAAGAGATTAACATTTATTTATATATCATGTTTGTCTTCACATTTCCATTTTCCATATCATACCAATTAACTAGTAGCCTTGGACAATCATTTTTATGTAATAAATTCACTGAGCCAAAAATTCTTTTTAAACATTCTCCCTTTTCCTGCCAAGTCCCTTATCTTCACAAGCTGCTTTTCCCTTGCCAAATCCATTAACTTCAAGAGTTGTTGTATTATCTTGATATTAACCTTGATGACCACTCTGCTACTGAAAAAGTCCCAAATTTTCCTCTTTTTAGTATCCATATTGAGTAAAAAAATGTGCTTGTCATATTCCGTGGACTTGGCACATCTAAGGGCTTAGCCTGCGCCATTCTTGTCAAATTTGTCTTCATGTTGAGATCTGCTCTTTGTTCTGGAATAACCTCTTGATTCAAGCTAATTTCAGTTTTTCCCAGGGATCAATGTTATCCAAGAGTTTGTGTTGGGGTCTAGCTTGGATAGATCCTGCTGTTGTCATCTATAGATTGGATTCTGGTGTCTGCTATGCTTCTATTCCTTTATCAGGACTGGAAATTTATTTATCTTTAGAGGTTGGAATCAAGATATCTATTATTCTTTGTAATCCAGATAAAAAGAATATTTGCAAATTCTTCTTCTGAAAGATTTTCTCAATCCATTGTATTTTTATGGCTCACAACAAAAAGTTAAAGTTGCTTGTGATTATAGTTTATGCCTTTTAATTACCAAAGGGAAGAGGTATAGAAGGAGATGACAATTAAAGTCCTAGAGGCAAGGAATAGCTATCTTTAAGCCTTTGTTTTCAAGGTCAAAAAGTGTTGTTTAACAAACAGTTTCTCCAACCCTGCTCTTAAAACTGCATCATTAAGTCCAGCATATACCAAAAGTACAAAAAGCATAAAGTAATTTCCTTTAAGGTTGTATCTTAGGGTCACCACATACCAAAGAGCAGAAAAGCATGAGCTAATTTCCTCAAAAGAAAAGCAATAACGCAGAAAGGCAATAATGTAGTGTGAAAATAATCACTTCTTCTGTAGGTGTTTTCAGAATATTCGCCTCAGCAATCTCAGCTGGAAGCACACTCTTCCTGCAAAGGAGCTGAGTCACATGTGGGGAAGAGTCCCAATAATAATGACTAACATCATAGTGTTCATCTTTTTAAAGCCTCACTGCTTACCCCAATAATTATTTATATGTATACAGTCAGTTTTAGATGTTGTTTACAATTTTTAATATTTATTGTTTTATTTTGTTTTATATTGTAAATTGCCCAGAGTTCCCCTCTAGGGAGATGGGCAATGACAAATCTAAAGAAAAAGAAAGAAAGAAAGAAAGAAAGAAAGAAAGAAAGAAAGAAAGAAAGAAAGAAAGAAAACAAACAAACAAAGGTTAATGGATAGTTGCCTTTAATATTTTTAAATTGTTCTTCCCTGGAGGGTGGGGTAGAGGGGGGAGAGTGGTTAAAACTACCACTGACAGAGGCCACTGACAAGACAAAAATAAAATAAAATAAAATAAAATAAAATAAAATAAAATAAAATAAAAGAATGAGAACCAGTCACCAGTCACTGTTCATTCATTTCCCTTTGTCTGCAATTCCTTCCTGAAAGGCAGAGACAAAACTGCATTAAAATAACTGTATGGAACCATAATAAATATTTAAATATCATTTGTATTGAAATGGTCCTGAAGCACAAACAAATGCAGATTTTTTTGCTGTACAACTTTACTTTTGTTACAGCATCTACCCATGCTTTCCATCATACACACTGGCTGAAAACCTGTTTGTGTCAGTTGTGGAAATTAAATACGATTTCAGCTACTATCTAAAGAAATTTGCCATTTACCACCATGAATATAGTACTGTATATAGGTTCTACAGATATATCTTTAAATATTTTCTTTTTCAGTTTCCTATGGAAAGTGGAACTTGGATAAATATTTCATCCAATGTAAAACTTGTTTTGCTTTAGCTTAATGTTACTATGTACCATTTATATGTCTTTCATTTTGCAAAAACCATACAGATGGACATCTCTGATCTCGCAGCATTGATCCTACAATCACTGGTGGTTTTGTGGCTTGGAGCCAAACTGAAACTTGCTTTCTGCAGAAGTATAGACAGATTTTCAAGGGAATTGGTGAATTACAGCTCCTTCCTGGAGAGAACTGAACAATAGGGGCCAGAATATCTGTATTAACACTGAACTGATCCTGGCACCCAAAATGTTAGCTACCTTAAGTCCCCCATTAGAAGAAAGAAAGGACATTTTAAAACTTAAATAAAATATCAAGACGTCCCTATTACTGACACAGGATATTTGTATGGATAAATGACCAGTCTCCTCAGGTAGGCATATAAAGATGTCTAAACAACTGCCAAAGATTTCCATTGCAATAAAACAGAAGAGTCTGCATAGGAAGGCATACTAATCTGGATGTCTAGGTGAGTATATGGTGCCTCTCTCCTACCTTTAATGCCGAATTTCACTGTTTGGGACATAATCTAATAGGTGGAATGCTACTTGTTTTCATGGATTTGTTCACCTTTCAAAACATGATGAAATTTGACTTTTAGCATTGCTCTTCAAACTGCATTTTCATACTGTGTAAAGCGCCACCCATCCTCTGACTGTTTTGCACCTTTTAAAGGCAAAGGAATTCTGCCAGAGCAGAAGCTAGCAATCCCCAATTTAAAAAATTCTATATAGAGAAAGCAACATCAGGCCCAGCTCAAAGTGCTTTTCCGGGCATAACAATTACCTACATTTCTGAAAAACATGGCATTTGCGCCAGACTAGATGTGGGAGCTAGAGATGGACTGATTTCTTGTGGTTTTGCAAACCTTAATGGAAGCTGCAGGTGGTGGTAGGATTATCAAGTCTGGGGAAGGAGGGAGGGAGGAAGAATTAAGTATTCCCCGTCTGCCTGTTCCTGACTGTCTCTTGTAGAGAAAAATATACAAGTATATAGATTTGCAAAGGACAAGTAGCAATTGGGAGGTGATCTTTATGAAAACCATATTGGGGAAAGCATTAAATTCCCTTTCCCCAACACTGCAGTTCTGATAAAGAATCTTTCTTCCACACAGTTTCTATTAAACCTCCTAAAAGACCACAGGAGGTAGCTTTATGGAACTGTGCTTGTGTTAAAGCGACTTTTAAGAGGTTCCATTTTTGTTGATTTTGAGTTTAGATGCCTGTTTGGTGTGATGCGGGGGGGGGGGGCGACCTAAGGTCATTTCCTAGTATCTCCTGCTCAGAGGAACCTATGTAGCAGATCAGGGAAAGGCACTCTTTGCTAAAAGCCTGAAAAGCTACTGCTTGTGAGAGCAGTGGACTACAGTGGCTCAACAGAATAGAAGTCACACAGATGATATAGGCCCTTTGTACACGACCCCTAAACTCCGCCGCAAATGGCTCCCAGCTCCGGAGCTTAAAATTGTTTCCCCACCAGCTCCGGAGTTTACAGATAATTAAGTGCAACCACGCCCACCTAAGCGCGTCCCAGCACACTTTTCAGGTACCTGCTCTTGGAGCGTGAAAAATCCCAGATCCGGATGTAACCTAGAGTGCCGGGCTCTCCTGGCTTCTGTTTGTTGTTTTTTTGCCCCCCCCGCCCCTTTAAGAGATCTGAATGCAGTGCCGGGAACAAAGCGAGATGGCAGAACGGAGGTAAGCCAGCATTCTTTTCTTCCTTTTTTTCTCCCTCCCCTCACGCAGCCAGCAGCCAGGGGTGCGGAGGGGGTGGGAACGTAGGAACAGCAACAAACCCCTAAGATCTCTGGTCCGAATTTAAGTGGCCAGCGGATCTTAGGGGTCGTGTGAAATTTTTATGAGCAGAAGCAGGCTGCAGTTGTTTCTTCTCCAGAGGTAGTTGTGATGGGAATAAAGCTTTTGTATTGTGTTTCTCTTCTTATTGACAAATAATAGCCAAGGGTTTTTTGTTTGTTTGTTTCCCCCTCCTATTTCTTCTGTTGCTATCAGCTTTCAGTTCTGGTTTTCACATCCTGTTGAGGTTGAGGTTCATATGAAATAGCAAGATCATCAAAGGGAAGATCATGCATTTAAAAAAAAAATCTGTTTTATGACATGTCTTTTAAAAGTTCAAAGGACATTAAGAAAGGAGGGGAATTAAAAAATCAAAGGGAGATGGGGAGAGAGGGGGGGAAGAGAGAGGGAGAGAGAGAAGAGAAAGAGTCTAAAAAGCCTCAAAGGATCTTGATGGTGTGTTTTCGGTAACACTTTCAATGCCAAAAACTGAAAGCGTTCACAGCAAAGGCTTTCTATTCCTGTATAATAAATGCAAGGAAAACAAACCCTCCCTACTCTGTAGGTCCCCCTTTTCTCTCTCTCCCCTCCCCTTTTCTTGCTTGTAGTGATTTCATGAGAAATAACAGGAATATAGCCTCCTTAGAATTGCAGCCTCTGCTAACTAGTACCCTCTTCTAATCACGTTATTCTGTGCCTCAGCTTCAGCTGTTATTGTTGTAATTGCTCTGGCTCTTGCTGTAGGCCTATTTGCCAACTCACAGACATGTGGTTGTGTGTGTCCTGCTCCAAATGGCATGGTGAGTGCAGGCGTTCGGCAGCTCTCCCTGAGCTCACACCTCCCTCTGGGTATTTGCATGAGTCAACATTTGTCCCATGGTGACACTTGGAGTAAGTAAGGCAGGCAATGGAGCACCAACTTGGCTAATCATCTGCCTTGTTGTTGCATAGGCCCTGGTGGCAATAGTAAGGTAAAGCTTCAGAGGAACAACAAGCAGTCCGAAATCTTCTGCTGTCCTAACTCTTGCCTAGTATTGTACCACAAAAATCTCTATTGTTTCAAAAGCTGAAATCTCAGGGAACAAGATGCTTCTGATTTGGCTACCCTATTTATATTCCCTTCTTCACTTGGAAAAGCTCCTCGAGCAATTTATAGATCAATAAAAAATAAGACAGGCCCAGCCCTCAGGCTTATGATCTAAAAAGACAGGGCAGAAACAGGGGTGGGGTGGGTGGGAGGTGGGGTGTTTGGAGCAAATGAAAATGAATGGCTTTCAGCTTACCAGTGAAAATTTTTACAGTACTCATTAAAGCACAACCCGAGGGAAGGGAAGGAGACGTGTTATTCCAGTTATGCAGAATTTTGCACATGTTAAAAAAATTACACAACAAGAGATTTGCTTGGTCAAGCTGATTGCAGCATTTCATCCAGATACAAATGCTGAAGTTTTACTGATTGAAGTTTATTTATTTATTCAGTCAGTCAGTCAGTCTCATTTACTATAGGCTACCTTTTCCCCCTGAAGAAGCCTCAAGGTGGCTGACAGAGTTCAAACAAGTCAGCTTGAATGAAATCTAGCTCAGTACAGAAGGACTGGTTGAATGGTACACCATTTTGTGCTTTGTCTTGCTGCATGAGGTCTTAGGTTTTCATGAACCCAGTTTCGGGAAGAGCTGTCAGAAATTTAATTTTCATTATTGTCGCACCCTGTGCACAGCATTATTAATTAAGACTGGGGTGGAGAAGATGTAGCCCTCCAGATGTTGTTGGACCTCAGCTCCCATCAGCCCTGATCAGCATAGCCTGCACTCAGGAATGATGGGAACAGCAGTCCAGCAAAACCTGGAGGACCAAACATTACCCTTTTCTCACCTAGAGGGTTCTGCAGCTGAGAGAGCAGTTGTAAAGCCATACTCATTTGCACCAGCAAACCACCAGCCTTCTCCCCCCCCCTCCCAGAGTCCCCCTCTTAAATTTACAAGTAATCCTTTAATTCAGAAGTAACTGAATGGGGACCAGCCTAGGTTATGGCCAGCATGTACAGGAAGAGGACATTTAAACCTTCCCCATTACTTGTTTTCCAAAATATTCATCTCATCTATGGCTTGATGGTTTAGTTTAACATATACAGAACTGTATATTTGGGCATTCACTGCTGTGGAAGTCATTATTTTTTGATTATTTTATTAAATATATAACTCTATATACTGGCACTGTATCCAATGACTCTGTTATGTCTGAACAGAAGGCTGCACTCATGACTGACGATGGTCCATCCAAGAGGAGTACCTCACCTCACTGCTTTGAGTGCTTCCCTTGCTTGGATCAGGGGCTATCTACGAGACAGTATGGACTTAACCTCATTCTATGTTAAATGTGCAGCCTGCAGTTGACCTTTTTTGTTCCTTTTTATTTGCAAGTAAGCATATGGGCCCCAAATCCATTTCAGGACTGCACAAATGTAAGTGTGATTAACTTTTGTTCCATAATAGCCACTCTCCCAAAATTACCACCATGTCTCAGGGCTAAAAACCAACAAACAAACATCCATTAAGTTTACTTCCCCTTTTGGAACTCTGGAGGTGGGGGTTGGGGAAGTGAAAAACTCAGTGATTCCCACCCATCCACAAGCAACAGTGATCAGTTCACATAATAGAACAGCTAATGACACCCACCACTTACACAGAAGGATCATTGCTACCTCGATTGCATTGAAACTTCTTAATCCCTTCATCACAATACAATGACTAACACCTATTCTCCTGCATAGGACAAGTTTCCTCTTTCCCACAACTTAAAAAAACCCAGTCTCACTCACTCCATACCCCATGTCAAGCCCCGCACACAGAGCACACACACAAACAGGGTTCAGTTCTTTGCCAAGATCTTTAGTGGGAAGCCAAGCAAGTTCAAGTCCTTTGCTAACAATCAAGTGCCAGATAAATAACAGAATCCAACTCCCAGCAATAAACAGTCCAAGTCAAAACCAGAATATCTCACGGAAACCAGATGCCAAACCCAAGGGAACAGATCAAGCCATTGTCCAGGAAGCCAGTCCGAAGTCAGGAAACAGAGCCAAGGTCACAGACAGGAACGTGGTTGCAAGTTCAAATGGTGCGTTGCTCCCACAGAGAGCTCAAGGTGAGCTTACCAGCTTTATCCCAAAACAGGGAACACACCCTTACTTCTGAAAAGGCTTCTGCTAGTACTAAGGGCTTCCCGACCTGATTCCCCGTCTAGCATCAAAGACCCTTTCCCTAGCTCTTCTGGTAGCACGTCTTTGCAGAATCCTGCTCATGGCCCTTCTAGGAGGAGGAGATATGTTTTCAGCTGAGTCATCAGACCCAGCTGCCTGCTGATTTGAGCTTCAAGGCTCCTCCAGCAGCTCTTCACCATCTAACCCCTCAGAGTCAGGTTCTGTGACAGGCAGGGTCCTGGCACCCCAGAGCACAGAGAGAACTCCTAGTTTCCTTAGCACCTTGCTCTCTGAAGATGCCAGCCACAGAGTCTGGTGAAAGGTCAGGAAGAAAAACTTCTAGAACATGGCCAAACAGCCCGGAAGACTCACAACAACTATAATGTTCACATTCCTCTCTTCTCCCAGGGACAACAAGTAAAGTTTGTGAGCCAGCTGGGCCCCCACATTTTGTTTCAGAAATGAACCACTTCCGAAATGGAATGCCCATCTCTATTTATGACTAAATTGGGATGTGAGCATGGATCTCCCTGGAGTCTAAGACTAACCATTACACTCAACTGGCTCTTTCAGAGCAATGGTTACGATGTGAGTGCTGCCATGGCTGAAACACACTGGGAGAAAAGCAGGACAACAGTTGATACGCTTAACAGGCACAACATGGAAACATTAGTCTTAATGTGCATGATATGCAAATAAGTCTGCCTAATAATAATTAAATGTATAATATGCAAATTAGGCTATCTAGATGCAAATTAGGCTATCTAGAACTGGGATATCGCAATCTTATGTGAAAAGGAGCTAAAATATGTGGAAACAAGGATAGATGGCTAAAACTCAGAACAAGGCTGACATAAATTAGTCTAGCTAACCAAAGGGAAGACATCATTCATCATCTTCCTTTCATACACTCTCTACACCCAATTTGTACTTTACATGAAATTTATGACTTGGAAATTGCAACAGACTTAGATTTTTACATTAGTGAATATGGAAAATGCAGCTGATCTCTTGAACAAATGTTGCTAAATGTTTGTTGAATCAGCAGGAATGGAAATTTTAGAGCTAATTCAGATAATTTGGGAGATTTTCAGATAGTAAAAACTATGAGAGTGAGCGACAGAATCACTCAGCAGTGTTTATTATTCTTCTCCTTCCAATGTATTGTACAGACAGGCAAATTTACTCAAACACGAGGCATATCCAGGAGTCAGATAACTGTATAGCTCAGAGATGGCTACTGGCCTAATCCTGACTAATAAATTTCATTGCCAATTTGTGGGTCATAACCGCCTATACTTTAATTAAGGTTTAGGCTTATTTTAACTTTTCTGACTCTCATGATAAAACTTGCTGTGTTAATCGCCTCCCAAATTGCTCTGCAGAACATTACTTAAGAACTAATGACAGGCTCCTATTTCTTCCTTTTTAAAAATCTAAGTCAGTTAAGATAATTATATGGCCATCCATTTAACTGCTCAGAAATGTCCTATTTCAGTAGAGAGGGCCCTGCTTCACCCAAGTCGCTCAGTAGCCTAACAATATCACATTACTCAGATTGCATAAAGAGTAGGAATGATTTCCGCTCACAGATATATAATGGAGGTATCTCTTTACAAAGCCCCTACTTCAGGCCAGCTGAATGCCTTAACAGTGCCTCAGAAATCCTGCAGCCCTAATCCCTTTAGCAACAAAGATCTGTTTCTTTGCTTAGCATGAAGTAGGCCTCAGAGGCCTGTGTGTGCCTTGGCCTGTAGGCCAAAAGCCTCCTGTTTACAATTTCCCTATTCCTGTTTTTAATGTTGTTCTGAGAGGAGCCACAAAGGGCTAGTTTTGTCCATGAGGAACAAGGGAGCTATTAGAGGGGCCGGAGGAAGGAAGGAAGGAAGGGAGATCCAAAAGGAGCAGCCCAGGAGGGATTAGCATACACAGCTGTTCCCTTAGGGAGTGGAGCTTTATGCATTTTATAATTTCCCGCTCATTTACATTTTATTATCTTACTTCCTTGTTTCTGACTCATCCACGTTTACAGTATGCATGCACATTTAATTCTGTCCATTTTATAGGATATAGTCACTGTACCTATTATTAGAAAATTAATGTTTAAATGATGATTAGTTAATTCTGTTTTTCTGAGCAACCCTAATTATGGAAACGATATAGGATGTGTTTGTTTTTCTTTTTTTCACACTATAACAGTGTTCATTTATACTCCCAACAATCTTGTATGTGCAACCCCCAGAAAAGCTCTTACACTGCTTTTACCAACGCATGTTATATGCAGATCAATAGGTAGGCAATGGTATACAACAATGTTGATCAGAACGTCACAAACTTAAACATTGGGCCAGCTCTGTATTTTGTGTTTGTGTTCCAGATTTAAACAAAACAGTATGAACTGGTATATATTATTGGTTAAATAAATACCCATTTACAACCAAGCTTATTGTGCAATGCTGGATTTCACACTACTGCACTGTTATTAAAAGATATATGAAAAACAGAACGTTTCTGCAAAACATTAAAAACTGTCTTATGGTGGTGGGATGGGTTTTGTTTTCAAACTCAGCATTAGTGAGGTTATTTAACATTCTCTAAAATGTATTCCTGTTCTGGGACTACTGTGTCCTAATACAATATTATGTCATATTTTACGTAAATGGCTATTCATATTTGTTGGAATGCTAGAAGAAAATGAAAGGAAAATTTCACCAATTCTGTTAAAAAGAAAACAGATGAACAAGGCATGTTTCAACTGTTGTGCCAAACTAGCCATGGATTGATTGTTGATGGATGTGTGAAGCATGGCAAATCCTAAGAAATTTCCTCTTCTTCTTTCCTTCTGTTTCTTGAGTGAAGAGAAGGCATGAAACAACTTTTTTTAAAAAATGTGGCTTTATCTTCATCAATAAACCTGCATATGTGTAAGACCATGTGTTCACAAACCAGGATATCAGCTGGGATTAGAGTATAGTACAAATCACAAATTCTCTATTATAACAAAACTAAACAATGATTATGTTGCTTCAAGAACTTTCTCTGAGGTTCTTCAGTCTGTACATTCTTTTCCTTCCTGCACTTTTATTTGATCATGAAATATCAGTTGAAAAATGCTGGACCTTTTGTTTCTTATCAAGTATTCCAAGTTTTCTGCATTTCTTATGTTTTCTGCTTTCTTTGTTTTTATTCATTTTTGAAAAGTACTGGTGGTCACCCTCTCGATTCAACAATTGCTTAGTACCATTTGAGAAATTCACATTTCAAATGCCTCTGTCTTTCTTATTCTTGCTTGTGTCAACCTCAAAGTTCAGAGTGCATAGCACCCAATATGCAGTGTACATTCTCCAAGATTTTGAGATTTTGTTCTAAATTACATGTCCAAACTTTGGCCCTTCAGATGTTTTGGACCACAACTCCCACAGTCCTTTGTCATTGGCAGTCTAAGCTTAGAATTCTGGGAGTTGTGGTCCAAAACATCTAGAGGGCCGAAGTTTGGACATGCCTGCATTAAGGAATCTGCTCTATACTATCTTTATTCTGACTTCATTGTTACATGACTACAGTATATCCAATAATATGTGCAACAGTAATAAAAATTCCCATTGTTTATTGAATCAAATTCCCCGTATTTATATTTCTCAATATACTCCATACTTTAACTTTGACAATTTTAATGCATTTCTTGAACTACTTTCTTTCTAACTGATTAAAATGAACCTGATTTCCCTTGCATGCATTTATAGAGTATTTCTTTTTTCATAAATCTTAGTGAGTAACCTTTGCAGAATATCTACATTGTCAATTACTGTAATTGTACTGCTTTGTGTGTATACTGACAATCTTGCCATTGACAATAGTAGAGCCACTTGAATCAGACAGAAAGGGGTCTCCTAAAGATGTAGTACGTGCTGAAAGGTAATAGTAAGAGTACATATTCTTGCCATGCTGCTCTTCATACCTCTGTGTTTTCAAACATTTAGTTCTTCAACCTAACTTCCATATCAATAAATCCCTAATTACCGTAATTATTGAAAGAAAGGAGAGAGTGCATGAATTCAAAGCTCTTCTCAGAAAGATCTGTCTGTAAATATGAATTGGGTCTTTATGTCTTTATATCATCTGTATCAAATTATCTTCCCAATTTCTCAGAGAGAAGAATGGCTACTTAGACAAGTGGTTATCAACCAGAAGCTTTTGCTGGTAGAAGAGTGAGTTTCTGTGAGGTGCCAGATTTTCATAAGAATTGCTATGAATTTACTTTCCTTCAATCCCCATGGTTTTTTGATAGTGTACAAACAGAATTATTATTTTTTTATTAGTGTAATTGCTTTACTTTATTGTGTTTATTCTGAACAGTACTACTGCATTCTAATGCCCTTAAAATGTACTGCAAATGGTAACTATAATAATAGAAAGGCTATAGATCAGGCATGTCCAAACTTTGGGCCTCCTGATGTTTTGGACCACAACTCCCAGAATTCTAAGCTTAGATTGCCAATGGCAAAGGACTGTGGGAGTTGCTGTCCAAAACATCTGGAGGGCCGAAGTTTGGACATGCCTGCTATAGATACTTCAGCGCCTTCCTTAGAAAAAGTGGAATTTCCTTCCGATCATGGTAAAACCCAGATCAATTTTATAGGTAGGTAGGTAAGGTGCACAAAGTGTAAACAGTTGCTTACAATATATGAGGAAGCTAGGCTTGGCACCATGGGTAACAACTTCTCTCAGAATAAGGGTTTATCCCTACATGCTATGATGCTGTTAACACCACTTATCTTCAGGGTTTGAAGGGAATTATCCATTCTTGAACCAATAGCAAAAGAACCGTGCTATGAGGGTTCAAGTCCTCAGAATTTCTCAGGATAAACCAGTATGCCTTCAAAATCCAGGACTCCAAATGACGCATGGGCCCAAGCTCTTGTCTATCCACCTGAACTGTATTCCTGCAAGTCACTGTGCATGCATGGTACTGTTTTCTGCCATCAATAGCTGCTACAAGGTCTTTGCTGAGTGAATTGAAGGTAGTAGATACATGTACTTGGATGGGAGACCACCAGGGAATACCAGGTGCTGTAGGCGGCTGGAGTAGGAACTGGCAAACCACTCCAGTATTCCCTGCCAAGAAAACTCCATGGACATGGAGTCACGAAGAGTCGGTCACGACTGTAACGACACGACAGATACATGACAAATGCATGTTGAACACTGTATTTCTTTGCCTGTTTAATTTCCTTTGTAAAATCTACATAATGACTGCTGAATTACAGTTCTGCTGTCACAGAATAACTTCAGGTCAGAGACTTCGCTTAATCTCCATGTCAGCAAAAATGGTGTGAAACAGCCTGGGGAGAAAAAATGTCTATCCCTGGGACAGCTGTCTCACTACTGAGAACAGTTTGATTTTAAGGGAACTCGTAACAGAACATGTTGGCTTTGAATCACTTTCCCTGTCTGCAAAACACTTAAACACTCCAAGCTATCTGTGATTTATAAATGTAGTGTGTTTCTAAGGAAACCTTCATAACGTTTTCATGGCATTTGAAGGTTTCCTATAGGAACCCAGATTGTAAACTGGTCTTCTTGAGTAACAGAGAAATGCCTGTGATTAACATTTTCCTGATTCACTCGGGGACATCGAGTCTAAACCCTTCCTTCCTGCCCAAAGTGGAATTATCATTAACTGCTAACTAGTTTTCAAGAGGAACATTTTTGTAGTCAGTGGAATCTTTCCAGGTCTGTATTTTTTCAACTTTTATAAATTAAAATAGAGACTTGAAGCCAGATGCCAACAAAAATGCACTTTACTATATACCAGGTAGCCAAGACAGCAAACCACACATTGAGCAACACAACCTCTAAAATGTCCTTTTTAGCAGTGGCTGGTAAAAAACACTTTCTAAAGCCATGCTTGCAGTTACTCTTATTACGCATAATATCCTTTATGGAGGGGAACTTAAATGATGCTTTAGGAAACATAAGCTTGAACAACCCCCGGCAGACTTTAGCTTTTGGTAGTGCAGTGTGGCTTTCTTTTTTTTTTTGGAGGGGGGGTATAGATTACAAATGATCGTTATAGTTTTGACAATATTGGCTGCTTTCTGAATCACTATATGCCACTGCAAAAGAAACAACAAATGTCAAATAAATGGTAGATTCTTTTTTCTTGTCCAGAGGCATTGTCAAAGAGAGGGATTGGACAGGCGTTGAGTGTCACCTTTGAAAGGAGAAGCAGCTGGGGAAGTTGTCATTCTGCTTCTGTCTACATTTTAAACCAGTGGTTCCCAGCCTTGGGTCTCCAGATGTTCTTGGACTATAATTCCCAAAATCCTGGTCAGCACAGCTAGTGGTGAAGGCTTTAGAGAGTTCTAGTTGAAGAACATCTGGGGAGCCAAAGTTTGAAATCATTGCAACCCTTTTGATATGGATATGTAAGGACAATTTATAGTTTTGATAATTCTGAGCTTGAGAACATAAAAAAATTTTTTGGAACAAACCTCTCAGAGTTGGCCAGTTGGTTAGGTGGGCTGTGGGGTTTTACGAGTTTTAGCCCAAATTGTAACTTTCCCTAACTCTGACTATGCAATTGATTGGGCAGAGATAACAGCCAAATTAGCCAATCTAGTCAAAGAATTAGCCAAATGACCTTAAGTCTTTATCTACTTTTACCTGAAGGACATTGCATGGTTATGTCACTCACAATAATATGTGCAGCAATAATGACCAGGCTCTATCCTAAACCCAGTTACTTTGGAGCAGTGATTCCCAACCTTGGGTAACCCAGGTGTTCTTGGATTGCAGCTCTTGGATTCTAGTCAATGGCAAAGGCTTCTTGGAATTATAGTACAAGAACATCTGAGCTGCCCAATGTTTGAATAAGAGCCACTGAGCACAAGCCTTATATCTGGATATACATGAAAGAGCCAGTGTGGTATAGTCAAGTGGATAGAGTGTTAGACTACAGTTTTGAAGACTTGGGTTCAGATTTCCCCTTGAGCATGTAAACTCCCTGAAGGGTGGCAGTGGTGAAACCACTCCTTAAATATCTCACATACTAACCTTGTTAGGATCACCCTAATTTGGGTACAGCTAGATGGCTCATAACACTGAAAGATATGTAAGGGATTATTTTATTGTGCTTTTGAAAACAGCTCTGACCTCTGCAACTGACTCTATAGTACTGGATTGATGGGAGTGGTTACACTTGACCATTTTTTTTAGAATGTCACTCAGAACAAGACCTCCTTGGGAACTCCCAAAATAAAATGTCAAAAGTTGTGACAGCAGTCATTGGAAATCTCTGTTTTATTTCTCAAGACACATGCATTCCCCCCACACTGTTGGGCAGCTTGGAAGGGAAACCTATTCCCTCGAAGTCTCCTATTTTGCTGACTTGCTTTTCTTTTCTCCCTCTTGTCACCAGGCACCTCCTGGTTTGGATTTGTCACCTTATAAAGATCTGACTTTGCGGAGACATTCTATTCCTTACCAATGAACGGCAGGATATTGAAGGATTTGGACTGCAATCACCAAGCAGCAGCAAACCTGCCTCTTTAATCCAGTTCATTTCCATGCTAGATATAACTCATTCAGCTCTTGATTTCCTTGAGTTAAGACTCTGTTTCCGAGAGTTCGTGTTGCTAGTCACTAAATCTTCACAAGCTTTTCCTTTTTTAAAAGCATAATTGAATCTGGTGCTTGTGAATGCTGACAAAGGTGTCCTTTAACCATATTATTTCTGAGGGGCAAAATGTTTCAGACAGATCACTGTCCCAGTACAAAGATTACAGATACAGTACCAGAGGACCAAACGGCATTTCATAGAATCATAGAGTTGGAAGAGACCTCAACGGCCATCCAGTCCAACCCCCTGCCATGCAGGAACCCCATCACAATATTTCCAACAGATGGCCATCCAGCCTCTGCTTAAAAACCTCCAAAGAAGGAGACTCCACCACCCTTTGTGGCAACGTATTCCACTGCCGAACAGCTCTAACTGTTATAAAGTTCTTCCTGATGTTCAAATGGAATCTCTTTTCCTGTAGTTTGAAACCATTGCCCCGAGTCCTAGTCTCTGAAGCCATGGAAAACAAACCTGTTCCCTCTTTAATATGACATCCTTTCAAATATTTAAACATAGCAATCATATCTCCTCTCAGTCTTCTTTTTGAAAGGCTAAACATTCCCAGTTCCCTAAGCCGTTCCTCATAAGACATTTCTTTTCATCACAATCTGGAAAGGCAAGTCCTTAACTGAGGGTGACGGTGGAGTCATGGAGAGGTGACTACAACTGAATTGACTACCTTAGTGTACTATTTTCCTGGCAGCTCTTAGGATCAATCTGCTGAACTAGTCACAGTCACTAGTGACAGCCCAATCGCTCTCTGTGGCATTTCTGTCTGATGACAAATTTGTACTTAAGACATTTCTTCCAGACCTTCAACCATCCTGGTCACCCTTCTGGATTTGATAACAGTTCTGCATGTTACCCCCTATGTCAATACTGCAGTCCTTGTCAAAGTATAGAGGAGACATGCTGGAATAGGACTACATCCTGGTATTTTTTTATGGCAAATGTTATGAGAAAAGCTGCCACTTTGCAAAGGACACCCACATCACCCCCAGATTGCCAGGAGACATGAAATCTTGAGCCATGATGCAGTTATCTATGGTCATATATCCCTTCTGGAGGCACTCTGAAACCCAGCAGTTTTCCCAAGGCTACATAGGCTGGGTCTTCTAGGAGGCCCAGTGGGGGGTTGAATTCTCAACCTCTGGGGAATAACAATGCAAATAAATCAACAAACATTTTTCCAGTGGTTCTCAACCTTCTTAATGCTGCGACCGTTTAATACAGTTCCTCATGTTGTGGTGGCTCCCTTGCCCTTTTTGGAAGAGACCACAAGCCCTCTCTGGCAGGCCACTGCTGTGGGGACCATAGAGAACTTCCCTCTATAGGCACCCTCAGCCAATCACAGCCTCCAGTGCCACTGACTGACATCCCCTCCAACCTATCAAGCTGTAACTCACTGTTCCCCCTCCCCCTTCAGACCCAAGCCTTTTGTGCCTTTTTCTTCACAGGGTCGTGGCGCCCCCTGTGAAGTGGTCGTTCAACCCCCAAAGGCGGTGGTCCCCAACCCCCGGTCCACCTGGGGAGGCCGGGGAGGCTCCTCCCCTTTTCCTCCTCTGCCCCCTCCTCCTCCTTTTCTCTCCCGCGGGCGGCTGGTGGAGGAGGAAGGCTGGAGGAGCGCAGGAGGAGCCGCCGCCGCCGCCTTTGCCTTTGCCTCCCTCCTCCCCTCCCCTCCCCTCCTCCCGGGCCGGCCAGCCGCGACTCCGCCCCAAAACGCTGGCGCCCCGGCGGCGTTGGCGGCGGCCGCTTGGGCTCCGCCAGGAGAGACGCGGCGGCGTTGGCGGCGGCCCAGAAGACCGGGCTCTCCTCAGTCCGTTGCTCTCCTCTGGGGAAGAGGAGGCGGAGGCGCCCATCCTCCTCCTCCTCCCCCCGGGATCCCACTGCTGGCGCCCCGCTCGCTTTCCCCGGCGGAGGAGGAGGCCCACGGCGGTGGCGGCAGCAGGAGCAGGAGCAAGCGCGGCGCCAGCAGCGAGATCCATGTGCGGCACCCGCCCGGCCGCACCGGGAAGCACCCTCGCGGCACCGACAAGCTGCCGCCTCCTCCTCCTCCTCCTGCTGCCGCCACCGCCGTGGGCCTCCTCCTCCGCCGGGAAAGCGAGAGGGGCGCCAGCAGTGAGACCCACGCGCGGCTCCCGGCCCCGGCGCCGGAGGAGGAGGCGGGGGCCCGCCTGCCCAGGAGCCCCGGGTTCCCCCCACCCCGCCCGTGTGTGTGGGGGAGTGGCACACCCGACGCCCCAAGCCGGTGAGTGCCACCGCTGCAGCTCTCGTGCCTCCCCCTCCTCCTTCCCTCCCATCCTTTGCTTTCACCCCCCTTTGCCTCCCCGCTGACCCCCTTTCACATTCTCCCCCCCTCCCCACCCCCACCCCCACCCCCAGCTTCAGGCCACAGAAAAAATTTCAAAAATTTCCCGGTCCGCGGGGACAAAAAGGTTGGGGAGCACTGCCCAAAGGGGTCCCAACCCCCAGGATGGGAACCACTGCATTATTCCAGTGACTGGTGGAAAAAGTAGCCATGTGGCTGTGAAAAATGTATAATAAGGAAGTACAAACTTGACTTGAGAGAGGTGTCTAACAGAAAGCCAGTGCAGATATTTTATGAGCTAGCAGACTAAAGCTCTGAAAACTGTTGGCTGCAAAGTCAGCAGCTCGGCGGTTTGAACCCCAGGCGCCACACAGCAGAGCGAGCTCCCGCTGATAACCCCAGCTCCTGCCAACCTAGTAGTTCGAAAGCATGTAAATGCAAGTAGATCTATAGTTACCGCTAGAGATGGGCACGAAACGAACATTTTTTGTTTCTGTTTTCGTTTTTTGTTTCATTACGTAACGAAACGACAAACAAATTTTGTCTCTGAAATGAAACGAAACGAACAGAAACACCAGAATTTTGTTGTGCGTTTCGTTTCTGTTACTGCAATTTGAGTGAATTGCTTAAAATCCTTTTAAAAATCACAAAAAATGAAGTAAATGGTAACGAAATGAATGAATGAAAACGAAAATGATTTTTTTTCAAAAACTCACGAAAAAACGGAAACGAAACGAACCGGACCCTCCAAACGACAAACGACAAACGAAATGCAATTTTTTTGATTCGTGCCCATCTCTAGTTACCGCTCTAAAAAGAGGGAAGGTAAAACAGTGTTTCCTTGAACCCATGCCGGCCACATGGCCATGGACTTGCACAACACTGGCTCTTTGGCTTGAATATGGAGATGAGCACTGCCCCTAGAGTCGGACATGACTAGCACGCATGTGCAGGGGGAACCTTTACCTTATAAGGTGGTCCTCTGCAAAGAAACATATTAAAATGTTGGGTCCTGTATTCTAGACTAGCTGCAGTGCTCGACTTGTTAGCAATGGCCACCCTGCAAAGAGTATGTTACAGAAGCCTAACTAACAGTTTCTCAATACTTGGATACATAAGACCAGGCCATATTTACCTAGGAATGACCGTATTTGGGAAAAGGCATTCCTAGCCAATATTGTCTAACTGGCAACAAAGCAGAAACCAGGAAAACTCCACAGCTGTGTAGTTGCTTCTTCTGGAGGACTGTAACCCCTATCTAGAAATGGTAGCACTCCTACTTCTAGGAACTCTAGGAATTATAAATCACTCACAATTTTTTTTTTAGTTTATTAGTTCTGAGCCAACTCATTAGTCATTCCAGATGCTGATCCGGCTCTTTCTGGCCTCACCCGATGTAGACAGTAAGGAAAAACAGGGCTGAGTGTCATGTGCATATTATGACATATTTTCCTCTATGGCTCCCACTTGCTTTAGATTGCTGTTAAAAGGCATTGGAGTCAGAATGGAAGGTGGTAGGACTCCGATGGACAACTCTGATAGGGTCAACCAAGCATTGCGTAAAGGCTGAAGCGTTAAGAGAATTACTGGAGCCTTACTCCTGACACAAGTCATCTGTCAGGGTACCCAAAACCATTTTGGTGCAACCAAAACCATTTTGGCAACTAAGTCTGAAGCCACATGGACATAGACCAAGATAGCCAGCTTCCTTTCAGCATGGGTGAAGCTAAATAGCCACAATTCTCTGGAACATTTTGTCCAGGAAGAGTACTGGGAGGTAGTGGTTAAAGTCCTCTGAATCCAGCAACAGCTTCTCAAACAAGAAACATACCACTGCCTCTTTTCATGTGGCTGGCATGATAATCTCACCAGCCAAGAAAACAAAAAGGCGACCAACATTTTCAAAGACTCCATCATAGACCAGACTCGGTGGTACACGGAATACATGCTGGTGAGCCGCAGTCAATGTAGTATCAATCAAGGCATATATGTAAATGATTTTATAATCAAGGTATTTAAGAAAATTGTGGAGAATTCTGAATACTCCAAGCATCTTCATTGAAGATCTACATTGAACTACAGTAGTTCCTTCCCCACCCAGAATTGCTCTTCAGGACAGCTTCTTGACAGTGCCATGGTGGCCATAAAGCAAGCCTTTGTTCCCACCACTTATACATGGTAGACACACTTGCGCACTGCCCGTGTAACAATGCTCATTCAATTGTTGCTCTAGTTGTCATGCTACATGTTTTATCCCTTAAAGATTTCCTTTATACATGTGAGTCAATTTGAAAACATGTCAGATATTATGCTCAGGAGCTATCCTGTTTATGCTCCTTCTCTTCTCATTGGGAGTCTTTTTTATTTATTTATTTATTTATTTATTTATTTATTTATTTATTTATTTATTAAATATACAACAGCTCTATAACTGAGTGGCAGCTCTATAACTGAGTCTACTCCAGGAGGTAACACAGAATCCGTCTTCAGAAGTCAGCGGGATGAATTTGCTCGACTATCCACGTCTTTATCTCTGAAGACCTTGCTGGAGAGGACGATTGTGCAATTTAACTACCTACATTGTCAGGCAGACCCATCAATTTGGAGCTAGCCCCTTTAAATTTGCCAGCAACCAGTAAGGATCGTCTCATCCCAGATAGGGGAGCCAGTGGCTCATCGGAGGAATCCCTTGCAGCAGCCGCAGCAGCTAAACTGGAAGATGGAGATGTGAGAGGTGTCAATAGTCCATACCCCGCTGCTTTTGACTACACCGGTAGTGGTTAGGAAGGCCATTCTATCTTTTCCAAATGGTTCAGCAGGCAGCCCTGACGGGCTATGGCCCCAACATCTTAAAGACCTAGTGATCGGAACATCTGATGATGGACCTCTCCTAGTGGCACTTAGAGATTTTGACAACAGGCTACTTGAAGGAAAGGTTTCAGCATCTGTACAACCTATATTATTTGGTGCAGATCTACTCGCCATAAGCAAGAAGAATGGAGGCTGTCACCCTATTGCAGTAGGCTACCTCTGGAGGTGCTTTAGTGCAAAAGTTGCCTGGACCCATGTAAAGGAACCATGTTTGACACTGTTTGGGCCACAACAGCTTGGTTTTGGAATCTCCAGAGGAGCAGAAGCGGCAGTTCAAGCAGCAAGGATATTTCTGCAGAACCAGGAACAAGGGGAAGTGTTAGTTAAAACTGACTTCCATAATGTGTTCAATACAGGATGTCATCTTGGAGGCGATTGCCAGACATTTCCCCAAATTACTTCTATCTGCAATCTTCTCTCTTGAGCAGCCATCCGTTCTCCAACATGGCAAGTTTTCATTAATGTCAGCCAAGGGGTCTCAACAGGGTGATCCCCTGGGCCCATTATATTTCTCCCTTGCTGTTAAAGAGTCACTTGACTCCTTAAAATCGGAGTTAATATTAGGATACCTTGATGACATCACTCTTGGAGATGATGCCAGCATAGTTTCCAGTGACTTTTTTGCTCTAGAAGCATCTGGGGCTAAAATCAGGTTAACTATGAATAAATCGAAGTGTGAAGTCATTGGCCCCACAGCTGAAACCTGAAACAAGTTAGCTTCTCAGTGCCTTATACTCCCAGAAATTGATCCAGCTGCATCAACCCTACTGGGAGTACCATTATGTGATGTGCCCCATGTGGACTAAGTGTTAAGGATAAAGAAACAAGAGCGTGAATTGCTATCGAAGTGCTTAGCCTTATTGCCGGCTCATGATAGTTTTTCGTCTTCGTAACACTCTAGTACAGTGGTTCCCAACCTGGGGGTCGGGACCCCTTTGGGGGTCGAATGACAATTTCACAGGGGTCACCTTGAGCCAGTGAAGAAAAAGGCACAAACGGCTCATTCGGGGAAAGCTTGCCTGAAGAGGAAGGTCTTTGCCTACTTCTGGAAAGACAAGAGAGATGGTGCAGTCCTGGCCTCCAGCAGGAGGAAGTTCCAAAGGAACAACAGAGAAGGCCCTTTCATGGGTTCTTCTGATGCATACCTGTGAAGGTGGTGGGATGGAGAGAAAGGCCTCTCCTGATGACTTAACACCCAAGAAGGTTCATACTGCGAGATTCAATCTTTGAGGTAGCTTGGACCGAGGCCGTTTTGTGCTTTGTAGGTTATGGTCAGCACCTTGAATTGTGCCCGGTAGGTGATTGGCAGCCAGTGGAGCTGGTTTACTATAGGTGTAATGTGATCTCTGTAACCCTCCCCTGTCAGCAATCAGGCTGCTGCATTTTGGACCCGTTGAAGTTTCCTGAGACTTTCATTGGTAGCCCCACATAGAGCACATTACGATAGTCCAGCTGAGAGGTCACTAGAGCATGTGTCACAGTGGCCAGAGCAGATTTCTCAAGAAACAGGTATAATTGGCATACTAGTTTTAATTTTGCAAATGCACTCCTGGCCACATCTGTGACCTGGGCATCTAGGCTCAAGGATGAGTCCAGGAGCACTCCCAAGCTACATACCTCTTTTTTCAATTGGGTGCTAATCCCATCTAGGACAGGTTGCATTCCTATACTTTGATCTCCTTTTTGATTGACCAGAAACATCTCTGTCTTTTTTGGGTTTAGTTTCAGTTTGTTCTTCCTCATCCAGTTCATTATCGAAGCTAAGCACTGATCTAAAGTCAAAATAACTTCCTTGGAATCTGGAGGTGACGAGCGGTAGAGCTGAGTGTCATCGGCATACTGGTGACACTTAACCCCAAAACTCCAAATAATTTTCCTCAGTGGTTTCATATAAATGTTAAATAACATAAGAGACAGAACAGAACCCTGAGGTACCCCGCAGGTCAGTAGCCATGGTGCTAAACATGAGACCCCCTAACACCACTTTCTGCATTCTCTCCTGCAGGAAGGACTGAAGCCACTGTAAGACAGTGCCCCCAAGTCCCATGTCAGAGAGGCGAGTCAGGAGGATGCCATGGTCGATAGTGTCAAAAGCAGCTGAAAGGTCCAATAAACCTAAAACGGACACAGATCCCCTATCCATTCCCCTGAGTAAGTCATCTACAAAGGCAACCAGTGCCATCTCAGTCCCATAACCAGGCCTGAAGCCAGACTGAGCTGGATCCAGGTAGTTTATCTTGTCTAGAAACCTCTGGAGCTCTGAGGCAACAACCCACTCTAGTACTTTACCCAGGAATGGGATGTTAGATACTGGTCGGTAGTTGTTCAGTATCATTGACTCTAAAGAGGTTTTAACCGTGGTTTTACTATCGCCTTGTTCAAGCATGCCAGAATCCTGCCCTGTTGCAAGGAGGCATTCACTACTCTTCCTAACCAATCTGCCAGACCCTCTTTGGCAGTTTTTATGCAGCAGGAAGGGCAAGGCTCCAACAGACATGACAGACATCTCTCCAGGGGGCTTTACCACATTCTCAGGCTGTAGGAGCTGAAACTCATCCACTAACACAGGGCAGGCAAGGTGGACAGTTTTATTTATATTTATATTTATATTATTTATTTATAAGCTCCAGATCCATAACAACATCCAGGTCAGCCTGATCTGTACAATTTTGGCTGTAAAGTGTTGTGCAAATTCTTTGCAGTGCGTTACAGAGTGATCTGTGTTATCCACCTGTGGTCAGCATGTAGCAGACTCTTGTCTATTTGGAAAAGCTCCGCTGGGTGATTCCGTGCCGAAACAATGGTGGTAGAGAAAAATGATTTCTTTGCTGCTTCCACTGCCTTGGAATAAGCTTTCCAATGGCCTTTCACTGTTTCTTTATCTGTTTCACTCTGGGTTTTCTGCCAAAGCCTTCCCCAGTAAACCAAGCCAACAGTTTGGCTGTACTTGAAGAAGGAGACATTTAGGGGCAATCAGGTTCATGGCTTTGCTCATTTCCTCATTCCAAAGATCAATTAAGGATTCAATAGGATTCATCCATCAAAGAGGTGGGAAACTCCCCTAGGGCAGCTACAAAACCACCTGGATCCATCAACCTTCTTGGACAAAATGCCTTTGTCTGACTTGTACCCCGCCTAGGCTATGCATTCCAGTGAGCCTAACCCGCACCAGATAATGGTCTGTCCATGACAATGGGACTACAGAAAGTTCTTTTACCCCAAGGTTCCCAATATCCATAAGCAGGGAAGAAGACCAGGTCTAAGGTGTGGCCTGCAGAATGAGTAATGGCAGACACCATTTGAAATAGACCCATGGTTGTCATGAAGGTCATTAAGTCTTTGGAAACCCCTGACAGAGCTGCCTCAGCATGGATGTTAAAGTCCCCCAGCACAATTAGCCGAGGGGATTCCAATACCACCCCTGTAATAAGTTCAGTTAGCTGAGGTAGGGAAGTTGTTGTGCTTGAGAATAACTTGCTTCTGAACACATTAAAAACTAAGGAGCTCATAATAGATTACAGGAAGAAGAAAACAGATCTTCAACCACTATTCATCAGAGGGGACTGTGTAGAAAGGGTGACCAACTTCCGTTTGTTGGGAGTCCATATTGAGGAGAATTTAACCTGGAGTGTAAACACCTCTGAGCTGCTGAAAAAGGCCCAACAGAGACTGTACTTTCTGAGAGTGCTCAGAAAGAATAACATCACTCAGAGACTATTGGTGTCTTTTTATCATTGTGTAATAGAAAGTGTACTGACATACTGCATATGTGTGTGGTATGCCAGTTGCACGGTTGCTCAGAGGAAATCACTCCAGCGGGTTATCAATATGGCACAGAAGATCATCGGATGCCCACTCCTCACATTGGAGGAATTACACAGCTCCCGCTGTCTTAAGAAAGCTCAGAATATTGTAGGAGATATTTCTCATCCTGGTCACTCTCTGTTTGTACCACTACCATCAGGCAGAAGGTATAGATCTATTAGAACAAGGACGGAAAGATTCAAAAATAGTTTTTACCCAATAGCATTATCCATGCTAAACTCTGTTAAAAATTAAGTTGACGGGTAATATTGATGTTGAATGTGTTACATATATATCGTATAGGTGTATGGCTGTTGTTGTTTTTTAAATTGTAGTTTTTATGGATTGTGTAGGAATGTTGCTAGGTGAAAGAGTGTAGGGATGTGGGTATGTTTGGATTTTATGTCAGTTTTAAATTAGTGTAAGTGATGTTTTGGCATGTGAATGTTGGAGTATGTGTATGGATGGTTTGTTTTTAAATTGTAGATTTTACGTCTTGGATTTTTATGCTGGGTTGTGTGAATGACTGACTGGATGGCACTTTTAATCTCGTTGTATTTATACAATGACAATAAATTGCATTCCTATTCCTATTCCTATTCCTATTCCTTGGGGAGGGCAGTATACCAAGCAAATTCCTATCTTGTCCCTGGCTTTAGGAACATATATTAAAATCCAGGGAACTGGGGAATGTGACATCTAATAAGAGAGATGGAGTTACGATAGACTATTGCCACTCCACTACCCCACCTCCTTGGTCCTGCCTGTAGTTTGTCAGAGAAACCTGGAGGACAGAGCTGAGCGAGATTGATACCTCCAGCTTCATCCAGCCATGCAGTGCCATGTTTAAAGTGAAGCACTGCGATCAAGATTCTGATCATAGCCCAAGTTTGATCCCCACAAGATCAGGTAGCTGTCTAAGCCTTCCATCTTTTTGAGGTCAATAAATTGAGTACCCAGCTCGCTGGGGGTGTGGAGGTGGGAAACAAAGTGTAGCCTGCATAATTAAAATGTAGAATTCCCAGAGAGTGCTTTAAGCACAATGGAGTGGAAGATAAGCAGCACACTTTGGGCCTTTTTACACGACCCCTAAGATCCGCTGGCCACTTAAATTCGGACCAGAGATCTTAGGGGTTCGCCGCTCTTCCTCTGTCCCCACCCCCCTCCGCACTTCCTGGTTGCTGGCTGCCTGAGGGAGGGAGAAAAAAGAAAGAAAAGAATGCCGGTTTACCTCCGTTTTGTTCCCGGCAGCATTCAGATCTCTTAAAGGGGCGGGGCGCAAAAAAAGAACAAACAGAAGCCAGGAGAGCCCCGCACTCACTATCCTTACACCGGATCAAATATTTGTCACATCCAAAAAGCAGGTACCTGAAAGCTGCGCTGGGATGTGCTAAAGTGGGCGGGGTCACACTTAATTTCCTGTTAACTCCAGAGCTGGTGGGTAAACATTTTTAATCTCTGGAGCTGGGAGCCATTTGCCCCAGAGTTTAGGGGTCGTATATAAACGCCCTTTGTTTTCATTTATCATCCTACCATGAGATTAGGGCCTTAACAGTGGCACTACATGCACTAGCTGGGATATCACACAAAGCATTCAGAAACTCTTTGGATTCTATAGGTTTGCAAAAGTAGACCAGCCTAATTAGTTCATTTGCATCTGCAAATGAGAACATATACTATAAAATTGGATATTATCAAAAGTGAGCAGTTATCATCATCTTAAACAACTTAGCCTCCACCCTGTAGAAACACTAGATCCAAGGTCTGACCTGCCTTATGCACTGCACCAGTGACTTTTCATTTTTTAAAAACATTGCATGTTAACTCATATTTTCATGAAAGAATAGTGCTGGAGGATATTAAGGAACATAATTAAAAACAAATGAACACAAATTGTATAATAAAACCCTTAAGATGTCACAATGACAAAGTCATTAAATTCATCATAACAGTCAACAAACTTTGGAAAGGTTCAAAATACCAGCTGGAAGAGTTAGTTGTCTTCATTCTCTCCCTAAAAGCAGAGGAAATGAGAACTGATCACAGTTCTGAGGGGAGTGGGTTCTACAGGCTGGGTGCATTTCAGGAGAAAGCCCGTTTGTGAATCCTCCAAAGACAATAGTTTTCTGAAGGGGTCTTCTCCTGAAAGTCATAATATCTGGATGGGCCAACAATGAAGGTATATTTAGCCAGACCAAAGCTATACTGTACATGCCTTTAAAGATTAAAACCAATCTTAAAGGAGAGCTGTATAGCAACTGGTAGTAACCAGTGCAGCTCTTTCGGTATTGGATACACTCATAAACAGTTGAAAACCAACAGAAAATGTCATCCTCAGGTTTTTCAACACCATCCAAATTGCTACAAAGGATAAAACATGGTTTACTATTGATAACTGAAAAGTAAAATGATGATTACATCCACAGTTCTAGCATGCAACTCATTAGGCTAAATCAAATGTTAGTCCTTCCTAGAGCAGACAAATTGCAATAAGTGGGACTGAAAGTAGTGACAAAATACATCACCTCTAGATAGGATTCATGATAGGCTGAAGCTTTTTATTAATTAACTAATTTTAATGACCAATTTGTTTATTTTCATTTATATGCTGCTTTTCTCCCACTTAAAGGACCCAAGGAGGCATTGCAAATTATTAAGAAAAACAAACTAAAATCAAAATAAATCATTGTAATAAAAGCAATTAAACAAACTGCCCTAATTTGAAAAGTAACTAAAATGGTAGTTTCCCTAGAAAGAAAGAGTTATGTTGCTCATTCCAAATTTACCATCATCACCTAATGTAGTTCCATCTAATTTGGAAAAGGGAACAGAGCTTTGTGTGGAAGCCCAACCAATTACTTCCGAACTCTAGGTATAGCCGGCACTGCCCAAAGGTTCTCTACTTCTCTACTGCCTTATTTGTTTCACTCCAAGATCAAACGAAGGAACTCAAGGAGGCCTGCTGCTGAAGCTCACAATTTTCTTCATTACCAGTTTCAACCCAGCCTTGACATCATACAGAGATTCCACTCCCTCCCCTTCCTTTCATTTCTTCCAAGAGCTTTATCCTTTATTCCTTCCATTTCTTCCAAGAGCTTTATCCAAGGTCCTCCTGGTCGCTGAACAAAGCACTTGGCTGAGTCTTCTCCCTCCTGGGCTATAGTTTAGGTAAGCCAGGCTGGAACAGGAACTTTAAAGACAATTTCATTAGCTGTAGGAAGTTCCTCTTGCAAACATCCCCCCTCCCACCACCAAATTAAGAGAAGAGAAGAAAGAAGGTGGGGTGGTGGTAGTGCAGAAAGCGGTAGCGCTCATGGCCTCTGTCTAAACAAGTGGTTTTGGCAATGCTGACCTAATTGACATGGGAGGAGAAATAAAGCACAAGAAACTTGTGGGCGGTGGAACTCTCTTCCAAGGGAGGCCAGGTTGTCCCTTTCCCTGATGCCCTCCTGCGGGCAGGTCAAGGCTTTCCTGTTCAGGCGGGCATTCAGCAACTGACCAGCTGCCAAGGAAGGTGCTTTAATGGGGATGGTTCTGCTTTTTTAAAATGTGCTTTTAAGCTGTTTTGCATATTTCATGATTGGATTTAATGTGGACGTATGCAAAGGCTATCTATTACTTTTCTTAAAAATCACAAGCTTTGATTCAGAAGATTCAGTTTGCACCTGAATATTTCAAAGTATTTGTACATAATTCTATTTGTTGAAATAAGAGAGGGAAAAAGCACATGAAAATGGGAGAAAACAAAGGCTGCTGCTTTCACACGACCCCTAACATCCGCTGCAAAGTGCTCGCAGATGCGGAGCATAATATTGTTTTCCCACCAGCAGTGGACTTTAAAAAAAAAAGTATGACCACGCCCACTTAAGTGCGACCCAGCGCATTTTACACGTACCTGGTCTTGAGGAGGTAAAAATTTTTCCCCCGATGCAGATTTTAAAGCATTGCATGCCTGGCCCTCCTCCACCTTCTGTTTGTTTTTGTTGTCCCCCACCCCACCCTTTAACAGGCAGGAATCCCTACCAGGCTTCCTGTCCTGGAACAATTAGCTGCTGCCAATGGCAGGCAGAGGTGAGCCTGCATTTTTTTCTCCCTCCCTTCACAGCAGACAGAAGCAACAGAATCAGAGTGCGGGAGGGTGGGAACGCTGCAACCAGGACAAAAACCACATGATCTCTGGTTGTGGGGATCTGCATTTAAGTTGCCAGCAGATTTCAGGGGTTGTGTGAAAGCAGCCATAGGGTTCTGATCAGGGATGGAGCAGTAAAACCTCATGCCATGAACTACTGTTCCAACTCCAGCGTGCAGGCAAAGCACCTATTAAATTTCTTCCTTTGCTTCTTTCCTCTCCCCACCCTACCTCAACAACAGCTATGCAGTTTGCTTAACCTGATTCACTTGTTTCAATAAAAATGTTTGTGGAGGTGGAAAGAGTAACCCAGTTAGTACAGTGGTACTTTGTATAAAGGAATTAATTTAGAGTTGGGCATGAAATGAACTTTTAATTTGTTTTGTTATTCATTATTTGTTTCATTAAAGAAAAACAAAATGAAATGGAAATTTCTGTTTCGTTCACTTCGTTTTTCATTATTCCCCCACCTTGTTGCTGTGCTGGAACTCCTGGAACTCCAGGGAGGCTAACGCCTGTAGAGGCACTGGCCCAAGCCAGGACTTTTTAAAACAAAATAATTTTTTTTAAAGTGCTGTCCTGGGCCCTGGGGCCACGTGGTCGGTGCTAAAATCAATATAAAAATAAAAAAATAAAACAAGTGTCGATCCGGTCCCAGGGGCTGCATGGTCGATGATGGAAAAATCAAATAAAAATAAAAAAGTAAAATCGAGGTGCGGGGAAGCTAGCTCCTCTCAGCTGAGAGTCGGGGACTTTTAACATAAAAATAAATTAAAACTTTTTGGCTTTGGAGGTGTCAGTAAGGCCTCCTGCTGCCCAGTGCGGCCTCTGCTGGGCCTCCGGAGGCGGCAGAAGGGCCGTCCACCGCTGCCTGGTGTTGCCACGGCCGGAGCTCTGGAGGCGGCACTGAGGCCTCCCACTGCCCAGCATGGTCGCTGCTGGGCCTCCAGAGGCAGTGGCCTTCCAGGCTGCGGCTCCCGCCACCGCCACTGCCACCAGGATCACTGCCGCTGCCACCGTGTTCACCGCCGCTGCCTCCAGGATTGCCACCACCACCTCCGCGGTAAGGTAAGTTGGACTTGAACCAGTTCGGCTCGGTTCAGGCTAGTACAATTTTGTTTTAAATTCATATGAACCCGAACCAAGGGAGGGGCCGAAACAGAACCAGCCGAACCATCGGTTTTCTGTTTCGTGCCCACCTCTAAATTAATTCGTTCTGAATGAAATTCTGTTAAGCAAATTTTCCTTTATACAAATTTCCCATAGGAATGCATTGAAAACGGAGCAATCCCTAATTCCGACCATTTTCATGTTGTTTTATGTTGTTGGGGAAGAGAAGCCTGCCATTCACATGCCTAAGATCAGTAATTTTCCACTGAATATTTTTTAAAAATACAAATCCCTCTGATCATTCTGGCATTTCTGTTGTTTCTGCTCTGGATTTGAATAGATAATTCTGGTTTGGTGCCCTCATATGAGAGTATTTGTTGCTGGGATGCAATGGTTTCTCTAGGTACCACTTGTTCAAACAGATTCATTGTTCCTTGAGGCCTCTGTCCCAACACAGCTTGCTGTCCCCTTTTGCCTGCCTGCCTTCTTCCTGCCTACGTCACTCTCCCTCCCCATCCCTCCCATTCTTGTATTGCCTGTCCACGGTTCTCATGCCTTCATGTTTTCACTGCAGCACTTTCTAATATTGTTTTCCCTTTTGCACTATTATACAAAATTGATAACTAAAAAAAAAAACAGTCAGAATGCAACAACAGCTGATATTCTAAGTAAATTAAACAGGGATAGGAGTAAGGCCTGGAGACTGATCAGCAGAATCAGAAACTGGTCAGCAGAAACATACCCATAAAGAAATGCTATCAAATGATGCCTACTCACAAAGTGGGGGTAGTGGGGTCCACATGAGCAGATTGTGTTCTGGATTAAATTGGAGCAAAGCAGAACAAGAATTCTTAGCCATTTGGTGGAAGTGTAGAAACAACAACGACCAGGAAAACATTTTTCCTCCTGCTTTGACTCAGTTGATGCTAGTTTCACCCTTATGTCAGGAGGGCACCAGGGTGCAGTTCTGGTGTCACAAGCTGTAGAAAAGTGGAACCAATGCTCAGTGTGAACTTGGACATTGTTGCTGTTTCTAGCTTTCCTTTTCTCCACCTTGAATAGTTCATACCATCTTTCTATGCTTCACTGCGGTGCCTCTCCATCTTGCAGGAAAGTAGGTCTAGGCCAGAGATGGGAAGAAACTTTCCCAAACTATGCATGTGAGCGCATGGTTATTTTGCTACTTTTCATCTTCAGTACCCAATTTGATTAATTCTGTCTTTTCCAGTGACCTTCAGTCATGGCTTTACTGAGATAAAAATAGCTGTGTGGATCATGTTGTTTAAGGCAATTGGGAACTTTCTAGGAGGATTATTCAACAGCCTCGAAAGCTATTCTGAACAGTGCTGTTTTTACTTTTTTGTTGTTTTAAAAAGTCAACAACACATTGCCATGATGGCCCTTTATACACCCTATGAGCCATCCAGCACTGATAACATGCTATACTGCATCCCGCATAATAAAAACAGAAGGAGCAGTCTCATTGCAATTTCCTTGCACCTTTGAAGGTGTAGGTCCAGTGAAGCCAAGCACTTTAAGCCTTGTTGATTTCAACTGAGCAGTGTTGCAGAAATTAAGCAACCTTCACCTAGTTATGGAGAATACAAGCCAGAAGATGTCCCTTCATGGAAATGTGGGAGCTGCAAAGCTAATCAGACACTGTAGGTTCTCAAATTTTCTCTCCTTTCCTTCTTCGTTCCATCACTGTCTGTCAACCTTCCTTAACTGAAAAAGCAGACAATCCCCATTTCTAGCACAAGGGCACATTTCACCCTTTTAATGTACCAGGAATGAAAATATGGTGCTACAGGATCTTTATCCTCCAGGTGCACATAGCAGCACTTTTAACCATGTCTCATGATAACAATCTGTGCCGCCCTAGGACATGTATGGTTAATTCATATATCTGACTAAAAAAAAAAAAAGCAATTTAATATGGTTCACATTTTTCTACGCCTGGGTGTCCAGCCTAGATACCGCCTTCCTGTTTCTCCCTTCCTCTGTGACTAGGTCTGTTCTGTAAAACTCTGACACATTCCTCATTATTTCTTCACATATTCTATGTGCTAAAGCCTTGAAACTGTGTCTGGTACTGATCCCTATAAACCCTGACTCAAATTAAGACTTTATTTGAAGATCCCACTCATCTGTATAAAACATTTTCATATCCACACAGGAAGAGCAGAGTACAATTTGACAGTGGCAGCTGGCAACTGTTTTTCCCATTTGTTCAACAGTTCACACACACACAAACACACACACACACACACACACACACACACACACACACACACACACACACACACACACACACACACACACGGGGGAGGTGTTTGGTTAATTTCACAGGATATGCAGAATCAGTTGTAGGCTGGAATCAAACTCCACATACATTAGTACGATTTTCTACCCCAGCCAGAAATTTCACTGGGACTGCTATAGGGATACAGTATCTGTGTACATTTCACAAGCAGCTATTGGCTAAGGCCAATGACACCTTTGGCCACTGGTGGAACAAATGCAAACAGTTTTGGTGCACTGTTATCTTGTTCTGATTTTATGAATAGAAACTATTTTGTGCTGATGCACTTTTGTTTGTTACATTACCGGGCCTGGGGAGTCTTTGGATTAAAAACTGATGTAACAACAATCATAGGACTGGCCTGGACAGAGCATTTGCTCCTGCAAAAGTATCAGGCCCAAAACACCGCTGGTTCTATTATGTTTATCACTATGCAGACCAAGGGTAGTCCATTGGCAATCGGGGATTTTTCCTATGCCTTTTCACTCATTTTTGTACTACTGGCATACATTATTTGGTTCTTAGCAGTCTATTGGAGATCAGTGTTTAGTGTCCTGGCACTTCTCTATTATAATCATTCCCAAGTCTATTGAAAGTCTTCAAATAACACAGAGGGATACGTAGTGGTGAATGCTGAAAAAGAAAAGAGAGATCCACAAGGAAGGTGGTTTTCTACCATATTTTCCCAAATATTTTAGAGATTTCCTACAGAGAAGTGGTGTTCAATGGCATTGCTTTTTCAAGTTCTTTTTGGATGTGCATCATCGAAACAGAACTTTATATGAAGTTCTGTATGAGGATATCTCTCTCCTTTTATTTATTTATTTATTTATTTATTTATTTATTTATTTATTTATTTATTTATTTATTTATTTTTACAACTTATATGCCACCCTCTACCCAAAGGTCTCTGGACAGCTTACAATCAAAGAATTAAAACAGTTAAAATATCAAATATCAATAAATAATTAAAACAATAATAAAAACCTTACACTAAAATAGTTACACAAAAATTGCCATCAGAGGACCCACAGTCTATATTGTATCAATTAAAAAACTTGTGGAACAGGAAGATTTTTACCTGGCGCCGAAACGTCATCAATGTTGGCGCCAGGCGGATCTCACTTGGGAGGGCATTCCATAGCTTTTCACAAACAAGATGTGATTGAGGAAATTTTATCCTACATGGAGTAGGGTCCACAGGAAACTGCAAACCAGACTAACCCTGATCTTCAGCTGAAATGTTTGGGACCAAGAAGGCAATACTTTTTGTGTGTGGGGGTGTCATACTCTCTTTAAATGGAAAGAGGAGACATATAAGGAACAGTTAACTTGCTTTCAGAATTTTAGCCCTATCTCTGCCCTGTAGCCAAATACCTGAATCCAGATTCACATAATTCATGCACAAAAAAACCTATGTTTGGCCTGGAGGTACACTGATAACTGGTTTTTTTGATTTTCCAATCATCTGGAAGAGCCCGAAAGAATTTGGAGAAGAGGCTGGTGGTTTGTCAGGAAATAATTTGGGAAGCACAACATAAAGAATCAACCCTCCTGTGACGGGTGGTTATATACAAATGGACATACATCTGTAATCCTGGGCTCTGCCTCAGCTGAAAGGTACGTAGACACAAAGAAACCAGAAGAGACACATTTAAGTACCACGTGTATTCACAGCACCTAATTTGCCTTGTCCTTTGGTAATTTGTCTGCTTCCTTTCCTCCTCTGCTGCTTCCTGCCGCCTCATAAAAGGATAGCCAGCTGCCTCTTCAAGGGAATGATGGAAATCCCCCTGGAACAACTGAGGGAGGGAGACTTGAGAAAAACAGACTCAAGCACAAAAAGCCCATCAAAAAGATGACCACCTAAATGCTGTCACCTTGAGCGCCTCTTTCAGTCCATATGGCTAAATGGCTGTCATGTCTGAGCAGAAGGAATGAGACCTTTCTTTCTTTCTTTCTTTCTTTCTTTCTTTCTTTCTTTCTTTCTTTCTTTCTTTCTTTCTTTCTTTCTTTCTTTCTTTCTTTCTTTCTTATTTATTATTAGGCTTCTATACTTCCCATCTTCCAGAATGGAACTCTGGGCGGTTTACATAGACTGAACATGATCAGTCGGACAACAACACAAACTAAACAACAGTAAGATATGCAATATTAAAATGTAGATTAAAAATCTCTTTCTTTCTTTCTTTCTTTCTTTCTTTCTTTCTTTCTTTCTTTTCTTTCTTTCTTTCTTTCTTTCTTTCTTTCTTTCTTTCAATAAATCACAGATTTCACTCATATGGGATACTGTTGAAAACATATTCAAAACATATATGTGTGTGTGCTGTGTTAGTCTTCATATAAATTCCAAATGAATAATTATTAAAGAAATGCTGAGAATATTATTTATTTTTATTTTTTATTTATTTATTTGTTTATTTATTAAATTGTTATTTAAAAATCAAGTCTTGTTATGATTGAAAATAGGCTGTAAATTGACTTATTCCTATTTAGGGTAGGGACATTGGAATAAATGAAATTTAAGCCATCCAAGAATGTGAAACAAAGGAAATATAGCTCACATTTTGAACAATTCGTGGAATTGTCCAGTGTGAACTGTTTCCCAGCCAGCAGATAATGTACAGGAGATTGCAAACCCACTTGATCATGCTTCATGCCCAGAAGGGAGGATTTTGGGTCTAGTTGGGCTGGAGCAATTACTGTGTAAGTGGAAAGGTCACTGTTAACCAGATCACCCCTAGCAAAATAATGCTTTCCACCACAAGCAAACAGGATAGATGGAGAGAGCTGTCCAGCAGTGGAATATGCCGCCACGGAGGGTGGTGGAGTCTCTTTCTCTAGAGGTTTTAAAGCAGAGGCTGGATTGCCATATGTCAGGAGTACTGTGATGCGGGTTTCTGTATGGCAGAGGGTTGGACTGGATGGCCCTTGAGGTCTCTTCCAAGTCTATGATTCTATGGACCTATATCTCTGTCTGATGCACTCTGACTTAATGATCATGCCAGTCCATTAGAGAAAATAAAATATACTCTTGGGAAATACTGCCATTAGGATAAATGCTACAAAAGTATGTAGATTTCTCTGGAATTCTTTCATTAGTGTAAGTTATACAAAAAGGCAGAGATGTGGGAAGAAGCATTAAATACCAAACAAATCTGTAGCAGGATGTAACCCAAAGATGTGCAGTTAGACTTGGTTCAAACTGCAGATCTCATGGTCACAACATTGGGCTGATTTTTTAAAAAACAAACTAAGAATCATTTCCAGGGCTTGAAGTGCCACTGATGTCAGGGGTCTAACCTTAGGTACACTCTCTGGACCCAACTCAGTATGAATGATATAGCAACATCCTTGGAGATAAAATGGAGTAGGTGTTTGTGTGACAGCTACCACCCTTGCCCAGGGGATGTATCTCTTGGCCAAACATAGGTTTTTGTGGGGATTGGATGAATGGGTCTCAATATTCTTGTTAACATAGGAACTGCTGTTTATTAGGATGGGGCGATGTGGTACAGTGTTCAATATGGGCACCATGCACTTATTGCCCTAAAACTTCATGGTGGTGGCTTAATTTCTGTCAGTATCCCCTTCCATCAGTCTCAGTTGGATCCAATTCCATTCACTCTACGTCTAATGCTTCTGCTCCAAAGCTGGTGTCTAGTTCATGGCACTAACCCCTAGCCAGCTGTCACAATTTAGGGAGGCCTTATAATGCTGGACTGATTAAGGTTTCCAAGACCCAGCAGTTTGTTCCATTTCTGTAGTACCTGCCATGCCCACACATTGTGTCATCTCTTCCTCCAACATCGCTCAGTGTCAGAGTGGGTCATTGCTCATTGCCAGGTGTTTGTGGTGCCTTTGTAGGACCCACATGGGTGACAGTTGGAACTCTGCCCCTACACCCTTTACCTCTGGAAAAGTAACATCCATTTACCTGTCCACGGATCCTGTAGCAGTAGTTGCAGTGCCACTGATCCTTGCCAAGGGCAAAGGATGCGGGGAGGGGTCTTCCTTTGAAGCCTCGGTTGAGTCCTCTGACTGTGAGGTACATCAAGGCCAATGAGACATTCTTGTCCTTGTCCTTTGCACTTTGCTCCTACTGTACCATCCTAGTTTAGTCCCAACTTCCAAGTTTTGGACTCCTGCCTGGGACCTCACTCCTGCCTTCTGCTCCAGGCTGTCCTGCTGCCAAGTCCTCTGGGAAGTGAGCTGGGGTGCAGAGATCCAAGCCTGACAACACTCTGGGCATAGCCAGAGGGTGCCTCCCACAGTGTTGTGACACAAAGCACATCTGGATGCAACCACAGAGGCATCTAGATGAATCTTATACCACTTTTATTGTTATGAATTCTTTGGAAGAAGATTGCAGCTTAGAGAGAGTGCTGAGACCTGTCTGCTTGGAGCTTCTTACACCATTAGAACATTTTACTCCTTAGAAGAGGTGACCAGTAACCAGTTTGTCTGTTCTATGATGTGGAAATGTCCTACCTCTCTACCTTGCACCAGGATACTTTTTATCCCTAAAACATTTCCATCATTGCTCTTAGGGCATTTCTTGAAAACTTCCAAGGAAGATGCAACCATTTCCTCTCTATGGAGTTAATATTAAAAGTGACAAAATGTTCGGGATAAGAATTTCTTGTTCTGAGTAGGTCTGGAAGGTATTTATAAATACACTGATTTCCTACCTTGCAGTTACAATTCTTAAGAAGTTAAGTATAAACCCACTGTACTACTTCAGACATTCTAAAAATTAAGCAGTAATTAATGCCTGCATTAATTAACATGAACAAAACCCAGCAATCGCCCTATAACCAAACAGAAACCAATGGAACCATTGTTCCCACTAAAGGTGTACACTGTACAGCAATAGCTTTCTAGAAAAGCCATACCTTTGCCTAGTGTCAGAGACCATGGAAGACGGAGCCGAGTGCCACTACCAAGAAGGCTGAGTCCGATCTACTCATTAAGTGTGCTGCTGGTAGAAAGATGGCTTCCAACCCAGTTCTCTTGCTACGGATAATACTGGCATGTGACGATATGTGACCATTTTAACCACCACATCAGAAACCAAAACCAAAACCAAAACCAAAACTTCTGCTGTGCAAAGCATTCTTGAAAGAACAATCTGGAAGCACTTGTGAAGAGGAGTGAGTGGGACAGAATACTGTGCTTTCCTGAACAGCTGTGTCTCCTGAACAGCTTGGTGTACCCCAAGTCTTGGCAAATCTGCTGAACCAGCGGTGCAAATGGTTTTTAAACATGTTTCGCATGTGATGCTCTGAAGAGTCCACAGGAAACACAGAATGTAGCCAAACCCAAATTTATGTTTGTGGTTTTGAAGCTCCTGAGAGCATTTTTTTTTGTTCAGTTAATTTTTCTAAGGCCTCATTTCTTTGGTGACTTTCTCAGAAGGCTAGGAACAGCAAACAGCACTGGAGCTTGTAAGAAGTGCAGCTGGAGACCCACAGCTCCAGTATTACATTGACTGGGCTGTGTGCATACTGGGTTACGGCTGCCAAAGGTATTGATATAATGTCAACAAAGGGGAAAACCAAAGGAAGAATGGCTTCAGGGGGGATTAGCATACAGCCCATGGATATGCTGCATAAGCTGGCTTCTAAAGGGAATTTACTATTTGAGCTTCTAACATCATTTCTGAATAATCCCTTGCTTGATGTCAGTCTCAAGGTATGCCTTATAATTTGCCCATAAGCGTGTTTTCATGCAAGCCAAGTCCCACTACGCTAGTGAGAATAACTTTCTGATAAGTGTGGTTAGGACTCTAGAAAATGAAAGCCTGTAATTCTAAACACATTTATTTGGCAGTGAGTTTGGTGAGAGTGACTACTTTGGAGCAAAACAATATTGTACCAGGATGCAAGGATTTAACAATTTTAAAACATTTTATCATTTCCCTTTCATTTTGTTATGTTGTAGTTTGATATTCTGAACAGGACAGAAACAGGCCATCATACTAAGTATCAATCGATTCTGGGTTTCCAGATGATGTTGGACTCAGTCAGTTCCCATCAGCTGACCCAGTTAAAGGGGCAGATAATAGACATAATTGTTTAACATCTAGAGCATCACACATTTCTCTTACTGTATATAAGGTTGCTAATATTTGATTTGCCAAACCATGGGTCTTTTAGGTGACTGTAGAAGTGAGAGAGAGAGCAGTAAGTCCAGATCAGATCAGTTGAAAAGCCATTTACCAGCACTGGGGGAGCTTGCAAGAAAAACCCAATACAGTAATACTATTCCCTTGCTTTGAAGCAAAGCTCGAAGAACAGGTGAGGCCTGAGAAGACAGGGCACAAGCAAATGTCATCCCCATCTTCAAAAAAGAAGTGGACGAAAGAAGATCTGGGCAACCGGTCAGCTTGAGATCAATAACAGAAACATTTCTGAATTAGCCTTGTTAGCCTGTATATTTGAAATCAGTCAAAAACAATCAAACAACCAGAACAACAACAAAAACCAAACCAACAAAAGAGACAAAAATAATGTGGCACTTTTAAGACTTAACTGCTATACAGTATTTTAATGTGAGCTTTCATTGCTTGAGTCCACTTTCTCAGGCATAAGAGTGAGAGTATATTACTGTGATATTTTCATATGGCCCCGTGACTAGGTAGGGATACAGGTAATGGATAAAGTGACAATGGTTCATTAGAAAGGAATGGGCTGGCAGACAATGAATAATTTCAGCCAGCAGTCCGCAAGATAACAATAGCATTGTTGACACAAGTGTTAAACTGTGTAAATCAGTGTAGGTTTTCCTGTTCTCAATATTTGAACATGTCTTCACTGTACTTGACTGTATATTATCCCTCATTACTGTAAGCCACCTTGGATCCTTTTCTAAGGAGAAAGGTGAGGTAAACATACTCTAAAATAAATAAATAAATAAATAAATAATGACATGGGAGTAGTAAGGGGAATCATTGGTTGATATTCAGCCCTTTTCAGTGGGCCCCTTGCATCTGCTTATATCTTATCACAGCTATTTCTCAAGTCAAGTCAAGCATTTTTGGAAGAGAAGATTAAATGGTTGACCCTGGCCCTGACCATTTAGAAAATATTTTTTAAAAAAAAAAATTCCTTGAGCGCTTTTGACAAGAAAGTTGGTTTATAAATATTTTAAATAAATGCATGCATGAATTAGATATGGGCATCCTTTGGACACACAGATGTTCAGCAGTTCCCAGGCGTGCCTCCTTTGGTGGATACCCACTCTGAGGCAGTGCCCCAGTTCCCTTGCTGTTCCTCCAAACACTTAAAGCATGTTCCAAGCATTTGTTCTGTGTCTTATAACAAGTACTACTTAGATGGGCGCAGATATTCAGCTGATAACAAAATCCAAAGGCTAGTGGAGAGGAAATAGAGGATTCTTGAAGAGGTTTAAGGAGCCAGTCCGTTAAAAAGAAAAAGACAGAAGCAATAGTTGTACATGCAACAATAGTTGATATATTCGGGATTTATCCCAAAGGGATGTAATGGCTTGGAAAGAAGTGCATCTTAACATCGTTCAGAATAAAGTTTAGGGAAGGTAAACATATGGGATAAATAAAGTGCAGAGCAGGAAGCAATGGTTGATAAAGCTGCTGCCAAGATCAACACAGGTGATGTCAGAGCTTAAATCTCCCCCATTCCACCTCCTCCCCCGTTGAATCCATTCATATGGTCCAATAAGGACCTCCAAGCTGAACTTCTTTAAAAACAACAACCCGCAATGCAGATGTTTCTGGTTAGAGAAGTGGGAGACTAAATTTAAGGATTCATTACCATGGCCATTGATAGCATAGTGAATATTTCTGCTTTGCCAGTGGTTGCCACTGATTCAAACCTGATTTTGCTGGAGTGGGCTGGCAGGACTCACATGCTCACTGTTCAAGTGAAGAGTCTGGCCCACCCCTCAGCAAGGGTAAGGCCACCTTGACGTTCAACGAGGAAGGACTGGCCAAAGCTTCAGGGTGTTGCCGTTTCCCTGGGTCTCTAGCTAGAGAAGCTGAATCACATGCCAGGTGTCATTGGAGGAAGAAAAGGTCTGTGAGGGCCTGTTAAAGACAGGGCAAGCATCTCCACACATATCTAGTTAGCAGGAGGGATCACTGGCTCACGGTGAAGACATTTCTATCTAAGATGCTTACACTGGCCTCCTCACAACCTTTGCCTGCCTCTCCCATGTTATCACAAGGCTCTGCTCCTTATTTGTCCAAGGAATATCAGCATATGGGATTCTGTTGACCTGGAGATACTACTCATGAGTAGTACTGGGTTTTCTATGCCCCCCATCCAGCCAATGAGTGGTCAGCTGCCCAGGGCCAGGGTGATTCTCCCAGGATTGGAACCCCAGCTTTGAGGAAGAAGTATCCCAGTGCAATGTGGAACCCAGTCATTGAAGGTGTGTGTGTGTGGGGGGTTGGGTCTCTGCAGTACCTGCCATGCTGCAGACATGTTTCATACAAAGTGCCCATCTCTGTTCAGTATCTCTTCTGCCCAGTAGGCCTATATGGCTGGATCCCCAAATTTGTTCCAAAGCAGCAGATCTTTAGAGGCATGGAACACTACAATAGGAGGGGTGATCTCCTCCTCCTCCTCCTCCTCCTCCTCCTTTTTCTTTTTTACTTTTTTACTTTTTGGTTAAAGCAGGGTCATCTATTTAAATTACTGATTTCATGATCATTATTCTAGCTGAGATGAATTTGTATCAGTTCTATCAGCCAAAATATATATTTCATCAGTTCTCTCCCCCTCCCCCACTTTTTGTACCTCTTTGAGATTTAACTCAAACTCCATATTGAGTGCCATTTTCTATAAATAAAAATAGTTGTACTGGTAAAAAGGTAAAGGTTCCCCCCGCATATGCGTGCTAGTCGTGTCCGACTCTAGGGGCGGTGCTCATCTCCGTATTCAAGCCAAAGAGCCAGTGTTGTACAAGCCCATGGCCACGTGGCTGGCATGGCTGCAAGGAAACACTGTTTTACCTTCCCGTTTTTTTACGGCGGTACCTATTTATCTACCAGCATTTTACATGCTTTTGAACTGCTAGGTTGACAGGAGCTGGGGTTATCAGCGGGAGCTTACTCCACTGCATGGCACCCAGGATTCGAACCGCTGAGCTGCCAACTTTGCAACCAACAGTTTTCGGAGCCTTAGACCACTGCTCCTCACTTAATGAGACAGTTCCATTCCTACGACTAGGTAATTAAGTGAATTTGTTTTTAAGTGAGCGGCTTAGGGCAGATGCCTTGTGGGCAGGGCAGAACAGAGAGGCTCTCCAGGAGGCCATGGGAGAAGCAGAACAAAAAGGAGGGAAACTAATAAGAGATGGAAGTGGCCAACACTCTGTTGCAGGGGAGGCCTTGTGATGCTTATAGCAACACCTGTCCCTTGGAAGCAGCGGAGGAGGAGGAGGAAGGTGAGGGGTCAGGTGGGGATGCTGTGGCCCCACTTTCTCCCCTACGAGCTGCAGACAAGGTAGGTGCAGGCAAGTAGAAGCAGGCTAGAGACAATACTTTGGCCCAAGCCCTGTGGGCTGGAATGGTGGGTTCTTCCCGAGGCAGCAATTAGGCAGCAGCAGTGGCTTTGGCTGCTGCTGGGGACTGTAAGTCTGAGCGGTCATTAAACAAGTAGGTTGTTAAGTGAAGAGTAACTGTATAGAATGTCATTCGTGTTGGAATTCAAATTACAGTTACATGTATGCAGCTGAAAAGTGATATATTGTGGCAAAAACTGATACATTGGGATATACTGTACATTTGAAAGGTTGTGGATTACCAGAAACAACAGTTGAATTGCTAAATGAATCCTAAATCCTTGTCCTGAGATGTAACTCCCACAATGTTCAATAAGACAGCGAGAAATGTATTGCAGAAGAAAAATACTGAAGTGGTCTCCCAGATTCTGAACTGGACATGTCTGTCTTTCAAATCCAAATACCTACCTATCTGTGCTATCTAACATAAGGGTGAGGTTTTTCAACCTTTGTATTTCAGATAATGCACTCGAATGCATTAGTTAGTGATGGGATACAGCTCTGATTGCAAGCTAAAGTAAGTCACAGTTTGAGCAAGCACATTTGAATCTAAGAGGTGATTCACCTGTTGTTTCAATGGGCCTGCACTCATGTGATTTGCTACACTAAAAGACAGGATTATTGGCTACTGTTTGTGCCTGGAAAATAAACTGCTACTGTCCTTTTAACAGAATGCATAAGTATGCTGCTAAATGCATCTTCTTTCCCATTCTTAATAAAATATTATTTTCTTTTGTTTCAGACATAATGCGGTAACTTTAGAGGATTACTTTTCAAACCTGAGATTCTTGCCAGCAAACAGCAAGTGTGTGAAAAAGAATGTGGGCAGGGATAATCCCTTTAACAGGTGCTTTCCTCCCCCTTAATCTCTGCTGGGGGGAAGTCATTTTCGTTGTTTATATGGTGCTGACAAGGTGGATTCCACCATCCGCCTCCACAGAGCAGAGATTCCAAACAAAACAGTTTGGTAGCCCTCCGGATGTTTTGTGTAGAAATAAATTCTGCTCTGAATCAGTGCCCCTTCAAAGAATTTTTATGAATGGAGTGTTTCCTGTACCCATTAATGAAAAAGGAAGCTCTTATTTTAAAAAAGTGGCAGACCAACCAGAATATTTTTCAAAGAAAGATATTATATATTATGCTGTATTCTATATTATATAGAATATATGTCAGTTTGGCATGTAGTGATTGGCTCAGAAGGGCCAGGTTCAAATATTGGCTCAAGGCAGACATAAACATTAGAGATAGCCTGTAATTAGAACTGAAAGCACTATTAACACTGCAGAGAGGTGATTTAGGCATTCTTCATGTGTTTCTGAAATCATATTTCAAAGGCACCTGATGTTTAAATGTTGAAGACCAATCACCAAGCAAATCCCTAATCCCAGAGTTTAGAGAAACTCCATGCTGTGACTCTCAGATACTTGTATTAATTAAGAATTTTCCTCTTCTAGCCGTAGGGTATTTCTGACATATGTTGCTGGCTTCATCCATGAAGCTCATGGAATGACCATAGGCCATTTAAGTTATTGTTCTATTAATTTGTTTGTTTTTCACATTTTTAAATTGCTCTCTAACCATAGTTTAATGATAGCGCTCAAATAGAATACAAGATAAAAGAAAAACAAAACTAGACAATGCATTGTGGGATAAAGCCAAAGGAAAACAAACAGCAGAAGACATCAAAATATCAAAAGTATATTTTTATCACCTGTTGATGAAACACTGCAACATAGATTGTGTATTCTGGGGAAGGCAAGACAGTAAGATGTCTGTGAACATTCTCAGTCATCAAGGTGAGTTTATCTGGAAGTTGAGTCATGGCAACTGAACTTCTTTTCTTGAGAGATTGAAACGTTTCGCTACTCATCCAAGCAGCTTCATCAGTCTAAGGAAAGTTAACAGCGAGTCCTCCATTTTATAGTTCACCTTGATTTCACACACCCTGGTCTGAATAGGTTCATAAGTTTGGCAAAGGCCTGAATAGGATCATTAAGTGGACAATAGCCTGAATAGGTTCATAGGTGGACCATGATCTGAATAGGCTCATTAGGTCAACAAAGGCCTTTTGATTTGTCTGGGAATTGATAAAAGTACCGCTTGATAAGTAGCAGACAGATTGTGTCTGAGTCCCCCAGCTCTGTTAATGAGAATGTACATGGTTTGAGAGAGGGGTTAGGGAAGCTATTCTGTATGTATTGAAAACCGCTCTCTCCCCAGACAAATCGGAAGCAATTCACACCTCCACCAGCAATGCCATAGCTAATGACCCATACTTAATGGGTGTTGGGAAAGGTTGCATAGCTAGGTCTTTCACACCCTAGGTCAGTGATGGTGAACCTTTTAGATTCCGAGTGCCCAAACTGCAATTCAAAACCCACTAATTTTTTGCAAAGTGCCAATACAGCAATTTAACCTGTATACAGGTGGCTATGAAGGGGTGATGTCGGGTGCCCACAGAAAGGGCTCCGAGTGCCACCTTTGGCACCTGTGCCATAGGTTCACCATCACTGCCCTAGGCCATTATCCACCTAACGAGCCTGTTCAGATCTAAACCTATTCAAGCTTTTGTCCACCTAACGAGTCTATTTAGGTGTTTGTCCAACTTATGGGCCTGTTCCTTCCGGAAGATGTGAAATCAAGGTGAACTCTAAAATGGAGGACTCAGTTAAATGGATTAACTTTCCTCAGACTGATGAAGCTACTTTGATGAGTAGTGAAATGTCTCAAGAAAAGAAGTCCAGTTGCCACAACTCAACTTCCAGAAAGATAAAATATGGGGAAAGACATTTATCATTCTCATTGTGGTTGTGAGGATGAAATAAAGAAGGAAGAAGGAAAAGGTGGAATAAATGTGTAGATAAAGAAAAGGAAATGTAAGGTAAGGAAAATTAGTAGAGATGAACAAACGGCTGTACTAATAAGCAACAATATGGATTGATGTCCATTAACGGGTAATACACATAGAATAGTTCATGTTCTAAGGTTTATAGCCTCCAAAAGCAACATCAAAATGTACCTGTGTGTGCATGCATATGTAATGTGTGAAAAAAAACACCCAGGAAAAAGAAACATTGCAACCTAATTTTAGAAAGAAATAAGTAGAGTTGCATGGCAAATATGTCTTTGATATTTTGAAAAATCAAAAAGGGAGATTACAGGAGATGCTAGAGAAAAGGGTGTGTTGCAGATTAAAAAATTATGAACAAAGAGAACAGAACAGAATACAGCATGTGATTTGGGCAAGCAAGGACTGCTAGTGACATTCAAAGGTCCTGCCCATGTTGAAGGACAGAAAGCAAGAGGCTCAGAGACACTGGCAGGATCAGCACAGGATTTGCAACATCAGTCAGGGGACACAGACAAGAAAGAATTGCTCAGTGTTTTTGTCTGCACTAGTGGCAAATTGTGAGTAGCTGATGGATGAACAAAGTTTCATAAAAGAAAGAAGGTAGCACTCTGGAGGGAAAAAGCCACTGAAAAGAAGACTAGCTACTAGCAGCACATTCACGTCCACAAAATCTTACACAAGGCACGGCGAACACTAGCAGAAGTCATTTTTGCAAGAATCCTAAATCTATTGTTAGGAACTCAAGGAAGACCAAAGATTGGAGAATGGCTGCTCCTTTTTTAAACAGAGGACCAGGTTCTTGATCAGGAGTGTGTAACTACAAGCGTTGGGAGAATCCAGCTGGGTCAGGTCAAAGGCAACTGGCCCAATATTGGGATCACACAGCGGGTAGACTGAGGCCAAAAAGAAAGCCACAAGCAGAACTCAAGTGCCGTTCTCTCCATATTGCCCTGCTGCTGATATACCAAGGTATGCCATCACTGTTACAGAAATGGGGATGTATATTCATTAAGGTGAATAATTCACTCATACACTTAAACTTTATTTATTTATCTAATCTCCTTTCAATGTCATCCAGTTTGGCAACCTTCACAATATCCTGTGGCAGTGAAGCCTAGAGTTGAACAATGCTCTGTGAAGAGATACTGTTTTTAATCTCACAGAGTTCAGAGTCAGGGACAGGCTTTTGGTTCTGGTAATATGATTGGGAGACAATAGCTCTCTGCAATGCATGTCATCCACAAGGTGAGTCCGACCGACCCTCGTGGATCAGTTGGGTCCACTTCTTCCATTCTAAGATCAATGAAAGAGGCCAAAGGACTTTTCAAAAACAATGGGATTTATGAAACTTGGAAAAAGTTGAGCCAGTTTAAAGCAAAAGCAAAGTGTTCTGCTTATATACCGCCCCATACCACATTAAGTAGTCTCTGGGCGGTTTACAATTTTAATTACAGTGTGCAGGCTACACATTGCCCCCCCAGCAAGCTGGGTACTCATTTTACTGACCTCGGAAGGATGGAAGGCTGAGTGAACCTTGAGCCTGCTACCTGGAACTGAACCCCAGGTCGTGAGCACAGTTATAGCTGCAGTACATGCATTTAACCACTGCGCCAAGAGGCTCCTATGTCTAAGGAATTTAAATGTCCTCTCTTAGGGTTCCCCACCCTGCCAGTGACCCTAGATGAGGTGGGGTTCAGTCTGTCTGGGGATATATCTTTGATGGTTGGCACCTGGGGTAGTGCAGCAGGGGTAGCATATAACCTTAAATAGAGAGCATGCTTATCAGTTGTTGGCTCCTGGTTCCCTTGCAAGGTCCCTGGGTTGAGAACAATGTCTTTTCTCCCCCACTCCCTCTCTCCCCAGTGAGATGGCCTGTAGGATGGTACTGGGTTAAGTTTCCATCTTCCTGGGGAACCCTCAGCTGAACGATTCTTCCACTCCATGGCCTGCCTTTAAAAACATACTCTCAGTTCCCAGGAGGTTCAGGTTCTTTTGGGCTCTCTGTCTCCAGCTGATATTTACATGTGCTCCCCCTCCCTGGTGTGACTGTGGACATGTTGCAGAATATTTAAGACTTGAAGGTCTCTGATTCACCAGAAGGCAGGTCAATCATTTGCGTTTAGGAAGAATGAAAGTGTTGTTTTAGTTTCATATGAATCAACAAATGTAGCAACACGGAGGACTTGAAAGCTGTCCAAGCCAACCCTGAGAACCCAAGTTGCTCAACTTTAAAACAATGTTCATTCAAAATATAAAAATGCATGTAACAGGATAATGCCTGTGGCTGTCATGCAGATTAGGATGCTGCTCATGCAGTGAAGCAGGAATGCTCAAGGTGTCAAAGTGCCAGAACCACTTAAGGGGCAAAGAATGTATCTATTCATGAAAGTAAGTCCGGCAATCTGGGCTGTGTGTTTCAGGTATATGTTGGGAATAATGTGGATAACAACTGGTTACGTAGCCTGGCTACCTTGGTGTGTGTTTGTGTTAATCCTCACCCAAGACTCCTGATGATAGTTAGTAATTATGAGATAAAACAAAAGAATTCTCTTGTAGACTGCTTACTAGCAAAGACATAGGGAGCAAAGAGTAGGAAATTAACAGGACACAAGAGAGGAGCATAAATAGCTGTTTCACTTATTTAGAAATGATTTGAGGCTGAGAATGAGCAATTGACACGTTTGTGGGTGCCATCAAATTATTTAGAGCAAGGAAAGCAGAGAAAGATAGCAAAGCAATCCAAAATGCTGTCTAACAAATCATCCGACCTGTGTGATAGCTGTGAAAAGTGAAAATTTAATCTTGGATATGATTAGGAAATGAACTGAAACTAAGGTTGCAACTACACAGAGGAGGAACACTGGGTTTAATTGGCTTGTTTCACATTTTTCAAAACCAGCTTCCTGGTAGCTTTTGCTACAGAAATTGCTGCAGCCATCTAGAAGAGTAACATAAACTAATGCATCTAGTCTTAGGGTGTGGCTGCACTGCATTATAGCAGAAACACAAGGACATCCAATGGTTTCAGACATCAGAATGAGTCTCAGAATGTAGTCTTTATTTTGATTTAAAAGTGCTCATGCATTTCAGCACACAGCTTTCTTCAGGAGCAAGGCTTTAGGATGGGAACTTCCTTAGCTCATTTGGTGTGTACCTGATCTGAATACTGCACAATTGCAGGAAGAGTGACAAGCACTTAAGTAATGCAAATACCAATAGGATTCTAGTCAGTAACAGTGGTAGCAAACCAGAATTCCAAGCCTGTATAGTCAATGATACAAGACTGGGGGAGTTGTGATCCAAAGCCTCTGGAGTGCTGAAGGTTCTCCACCACTGCATCCGTATAATTTCTACTGCTGATGCTACAGTACAACGTACCTGTAGGTGTCACAAGTGATAATGCTCTCAGTAATGTTGCTGCTCCCAGACTCTGGAACTCCCTCCCACAGGAGACCAGGTTTGCCCAATCTGTACTGTTCTTCTCAAGCAGGCAAAGACCTTTCTCTTCAGGCAAGCTTCCACTGAGTGAATGGTGAATGCCGAGTTGGGCTTTTAAAATAGATTGTTGTATTTAACTACACTGAATGTGTTTTGACTGTGGCCTATGTGTTTTGGTGTTGCATTCAGTGATCCTTTTAGTATTGTGTACTCATTGTCACTAATTTAAATCCTGCCTTTTAATTGTTAAAAGCGGCCTTGGGCTTTTTTGAAGGAGAAAGGCAAGTTGAAATATTTTAAAGATATCAACAACAAATAAATAAAATAGTTTGCTGCAAGTGCTCAGAGACGAGGCTGATCCTTCCCATACTAAAAAAGAGCTTGAACAAAGAAAGTGTCCCTGCAGTCCAAGGTGAGGCTCATCTCATCCTGAGTATGTCTGTGAAGATTCTCAGTCATCCAGGTGAGATTAGTCATGGCAACTGGACTTATTTTTCTTGAGAGACGGAAACATTTCACTGCTCATCCAATGAGCTTCGTCAGTCATTCCTCAGTATTATGTGAATAGGTAAATTCTGGACAGGGGAAGATGTTGATTGGGGGTGGGGTGGGGGCGTGATTCATTCAAAAGATGGTGCTAGAGGATGGCTTTGCAGATACCATGGACTGCTACAAAAACAAACTGGTGGTGCTACATTACACCAAGCCAGAACTCTTGGTAGAAGCATAAATGGCTTTATTTATTTATTTATTTATTTATTTATTTATTTATTTATTTATTTATTTATTATTAAATTTATACCCCGCTCATCTTCCCAAGGGAACTCTGGGCGGCTTACAAAGCTGATCAGGTCAGCAAATTCACAACACAATAGAATAAAACAGACAAACAGGGCAATACATATAATTAAAATCAAGCAGCATAGGGGCACCCTTTGTTTCAAAAATCTGGCTGCTGTTACAACAAGACCCTAAGAGAGGCAGTCGATGGCGGGGGGAAAGGGAAAAAAAATTAATATTAGGCTAGGTCACCAAAGGCCTCGCGGAATAGGATGGTCTTCACCGCTCTGCGGAAGGCCATCAGGGACTCTGCAGAGCGCACTTTGCTGGGTAGGCTGTTCCATAGGAGTGGAGCAGCAGCCGAGAAGGCCCGATTCCGAGTGGTGGATCGCCTGGCCTCTCGGGGGGTGGGAACCCGAAGCGAGTGTGCCCGCGACTGCCGAACCGGTCGGGCCGAAGTTGACCGCTGGGCGATCCGCTCTGCCAGGTAGTCCGGGCCCAGGCCATGGAGGGTTTTATAAACTAAAACCAAGACCTTGAATCTGATCCGGGAGGCAACGGGTAGCCAATGCAGTCGAGCCAAGACTGGGGTGATGCGGTCGTAACGGTGCGCACCTACCACCAGTCTGGCTGCTGCATTTTGCACCCGCTGCAATCGCCGGAGGAGAGTCAAGGGCAGCCCCATGTAGAGAGCATTGCAGTAGTCCAGCCTCGAGATCACCAGTGCCTGCACCACTGTTCTCAGGGAGTCACCGTCTAGATAGGGACGGATCTGGGCAATCTGGCGAAGATGGAAAAATGCGGCCGTGGCTACGGCCGCCACCTGGGCATCCAGGGACAGAGCCGGGTCCAGGACCACGCCCAGGTTCCGAACCCTCTCCGCCAACTGGAGAGAAACACCCTCCAAGCTGGGGAGAGGGCCTCCATAACCAGACGGGGAACTCCTGAAGAACATCACCTCGGTCTTCTCGAGGTTGAGTTTGAGCCTGTTGGCCCTGGTCCAGGCCATGACCGCCTCCAGGCACTGGTCGAGAGACCGGACAGCTTCCACTGCAGAGGTGGAAAAGGAGAGATAGAGCTGCGTGTCATCAGCGTACTGATGGTAGCAGACTCCAAATCTCCTAATGACCCCAGCCAGCGGCCTTACATAGATATTAAACAGCATGGGGGGGGGAGAGACGAGCCCTGCGGAACCCCACAAGGGAGTATCCACGGGGCCGACAACTCTCCACCATGCTGCACATACTGGGACCGACCCTGAAGGAAGGCTCTGATAATCTGGGCACATCATATGACTCGGTGGAAAAGAGAATAACACTGAGAAGTGAGAACAGTTAATGCAGCAGGAAAAGAGGAAGATTAGATTGCAGATGGGTTGACTCCATAAAGGAAGCCACAGCCACAGCCTTTTAAAGAAGATAAGCAGATCTTTTAGTGACAGGATGTTTTGTAGGTTACTCATTCATAGGGTCAGAATAAGTCAGAAGTGACTCAACAACATATATAACACCACTACCACCACCGGTGGAGTTTAAAAAAGTGCACAGAAGACATGGTGCAGGCGTAATTTGTACCAGCAGATCCTGAAAGCTAGTGTCCATTTACTCTCTAGTACAGTGATGGCAAACCCTTTAGAGACCGAGTGCCCAAACTGTGATTCAAACCCACAATTTTTTCGCAAAGTGCCAAGACAGCAATTTAACCTGAATACAGGTGGCTGTCAAGGAGCCATGTCGGGTGCCCACAGAAAGGGCTCCGAGTACCACCTTTGGTACCCCTGCCATAGGTTTGCCAACACTGCCCTAGTAGAATACCACTGCACCCTGCCTCTAGCATACAGTGGGCCTCCACCCTAGCTGCAACAAGCCAGAGGTCGGCCTGTTGAGATGAACGGAGCTTACACTCACAAGCAAGGTGTAAGAACCTTTCTTTCCACAAGTTCAGAAGCAGTCTGATTGCTCCTGCAACAGAGTGTCACACAAGTGGGCAAAGCAGCGCGATTCCAGTGAAAAGGGAGGTAAGGAATGTTCTTGGGTACAGTTTCCCCGCAGCCTTAATTAGGACTTGTGTCGTGTTTGTATTGGTTCTTTTTTTGGTGGCCTTTTAAAACCTAGATGACCATATAGGTCCAAACAAGACAAAGAGCAGAGGAAAACAACTCTGTGGGTGACAGCCATGGAGGAAGCAAAGAGAACCCCCAAGGCTTCAACACCTGAAGAATACTAGTTGTTGCTTTTTGCAAACTCATATCATTCCAAATTCCTTGTGTAAGCCAGTTCCTTAAGCCTCAGATGTGCAGGATAGAGGAAGTGAGGAACAAATCTCTTGCCAGCATGGAAAAACATATTTTTAATAATATCCAGATGGATTCAGAGAAACCGTTTAGCTCCCCACCCCACACTGCCCCCCAAATCAGTTGCAGATTGGGAGAGCACTGGTGCTTCGACCCCCGGGAGACCAAGGATATATCTGAAATCCAAAACGCTGTGGTGGGAGTATTCCTTCCAAAGCAAAAACTTGGAAGGAAGGCAGCCCAGAGGCTGGCCTACATCTGCACTGGGGTGGCGGGTGGGATGGGGGGGCGCAATGACAGCTTGCACTAGGAGCGATTTGACAAGTTGACTACCCTCGGATGTTTGTACAGTGCTCACTAATTTGATCTGGATTTGAAAGCCTGTTTTATTTAGGAGTCTGATTTTAGAAGCAGTCTTCCCGACACTCACCTCTTTGGGGAGGAGGTGTCTAGGGATGCATGTGTCTTATCCCAGCCCCCAGCCCCTTAAACCCACGAAAGAAAGGAAGTGGGCCTCCTTTGCTTGCCTGGGAGGGATTGAGCTTTCACGCAGTAAATCAAAATGGGAGCAATGCAGCAGAAGAGAAGAATGGTGTATGGCATGGAAGCCTGGAATCCAACAGAGAATCGTGTCCTCTTGATGTACCCAGTTCTCAGCCTATGCAGAAAAGGAATCAGTGTGCTGTCGCTGCAAAGGCAGCTTCATGGGAAGTCACACCAGGCTGTTGTGAACGCGGCAACTATCCCAGAAGCTCCCTGCAGAAACAGACCTAGCTAAAGGCAGTTAGAAGTCATCTGTTTTTTTCTCACCTAAAATCTAGAACTACTATGTTGTGGTGAAAATTGTACTTGGTTCAAAACATGGCTATGAGGCAGTTGATTGCAAATAACACTGAAAATTTACTCTAAACACTCTAAAAATTCTCATCAGCTAAAAGAAAACAACAACTATAATGACATTGTGTGTGCTTTTAAAACTTATTATGTGCAAGGAACCTATTACAGTGTGTGTGTGTGTGTGTATGTGTGCATGGTGCGTGCATTGCTCATATGCTTTCCTTTTTCCCTTTCTCTCTTCTCATCGATGTGAGAAACATTTCCTAAAATAAGCTATATTAATAAACTCTCCAAAACTTCATCTCAGAAATGGCTATGGAGCTATAAACAAGTGAAATCATTACAGCAGGTCCTTCAGTTCTTTTGGGATTATACTGGCACTGAAACATTTCCTTCATTGTGCTTCAATACCACCACCCTAATTTCTTTTGAGGAGTGTAATGTGTATTACTGACTGTTCCTCTCTTTGTGGATAAATCGGATCCATGGGATGGAGAAGGCACAAGATTCTGTATTTGCTACAGGATCATCCTCGTACGCCGAGCAGTCAAAGCAGAGGTGGACAACAGCTGTCGCTTACAGTAATATCTGTAGTGCAACCAAATAAACAAATCTACCTCTTGGTCCACATTGCAACTTTGAAGAATCGTCTGAAAGTATTGCCACCTGTCTTGCTGGCTGATGGAATCTGTAGTCTAAAAGGCAACTTTTTCCAAGTTTTGGAAAGGTCTGGCTTCCCTGTTCTTTCTTCCTTCCATTAGGAGACAGAAATCAAAGTTACTAGCTTCAATTTCCAAATTCTAAAGCAAGGAATGAAATGTTTTCTGTTAGTTGAGTCATGGCAACTGGACTGCTTTTCTTGAGAGATCGAAACGTTTTGAACGGAGCAGGGCTGCGGCCGCCCCACCACCACCACCAAGCAGCTTCGTCAGTCTGAGGAAAGTTAGTAGTGAGGCCTCCAATTTATAGTCCATTTTGTTTTCATGCTACCCTGGTCTAAATGTCCTCATTATGTGGACAGTGGCCTGAATAGGCTTGTTAGGTGGACAGTGCCCTCAATAACGCCACTGAATAATCCATGGATTATTCCATGGATTATTATAAGAATGGTTTCCTGTAAGCAAACATATCAGACAATGATGTATGGATACACAGGCAACACCATCTTGCTGGCAGAAAGTAGCAATGACTTGAAATGATTAGTTATTTATTTTATTTTGGATTTATATACTGCCAAGTTTAATTCAGAGAACAACTCCAGGTGGTGTACAAGTAAAGTTAAAACAATAAAATAAAAATAACATTTTTCATATATTAAGGAAACATAATAAAAACATAGAACAAACAAATAATAATAAGAACATAAGAACATAAGAAGAGCCATGCTGGATCAGGCCAAAGGTCCATCTAGTCCAGCTTCCTGTATCTCACAGTGGCCCCACCAAATGTGTCTGGGAGCGCACAAGACTAGATATCTGTCTCCTGATACCACTCCCCTGCAGCTCGTCCTTGAAGTACCCCGGTTTTAAGCCTGTAAATTATACGTCTCCATCATGGTTTGTAACCTGTGATGAACTTTTCCTTCAGGAATCTGTCCAATCCCCCTTTGAAGGCATCCAGGCTAGATGCCATAACTACATCTTGTGGTAGGGAGTTCTACAGACTAACAACACACTGGGTAAAAAAATTTTTCTTTTGTCTCTTCTGCATACATGGTAACCCCACGTAGAGTGTGTTTCAACAGTCAATCCGGGATATCACCAGTGCACGCACAACTGCTCTCAGGGAGGTCTCATCAGGAAAGGAGCAAATCTGGGCAATGATTCAAAGCTGACAGAAGTGAAATTTTATTAAGCTACCTCAAAGCTCTAATCTCGCAGTATGAACCGGCTCAGGTGCTAAGGTCATCAAGACAGGCCTTTCTCTCCACCTTGCCACCTTCACAGGTGTGTCTCATAAGAACACATGAAAGGGCCTTCTCTGTTGATGCTCCCAGACTTTGCAACTCCCTCCTGCTGGAGGCCAGGACTGCCCCCCCATCTCTGCTGTCTTTCTGGAACCAGACAAAGACCTTCCTTTTCAGGCAAGCTTTCCCTGAATGATGGACTACCTATTAGGTGACTTTTAGATGGATTATCACCATGCATGATTGCATTGATTGATTTCATAAGAACACCAGTGTTTTCATCCCTCATAATGGATTTTTTTTCTTTTATCGGTTGTGTGCTGTTTTTATCTTTAATAATGTCTTTTAATTGTTACTGTAAGATGTCTCTTCTAATTCCATGTTCTTAACTTGAATATGTCTTAAATGTTCTGGGCTGTATATTGTCCCTCATTATTGTCCTTTTCTAAGGAGAAAGGTGGAGTAAAAATATTCAAAAGAATAAATAAATAAATTAGCAGAAGTGAGAAAAGAAGAACTGCAGCTGAACATTAAAGAAGACAAAAATCATGACTACAGAACTACACAATGTTGACAATGAAGAAATTGAAACAGTAAAAGGCTTTTATGCTTTGGTTCATCCATCCATCCCAATAGAGACTGCAGCCAAGAAATCTGGCTTAGTTCTCTGCTGAGCCAGAGGTTGGGAGTTCAAGTCCCATCTGTCCTGTAGAGGAGCTGGACGATGATCCATAGAATTCCTTACAGCTCTGGAGTACGAAGGTTATCATTATATTATTAAATCAGAAAAGGATTAAGAATCCAAAGAGCATCACTAAAGGAACTGGAAAAGATCATAAAGTGCAAGCATATATCTCTGGAGACTAAGACCAAGGTCATTCACCCTTTTTCTCTTTTGGGTCACTAGGAATGGGTGTGAAAGCAGGACAGTGACTTTAAGCAGCTGATATAAGATTAAATCTTAATGTAATACCATTTCAACTAATGTCCTCCCCTCCTCTCAACTCAATGTGTAGCCTGCATAATTCAACTGTAAAAACTGCCCAGAGAGTACTTGATGTACTATGGGGCGGTATATAAGAAGAACACTTACCGTATTTATCGGCGTATAACACGCACAGGCGTATAACACGCACCTTCATTTTAAGAGGGAAATTTTAGGAAAAAAATTTCAAATAAAGAACTTTGAAGCAAAATAAGGGTAGCTCAGAACTTTTTTTTTTATTAATAATATCCTTTCCTTCCTTCCTTTCTTCCCTTCTTCTTTCCTTCCCTCCTCCTCTCCCTTCTTTCTTTCTTTCTTTCTTTCTTTCTTTCTTTCTTTCTTTCTTTCTTTCTTTCTTTCTTTCTTTCTCCTCCCCCTCCTCCCTCTCTCCTCCTCTTTCTCTCTCTCTCTCTCTTTCTCTCCTTCCATCCCCCCTCCCACTTTGAAGAGCCAGAAAGGGGGCGAGGGAGATGAAACGGGCTCACGTCCTGAGGGGAGCGGACAGCAGCGCCTCAGCTTCCAACCCAGGCGGCAATGGTGGGGGGTGGCGTCGGCGGCAGAAGCGATGGCGGGGGGCGGGGCGGGGGTGATTGCCGGGGGTTGTGGCAGTGGCGGCGGCGGCGGCAGCGATGGCGGGGCGGGGGTGATTGCCGGGGGTCGTGGCGGTCGACGCGTTGGGCAGGCCAGGTGTATACGGTACTTGTTAATACTGTAAAAACATGGCTTCTTAACATTATATCGGCGTATAACACACATACATCATTTGCCCCCTATTTTCAGGGGGAAGTGCGTGTTATATGCCGATAAATACGGTAATTGAAACAGAATTTTTTGTTCACTGAGCTACTGTCCCTTTCCTACTAACTTTCCCATCTCTGCCAGAGAAGAACTGCCAGTGAACTCAGTAAGCTAGTTTTTAAACATGCAGGACAGTGCTGATATTGAAGGAATCAGGAGTTAACCCACAGTTTACTAAATAGAAAAGCCTGGAATCAATGTGTTAGAAGTACTTATGTACCAGTAACTATAACGCATTACATACTGCAGATTGGGATTTGAGTTCACTTCCCCAACCTGAAAGGCTCTGGACTTGATGATCCACAAGGTCCTTTCCAGCTCTGCCAAGTCTACGATGATGATGATGATGATGATGATGATGATGATGATGATGATGATGATGATGATGATGGCAAAAGGACATTATTTTTGTGAATATATATAATTACTTGCAATGCTTTTTGTATAGTGAGCAACATTTATTCCTTGCTTTAAAACACTGTTCTAAGAGGGTCATTTGTGAGAAATTTCACTTTTTAATAGTTTTTTTTTAAATAAAACAACATAAGATGGGGGGGAGCAATACGTAAATAAGAATAGGAGAACCGACCCCTGCTGTTTAGCTTCTGACCATGAGATTTGCTTAGTGGATTTGCTGCTTGCCTGGGGGTGTGGAGTATTTCCTTTAGCAAGCCAGTTGAGAAGGAAGCCTTCAATTTATGTACTAGCTTGCTGTAGTGCAGGTGGTAAGCCTTACAGCATATAAATTTTCTCCCGCTGTCACATCTTGGAGGTAGGCAGCACCCTCTTCTGGGCTTAGTCCAAAGGCTCTCAGACCTATGGAGATGTTACTCATGACAGTACGACAACTCTAAAGAGTTCTTGTCTGTCTCCGTACTGCCCTCTTCCGGATGGGCCTGACGGCATTCTTTCAAAAAATAAAAATCATTTCCTCCATTTATAAATGACTATTGTTCTGTGTCCTTTCCTAGAGCTGAGCTGTTCTGTGATGTTTCCAGATCCAAGGCACTTAGTATAGGGGAGCCATTCATTGTTCTGCAGTTATCTGGAAATAGAATTGATACTGGTGGTCCACACAGCACTTCATCATATACTACTATTTAACTCAGCAATGCTCTTCCATGGGGGAAAGCACCTCCAACATGTAATTTCAGCTGAGGAAACAAAAGGGTCTGAACTTGCAGGAAGAAATGGTTCTACTGAAGGTCACTGAAGGTCTCTAACACAGGCCCACTGCAGCTTTCAGGGAGAAAGCATGACGAGAGACTGCTTTGAGTGACTTCCCAGTCACTTCTACTACTTGGGTCCTCCTTCAGGCTCACTAACAGAAAGCAAATCATGTGGTTTGACAGGTTAGGGAAGTCACTGATTTTATGCTCACTTGTAGAAGACCTTACCTAGTGATCGTTCTGCCATGGCATGCAAAGCAAGCATATGAGTCTTCCTTTGAAAAAAGTTTTTGTTTTGTTTTGTTTTGTTTTTGCCAAACAGGGAAACATGATAGAAACAGGTACTCTGTTGCAAGAAATCAGTAGGCCCAGGAAAGTAGAGAGAGCTGGACCAGGGACGGGAGAGAAAATGTCCAGGCAGGTGTTACAGTAAAGATGTGAGGAGAATGAAGACCCTCAGAGAGAATGGACTGAGGGGATGTTCACACACAGAAAGAAATAGCAAGATGAGGAGGAATGTTCCCTGAAATAATGAATGGCATCTTTGAATGTAGGTCTTGAGCAAAAGAAAATGCCTGTATGCAAGAAGCTTTTTGCCAAGCATTCTTTTCTTTCTTCATACTTGTCAGAGGCACCAATAAATTATACTGACAGATAAATGCGCACTACTAAGCAGAATATACTGTAAAAATTATAAAATTATTACGAGTAAAATTGTTAAGCATTAATGAATACCAGTCATGCTGCCAAGGGGTTCTGAGAATGTTACTCCACCAAAATAACAAACACAAAAACACCTTTCCCAACTTCTCTAATTATGTGGCAGAGCCTTTGAGGCTGTGGTGATATGTAGAGCCTGTTCTATTTGAGCCTGTGGTGATATGTGCAGGCATTATTTGTATGGCACTGACTACCCTGGATTCATTTAAAGTTTGGTTGAATCCGGGTCTCAACACTGAAACTCAGTTGGTTGCCTTAAACTGAAAGGAGGACAGGGCGAAGTAATTTTCCCAATTCTCTCAGCATCCTTCTAATCTATATCATCTACTAGAGTGTCTCTCAGTAGAGGACAGCCATTGGGGGAACATGGTTCTTGTAGTTTTGTTCTTACCAGCAGAGGAGACTGTATCTTAGCATTCACCCCATTTTATCCCCTTATTACGAATAGACTATATTATGAATAGATTTAAATGATACAACAGCCCTGCTCCCACTGCCAAAGTGGAACTATAAATATAAAAATACTTCTCACCTGTAAAATAGTGTTAGGGAAGGTTGAAGGGATTAGGAAAAGAGGAAAACCAAAGAAGAAGATGGATTGACTCAGTAAGGGAGTAAGGGAAACTACAACCCTAAATTTTCAAGACCTGAACAGGACTATTATTCAGGACCTTCTGGATGTCATTAATTGTAATAAGATTACAACTTGATAGCCCATAACAACACATATATGACGACATTGCTCAAGATATTTGGCTGCCTGAAGCCGGATTGCACCCTTTTCCATGAATAAAGCCTGGCTTTCTTGCACATTCCTTCAGTGGGACAATGTCTTCCATTGCATCTGAAGACAGCAAACTGTCTCAGCCCATCTGGTGAACAGCTGTCTCCTCCTCCTCCTCCTCCTCCTCCAACACCTTGCAGCCACATCCTACCACCTTTTTCCTGAGGTGATTGCCTAAAACACCAAACCCATTTTCACCTTGACTCAAACTAATAAGGGGATCTTCTCCCCACAGTGAAGACAATGGCACCATTTTGAGAAAGCCACAAACCCTAACCTACTCACAAGGTTTGCTTCCCTGTTTGTTCCTCTTCTTGAAGTAAGAAGGGGGGGGAAGCCAACTGTAATGCTCCCCCTCTCTCATGCTCTCTCTGGCACAAACACACGGCAAAAGATTCAGTTCGATTCCCTTCTCTTTCAAGGCAACATTTGGACGAGCTGCTTTTTTTTTTTGTACCGCAGCTCCCAGAATCCTCAGGTAGGAGGTCGGGGAAGGGGACAGTCCAATGATGGACATTTTCCAAGCTCTTCTGTTAATCTAGTTTCTTCACGTTCTCTACCACAGCCCCCCCCTCCCCAGTGTCCTGTGTGTGGCTGGGAGTTTTCCATTTCCAAGTTTTTTTTTTTTTTTGAAAGCAAATTAATGCCTAATAACTTGAAACAGGAAGGCAGCTTCCTGCTTGGCCTGTCGGAACATTGTGGAGATAACCAAGAGCAGGATCCAAGGCCCCTGTGGGGATAGATAGGCCATGGTGTCACTCCCGTGCCCTTGGCTGGCTGGCAGAAAAAGCTGGCAAAGGGAGGGACACAGTCCTCCTCCAGCTGGTCGTTTTAGTTCAGGAGCATCCTGCTCTTCACATTCCTGTCCCGCCTCCCTCTGTTTTCATGGCAGAGGAAGCAATTCTGCCCCCCGCTTAATAGGCCCTTTCCTGGCCCTGATGGCACCCTCAGGCAGCAGCAACTTCCTAAAGCACTTTGAATTGCTTTCAAGCGCTGGCAGGGAGGGTGGGCTTCAGGGCCCCCTAATCCCCGCTGAGTCGGAAGGCTTTAATCGGAAAATGTTGTTTGGCCCAAAGGGAGAAGGTCAAATAAACCCATTCCAGAGAGAAGCAGTCCTATTTTATCTGCTAAACAAGCAACTGCCTGTTTTTGTTTTTTGTTTTAAATTCCCATCTCCTCAGTCCTTTTCTGTGAGGGTTTTCAAGATGATGACTGATCTCAATAGCTACATACATGGAGGTGATGGGAGAATGGTGTTTGTTTGTTTGCTTTGTCTATTGGCAGTCACTTCTGTTCCATCTGTTTAATGTTATGGCTTGTCTAGATTCTAGGGGTTCATTAGGCTAAGGATTAAAATCCTGTCTGATATATAACCACCACCACCACCAGTACCACCACCCATTCTTCACCCAATAAAGCTTCAGACTGAAAGATCTCTCATCCACCCATCTCCTTCTCTGTCTCTTTAGCTTGTTTCAGTTTGTGGTGCCTTCCATCTGAAGTAAAAATGTCAATGAGGTGAAGATCACTATTTGGGTCTTCCATCTACAGTATTTTGACACTCCTCATTGGCCTGACTGCTGTGAGATCACAGAAACCCCAGGAAGAGAGTCTCAGATGTGAATTAGAATATGAGGGAGGAAGTACTGGGGATAAAGTAGCATAAATCTGAATATCATAATGCAAAAAAATGTGTAGGACAAGGAGCCTCATAAAAGTGGAAAAGAGTTAGGTTTTAGGAAATGAACAGGTGGGAAAGATGGGGTGGTAGACTCTGGTGGCTAAGGGAATTAGAAATGCAGTGGAGCCTTGACTTACATACTGCTTGACTTGCATCATATTTGACTTGCAGCAAGAAGGGGCCTGTTTGACTTGAGTCGCAGGCTTTGACTTACATCTCGGAGCCCCGGCACAAGGCACCGGAATTGGGCGGCAGCCACAACCCAGCATCGCGGCTGCCGCCTCCAAACTGCTCCTGCCTTCTTCCTCTCCTCCGGCAGCGGCGGCTTCGGCGAGGCCAGCTCAGAGCACCTGGAGCTGGTCCTCGGCCTCACCGAAGCCGCTGCTGCTGCCGGAGGAGAAGAAGGGCCAGGAGCTCGGGGCTGGCCCCGCTGGTTAGACAGTCGGCTCAGTCTTGTAAAAAATCTGGCTGCAGAAGTCTGGTCCACAATGGAAGCATTTTAGTTGGGGAGCTGTAAAGTTGTGGGACTCTAATGGTAAGCATAGAGTTGTTCAGAACTTGGAACGTCAGGTTAAAAATCAGTAAAACTTAAATGTTAGACATTGTTGCTATGAACATTAAAAAGTGGAGGCATATAACTTGTGGACTATAATTCCACTGCCTCCTCCTCTCTTTGAAGAGACATTTCATTTACATCCCCAGAAGGAATCTCCTATCCCAGTCAAATTTGTGTTAAATTGCTCTTTTCGGGGGTCTTTTTCATCATCTGGAACGGATTAATCCGCTTTCCCATTACTTTCTATGGGAAACGTTTGTTTTACTTAAGTCATGTTTGACTTAAGTCTAGACCACTGGAACGGATTAATGACGTAAGTCAAGGTTCCACTGTAGAAGAGAGGAGTGGCAAGCAGGGATGTACGGAAATAGATGAGCACAGAGGAATGGCCAGTGGAGATTATGATAGGATTCTGGTAGGGATTTTGGGCTAATGAAGGATGCTTAGGGAAGTATTGTAGGCCACAGGAAATGTCTGGTTTATGAATGGGGAAAAAAATAAAGCCAGCACTGACCCAGGCGAATGCCTCCTGCAGGATTTTCTGCCTATGTCTTTGAGTCTGCTTTGTTTTCTCCCCTCTTGACATCTGCAATTGCATATTGTTGGCCCTTTCCCAAATCTGGTTGCAACCTGGAAATCTTGAAAGCATCAAGAAAAGATTCTCCTTTCCAGCTTCAGGGAGGCAATAGTCAATGAATACAGAACGTTTAGGGGTGATGAAGAGAAATGGGAGAGAAGTTTGCTCCTTGGAAGCTTTTTGCTGTGTTAGGACAGAAAACAGAAGCAGAAAACTGGCTGGGTGGAGCCTCCCATTTCCTCCAAAAGTATAGAGGCTGCCTTCCCTAAGATGGATTTTGCTAGTCCTTCTCTGGATCAGTCTTCTTCTTCCTCATCTTAGAACTGCAAAAAGGATCATATGGATCATCAAGTCCTGCCCCTGTTAAAAAAAGAAAAAGAAAGGGGGGGAATGAAATTCCTAGCCTTTGGCTCTATAGCCAGGAATCTAAACTACTGAATAATCCAGCCATGCTGAATGTTATGATTGTCACGAGGATTCCATTAAACTCTTCAAATGATGTATTATTTATTTATTTACTGTATTTATTTTAGAGTACTTTTACCCTGCCTTTCTCCTTGGAAAAGGACCTAAGGCGGCTTACAGTAATGAGGGATAATACACAGTCCAGTACAATTAAGACATGTTCAGGTATTTGAGAAAAAGGAATTGAAGGACATTGTACAGCATTAATAGACAACATTAAATTAAAGCAACACAATTATAAGTAGTCATAAACCCATAGATTCATATAAAATACACATGGTAGTCCATCATTCAGGGAAAGCTTTGCCTGTTTCCAGAAGGACAACAGAGATGAGGCAGTCCTGGCCTCTAGTGGGAGGGAGTTCCAGAGTCTGGGCGCAGCAGTCGAGAAGGCCCTTTCATGGGTTCCCACGAGACATACCTGTGAGGGTGGCGGGATGGAGAGTAGGGCCTCTCCTGATGACCTTAACACTTGAGTCAGTTCATACTGTGAGATCTGATCTTTGAGGTAGCTAGGACCCAGGTCATATAGTGCTTTGTAGGTCAAGGTCAGCCCCTTGAATTGTGCTGGATAGCTGACTGGCTATCATTTGAAATACTAGCCATTCATGTGGTGATGGTAACATGCAGACTACTGAAAGCGTAGAGCAGTGGTTCCCAACCTTGGGTAACCCAGGTGTTCTTGCACTGCAACTTCCAGAAGCCTTCACCACTACCTGTGCTGGCTGTGGTACCTGGGAACTGCAGTCCAAGAACACCTGCATTACTCAAAGTTGGGAACATTAATCAGCATGTGAATAATGTTTTTCTTTGGCCAGGAAGCACATGTTATTATCTACGGGCCAACAACTTTCATTATTCATTTTTACAACATTTCATCTCAGAGGCTGAAACGTGTTGTCTTTTCATCTACCTGTATGTCACTCTGCTCCGCAAATTCCATGTGCTAGAGATGTTTGCAGAATTGCTTTGTTAAGCGGAGGAGTCCCACTAAATAAATGTTACAGTATACAATCTTTGCTTGAACTAAAACATGAAAGCAGAGTTTTCATCCTAGTGCATAATTTAACTTGTGGTCATCGAGATGCAATTGCCATCGGATTCAGCATGGCATAATGCCAAGAAATTAAATGCCCTGCTTGCAAAACCTTCAGTTCTATATATGTTGCACAAATAAGGAAAGTTCAGGCAACACTCTCATCCTTCTGGTGGTTGTGGATAGGAGTGCATTTGTAATTTGTGGCTCTCTGGCACAATTGAACCTGCCCTCCATACCTTTAGGTTGACACATTTTAGTGTTTGTTGTGAGCAAAGGCTCCCCCTTGTGTAAGGAGACAGACAAATATAGGGCTCCTAAGCAGGTATGGGATCCCAACTAGAACGAACCCTGTCATGGGTCTGCCTGTATGAGACAATACTAAAGGCACGAAACTTAAAAATTCAACTAACAACTAGTCATTTCATGTGGCTGTAAGTTGGAGGCTGCAATTATGCAGCATCTTGAGATCATAACGTTGGGGGCTTTTTTTCCTGGCTGGACGCACACGTCCCACAAACAATTGGCTTAAGTTTCATGAAGTAGAGCAGGTGGAGACATGCAGGTAGGCAGACAAGATTTTTTTAATAGTTGAAGTCAAAAGTATCTCTCTTTAAAAATAATTAAAAATTAAGGTTTGGGGCCAAACCTGTCAAACAACCAATTGCTTCTACTAATGTAAAAATGAAATGGCTGCTACATTTGTTATCTTAACTCTGCTTGTGATGTTGTAGGCCCTCTCCCTATTTTGGAGGGTCCTGTCCTCCATCTGGCAGATCGAGTGAGAAGTCTGGGCGTGGTCTTGGATTTGGATCTGTCTCTGATAGCTCAGGTGGCAGCCGTCTCCAAATCGGCCTTTTTCCATCTTCGGCTGATCGCCCAGATCTGCCCATACCTGGACGAGGCTTCCCTGAGAACAGCTGTGCAGGCGTTCATGATTTCGAGGATAGATTATTGCAATGTTCTCTACGTAGGACTTCCCTTGACCCTTATTCGGAGATTGCAGCAGGTACAGAATGCAGCAGCTAGACTGGTGGTGGGCACGGGAAGGTACGACCGTATCACCCCAGTGCTGGCTCGCCTGCATTGGTTGCCCATTGCATTCCAATTGAGATTCAAGGTACTGTTTTTGACTTTGAAACCCTCCACGGCTTGGGACCTGAATACCTGGTGGAGGAATCTCCTTCAGGTGAGCTGCGGGCCGACCCACCAGAGTATTGCAGGCATTCTCACTCCAGGTGGTCACATGTAGAGAAGCCCCAAAAACAATTACTAGGAGATGGGCCTTCTCCGTGGTCGCCCCAACATTATGGAGTCAGCTTCCGAGTGAGATTCGCCTTGCAGAGTCCCTGCCTGCCTTTAAGAAAGCAGTTAAAACACTGCTTTTTAGAGAGGCCTTTGGTGATCACCAATAGGTGGACCGGTAAAATAAGACTGCCTGCCAGTTTTATATTTAATTTGCTTTTACTATTATGTTTGTTGGTTTTGAGTATTTATTATTGTGTTTAGTATTGTTGTATTTGTGATGTTATCCCTTACTTTTATTCTTATTTTATTATTGTAAATTGCCCAGAGTTCTGGCTAGAAGATGGGTGGTATAGAAATAAATAAATAAATAAATAAATAAAATATGCATTTAGGTCTGGCACTTGGAGATGGGCTGTCTAATAACGGACAAAGCCCACATTCTCATGAGAGAAGGTCTCTGCCATCAGGATGAGTTCCCTGGTCATGCTCTTCTACCTGGATGTCAGATGCCTGATCATTGGACTTTCCCACTGTGCAAACAGGGATAAAGCTCAGCAAACACTGCAGCATCCTGAATGTGGCACTTACCTCTAAACTTATAGCCAGCATAATTTAAGTTTTTTCTTAACAATGCAGATTCAAAGTTAGTATTCCAGAAATCTCTGATGGCTGCAAAAATGTAATTTCTGAAAGGAATGTTGACATACTATGTTAAAAGGTACAGAGAGCTTTGTAAACATTTCAGCCATATTTGGGAAGGGGGAATCACAGCACACTACAAGTATTATTCATTAGGGCACTATCCCATGTCCCAAAGAGGCACCTTTTTTTTTAAAAAAAGGCACCTTCGCCACAGGGGTGATCACATGACTAAAGGAGCGCTTTCATGGTTCCCATGTCCACGGCAGCAGAATATGTCCCCATGGCCGGAAGTCATTTTTACAGTAAAAAAATAAAAAGATAGGGGGCAAGGGAAGAGGAGAGGGGGCATGGGGCAATGGGGAAGGTCAGGAGTAAGAGGGGAGGGGAAATACCATGGCTTCTTTCCTCGTGCCAAGGCAGCTTCCTGCTTGCACCAATGTGACGGTGGTCCAGAGATGAAAAAGATTGGGTGGCGATCTCAAGTCCCAAGACTCCATTAAAAAGATGCATTGGAAAGCGTCGCAAAAACAGAGAACGCCCAGTAGAGGTTCAGGAAACCGTGCTTGGGATGCGCTTCAGGGGGCGTGGTTGACGTTTTTTATCAGAAAAGCCTATGATTGTAACAGCACAATTTTTTGAGGTGGCTTTTGTTGAAGTGAAAGGTGGCTTTTAGTGGCCACAGGATAGGGCTCTGTCAGCAGCCAATACCAGAGGAAGGACTCAAGAGCAGTTTGAGGCCTGAGCAGAGAGGGGCTGTTTCACCCTAAAATCCCCCAACATGGACCATGCCCCCCATGGAAATATCACCAATGGAATGTGGCCTGTGCAATTTACTAGGTATGTGGCATTTCATAAGCCTAGGAGCTGAGATGCATGAGGAATGCCATGTATAGAAGTAAATGTACCCGTACACTCGATTCCAGACCTTGAAGCTTGGAATAATTCCTCAGGTTTGGATTAGAGAAAGAGAAACCAACTTTAATTGCCTCTAGAGATCATCTCCCATGTATAGGCTGCATAAATCCCAAATAGTAGCTGTGTCTTCCTAGCTTTCATTTCTGAGGCCATTTTGTGCATGCATCGAGTTGCAGATGGTGGATATGAATAACATCCTGATCTCCTCCTCAAAACGCGAATGTAAATCCCTTTTAAGTTCCCCTGCATGTATCATTCTACTTCTGTGGTTCCTTTCTACAGGTTGTTTGTTCAGGCTTATCCATCAGCTAGCTATTTGTATGTATGGGCTCTAGTGCTTTTCCTTTACTACAGGAAGGGACCCACTTTACCCTGGGATAGAAAGAGAGAGAGAGGATGTGTTTATGGCTAAAGGACTCAGTAACCTTTCAGTTCCCCAGTAACTGCACGCTTTGGAGGAGTGTTTACTTTCCAAACCTCCTGTATAGCTTCTGCCGTGTTTACATGTTTCTCAGGTGCTTGCAGATCTTTTTGATCTCTCATATTCTGCTTTTCCTCATTGCCTCAAATCTCCCTCAACTCCCAACCAGCCCTGTGCTCTGCTATCTTCCAGTTTCTGTAGCTGAACTTGAGGTAACATACTAAATCTTAAAGGAAAAATTTCTTATACCTCATCTCTTTGGGGTGGGGGTAGGGAGGTGGCAATTGAGGTTGGCCAAGTTAATTTTTCTGGAGAACGTCTCCCAGAATCCTCCAGCCAGCATGGCCACCAGCATGAGAGTTGTAGCTAAAATGAGAGAGCAACTTCCAGATGATAGGAAAAGGAAGAAGAGGAAGGACACACTCCTTAGAGTAGTGTATAATTGCCATTAGAGATGGGCACAAAATGGAAATATAGTGTTTCTTTTCATTTCATTTCTTTAGTAGTTTCATTTAGGGCGTTTATACACGACCCCTAGGCTCCGCCGCAAATGGCTGCAAGGTCCGGACCTTAAAAATGTTTACCCACCAGCTCCGGACTTTGCAGACAATTAAGTGCGACCCCGCCCACTTAGCGTGACCAAACTGCACTTTTCTTGTACCTGCTTTTTGGATGTGACAAATATTTGATCCGGTGTAAGGATAGTGAGTGCGGGGCTCTCCTGGCTTCTGTTTGTTCTTTTTCTGCCCCCCGCCCCTTTCAGAGATCTGAATGCTGCCGGGAACAAAACGGAGGTAAACCAGCATTCTTTTCTTTCTTTTTTCTCCCTCCCTCAGGCAGCCAGAAACCAGGAAGTGCGGAGGGGGGTGGGGACAGAGGAAGAGCGAGGAACCCCTAAGATCTCTGGTCCGAATTTAAGTGGCCAGCGGATCTTAGGGGTCGTGTAAAAAGGCTCTTAGTTTCATTTGTAATGAATTTTTAAAGTAGTTTCATTATAAAATGAAACAAAAGGCTATGCTCCCCTGGGTCCTAAAGGCACTAAAATGGCTAGGGAGCGTCTTCAGGCTCTCCCCTGTAAACCCTTAAATTTGGAGAGGTTTGGGTTTCAGGGGGCTCAGTTGCTAAGCTCCAAAGGGGGTGCCCCTAGGAAAAAATCTTTCTAATTGAATTGGGATTTGGAAGCGAAGCCACTAATTTCTCACCCACGGGGGTGGTAGTGGTGGTGGTGGTAGCTTGTGGCTTCCTGATTTAATTAGAAATATTTTTTTCTAGGGGCATCCCCTTTGGAGCTTAATAACTCAGCCCCATGAGCCCTACACCTCTCCAAATTTGTGGAGCTTACAGGGTAGAGCTTGAGGAAGCTCCCCTGCCATTTGCTCTAGGACCAATTGTTTTGTTCCTAGAGGGGGAAATGGCATTTTGTTTCATTTTGTGACAAAAGTGTCCTACTGTTTTGTTACATAATGAAGTAATTTGTTACATAACAAAATGATGAAACAGTGTTTCATTTTTTGTTTTGTGTCCATCTTCAATTGCCATCTATTGTACTGTTAAGCAAGCTCAAATGCACTGAAATCAATAACCTTAGAAATGTTTAACTTAATGCTGGACTGTGGTCTATAGCCTTTCCTGCCAACTGCTGTTCTCTCCTGCTCATCCATCTGGAGAAATTACTGGGGATTATTTTTCCAACAGGAGTGTTGACATTCTCCCCCAGTTGGGTGTCAAGTATACACGTGAGGTTAGTAAGAGCTTGGCTTCAGGGTTCTAATGAAAGGAATGCCCTGAGGTTAATGAGGTGCTGGGAAACATCAGGACTAAGTCTAATATTATGGCCTTCTAGCTTTTGAGTTTAATTAGAAATCCCCATCACTTGTGATCACACCAGCCTTTTTTGTTTGCACCCAACTGGCAACACAATCCTTTGTAGAAGGGTGAGTGTTTGGGGTTAGGGGTGCAGAAAAGATGGTGGTGAAACCTGTGGAGAGTCCTTGAATTTTACCCGTCATGTCCTCGGGTGTCCCAGGCCTTGTATCAGGCCCTATATTATCTTTTCTCAGAGAGTAGCTTGAGATATCTGGGAGCCTTGAGGTATTTCCATCATCTTCCTCTCCCATTTCCCTCTTGTGCTGAAAGAGTTTCCATGTTGTGGACTTGCAAAACAAGTTAACAGAAATGTTAACTAAATACAGTAAATGAATTTTTAAAAGGCTTTCCAGCAGTTAGGCATCATCTTGAAGGCAGTTCCAAGATGGTCATGGACTGCACCTTAGGGGAAGAGTTCTGGTCTTACAATGCTGAGTCGTTTAACTTCAGTGTTCTCCAGATAAGGGAAGTCCTTCAAGTGGTTTGGACTACACATCCCACTGCGATCACTAGCCCTGAGGCCTGGGTCTGACAGGAGTTGGAGTTCAAAACAAACAGCAGACATGGGGATGGACAAGGATGCTTTGTGTAAGGGTAGGATACCAGCTTGGACACCTCATTCTGCTGCTACATGTCTGAAGAAGTGGACGTGTCCACAAAATGTTACATTAAATATGAAAGTTAGTCTTTAAAGTGCCACATGTTTTGTGTCTTTTGTTTTGTTTTTCTTTGATTTTTGCCTGCAATTATGAAAGAGCCAAATCTCTGGTTAAAAAAAAATACAGATGTTTGAAAAACATTTTGTAACTGTGCTCTAGAACCGTAATAAGATCAGGAATGATGCATGTTTGGCACCTCATAGCGAATCTGATGTTTTCTTATGCCGGTGAAAATGCAAATTCTAACTCACTGGTGACTGCCTTGCGGACTGATCAGATGTCTTTCTTGCTTGTGTGCCTAGAATTTGCAGGCTGAGGTTGTGCTGTAGGCTTTACCATTTGGGGCTGAACTTCTTAGTTCTGCTGAGCCAGATCATTTGAAGTCCTTTTACATTTTTCTGGAATCATTTCAAAGTAGTGAGGAAAAGGCTGACAGGCATGTCCAAACGTCAGCCCCCCTGATGTTTTGGACCACAACTCCCAGAATTCCAAGCTTAAATTGCCAATGACAAAGGGGGACTGTGGCAGCTGTGGTCCAAAACATCTGGAGGGCCAAAGTTTGGACAGGCAGGAAAACATTTATAGCTGTTTCTTTTTCAGGCTTTGGTATTGCTTCAGGTGATTTAGAGAATAGCTGTCTGGATAGCTCAGTGAGTTGTGTATCTGGCTGCAGAGCCAGGGGTGGAGAGTTCAATTTCCCACTTGGCCTCTTGGGAGAAGAGCCAGCCTGTGTGGCCTGGGGCAAACTGCACAGTCCCAGGGTGCCCCCAAAAGAAGGGCATGAGTATTCTCTATCTAGAAAACCCTGCAAGGGGTTGTCAGAAGTCAGAATGGACTTAACGTCCCATACAGTATACAAAATATTTAGAGAATGGTCAGCTTGTTAGAAAACAATGACTAAGTATACCTCTTCAGAACCTTCATTTGTTTCTCTTGTGCCTTGTTAAAATAACCACCCCCACAGCCCCCCTGTACAAACCCAGACAGTTCAGAGGGAAAGATAGCCTGCTTGTTAGGAAGTGTATAGCAGGTTATCCTCAGCACGTCTGGAAACTCATTATAGGAAAATTCCTTTGTATAACTTTGTATCTGATTCTTTTTTTTTTTTGTTTTGTTTGGAAAACACATGACCTACCTACATTTTGCAGTGAACCACCGTTAACTGTCGATTTCTCATAGCACTTGTTAACCAAGAAGTGGCATTATGAACTACTTCCGTGTGTTTTAGGGTGTGTGGTTTTCCATCCTACTGTGTCTTTGGATTCTGGTGGTTATGTATATTCTGTATTCTGTTCCAGACTATGTAACACCCTTCACCCATGTCCCTAATGGGTGCTGCTCTTTGTGCAAGGAAGGACACACCATTTCCCTGACCAGCTTCTCATTCCTGCTTCTGGTTTGTCAAGCTGTTTCCCCTACTCTGCTATGGGAGCCTCCCTTTCATAACACCACAGTTAGATCCTGCTATTTCCTGCTCAGTTTGTGTACATTCAGACTGTACATCTCCAGTATAAGTCTCCTTTTAATTTCTCTCTTTGGCATGGATAATGTCTGCTGTGATGACATACAATGTGGAAGCCACAAACAACTGTAGGCAGCACATTGCTAAAAGTAGCAGTACATGGGCCTGGTTTCTCGATATGTTTGATGTATTCTGGAAGTTTTTTCTTCCTGACGTTTCGCCAGACTCTGTGGCCGGCATCTTCAGAGGGCAAGGAGCTCAGGGAACTAGGAGTTCTCTCTGTGCTCTGGGGTATAGAGTGAGTGAGACTGAGACTGCTCTGGGGTATAGAGTGAGCACTTGCTGTATGATTTGTATTTGTGTGTGACAGTTTTGTAAATAATAGCATCCTCCATTCATGGGTGTCTAGGCCTGGGCAAAGATCCTCATCTGAGTTTGTCTACCAACCCAAGATATTCCTTGATGGAAATTCATTTGGGGCCCTGCTGTACTTCCTCAGGTGTCCAGCCAAGAAAACGAAGCCCAGGCCAAGCAGTGCTAGAAGATGAGAACATCTGCTTTTATTGTGCCCAGTGGCTTTAACACTTAGGGGTGCCTTGCCTTCCCTTCCTAACTGGCACCAGGGCTCACTGGCTCAAAGCAAATGTGTTTCATGGGTTGTGCACATAATTCTTGTTTAGGACCTAGTGTAGTAATTCCACAGATTTGGCCCCTTCTCTCATGCACACACATAATACTTTGCAATTGTTATGGAAGGGCCTAGTCCCTGTGAGGCCTTGCCTCCCTTTCTCAGAATCCACTCTGTAATCTCAGAAAACCAGGGGCTGCTCAGTGGGCCTCCTTAGGTGTAAGTAAGCCTTATTAAAAATGAATGGGTTTTACTTCTGAGTAGATAGCGAAGGCTGTACTCTTTATATCCCATAAACTATTAAGAGATGCAGACAAAAAAATGGGCAACATTAAACTCTGAATGCATGGTGAATAATCTGGACTGTCATGTCCCAACGTGCTGCCCTCCAGATGTTGGTGGGGTTCTGGAGAAGGTGGTGGTTGTAGTCTAACAAGCCCTTGTAACAGTGCAGCCTTCAGCGGAGCACAGGTGGTCCTGACGTCAGCTGGAGTGGGGGGTGGAGGAGACCTTTCATTTTGTTTTTGAGAAGCAGTTTGCCTGAAAAGGCCACTTTTTACCCCCACAAGCGTAGGTCTCTTAAGTTCTTTTATTCATGAGGTTCTTGAGAAACATACATAGAAAGTGGAAGCTCTTCCTGTATAATTATGTCTGATCTGAGTCTCCAAAAGCCCAGGTGGAGGAAATGCACAGAGTAAGAGACAGCTGGGAACTTCAGCAGCAAATCATAATCCCAAGAGAGGAGGATGACTGGGAATGGTTGGAGGGGAGGGGGGAAACCTGTTGAGAAGGAATAAGCAAGGAGAAAATTTGGCAGGAGTTTACAAACTGAAGAAAACCAGAGTGGTGGGAAAGAACCCTGGGTCTCATTTTACAAATGAAGTGTTTCTTGCAATGTAGTACCCATGAACTATATATTACACAATTTCCCCCCTTTAAACCACTGGAGAAAATAAATTTCAAGCAAATAAGAAAGTGCCTTGTGAATCACTGACATTTTTCTTTTGGACTCTGGCTGAGCGGAACTCGGTTTCTTTACTGAGGATAAGTTTCTCTCTCTTGGGACAGCCACGGATTTCCTGAATTGTCCTGTGTCCAAGAAAGAGCAGCAAACCCTTCCTATGTAGCTACTCTCCTGGAAATACCTCCCATGTACTAGGACTGCAACTAGGAGGATGGGTAAACTGGAATTAAACTGGACTCTAACCAACTCATTATTACCATATTTTTTTCTTTGTCTCTCCTAAGATGTATTTGGTGGGTGGGCTTTGCTTAGGCTTGCAGTCTAAATAATCATCACATTTGTTATCAGACAGATTTCCTGCACAGACCAGTCAGTAAACACAGGCCAGAAACAGAAAAACGTATCAAGGTTGCACAGAGGTGGCTGAGGCACTTTCCCCATGTTTTGAGGGAATCCACCTGAGGACTAGATACCAGTCTCAGCTACTGAAAACCAGCAGAATGATTTGCTTCTCTGGTCATGGTCCAAATGATGTACTCCACCACCCAATATGGGTGTACATCTTTTCAGGAGCAGCTAAAGCAGAAGGGAGGACACACTGCATTTGTACTGGTGGAGGAAACCTTGCTTGGAACTACTTTCACACGAAGTTCCATCAGCCCCTCTTTTGAAGGTGGTGCCATTTATGGTGCACAAAAATGACTCCGTGGGCATTCCCGGAGTTTTCTGGCTCTCTTTTTTCTGTTTGGGTTATTCTCGCTGCCAACTTCAGATCTGCATGCCTGGCTGCGGCTGGCATGCTGTTATCTTGGCAAGCTGCTGCTGCTGCTGCTGCTGTGTGCAGCCAAGTTGCCCCAGACTTATGGCAGCCCTCTGAAAGAGAGATCTCCAAAATGCCCTGTCTTCATGTGATAGGCTTAATTTGATCAAGGATCCACTTTTCATCTTTCTGGTGGTCCAAGGTATCCACAAAATACTCCTCCAGCAACATACAATCTCAAATGAATCTATTTTGTTCCTGTGAGCTCTTTTTTTTTTTACCATCCAGCATCCTCACCTAGACATGGTGATCAGAAGTCCAACAGTGATCTTAGACTTGAATGATCTTGGCCTTAATCTTCAGTGACACATCCTCACCCATGATAATATTTTCTAGTTCCTTCATGGCTGCAGTTCCGAGTATCTGTTTCTTCTGATTTCCGGGCTGCAGTCTCCATTTGAGCCATGGTATAAAAAGTCTCTACTTGAGTGTCATTGTCAGAAATCATAGTCATGATTTTTGTCTTCATGTTCAACGGCTATTCTGCTTTAGCACTTTTTTCTTTCACTTTCACCAAAAGTTGTTTCAAGTAATTGCCACTTTCTTTCTGCCCCCAAGATGGTGGTCATCTGCATATTTTAAATTATTGATGTTTCTCCCATCCATTTTCACTCCTCCTTCATCTGAACTGGTCTGGCTTTCCATAGAATATGTTCTGCATACAAGCAGAACAGATAAGGTGATAAAATGCACCTTTGTCTGCCATTTTTGCTTACAGAAAACTGTTCTGTCTCTCCGTAATTTGTCTTAATAGTAGGTTTTTCTCCACAGTACAGGACAATCAAATACTGAGGCATACTCTTTTTTTTTTCAGGGGGACAAAACCCACAGTTTCTCATGATCTACACAATCTAGGGCTTTCTAGGGTCTATAGAGCAGAGATATATCTTCTGAAATTTTCTGGTGCATTCCAGTAGCTAGCTTTTCACGTTTGCAATGTGATCTCAAGTGTCTCTTCCTATTTGGAATCCAACTTAAACATTAGGCATTTCTCACACTATATAAGGTTGTTGCAACATACTGAGCCTCACTTTCCTTGCATGAAACATGAGATAAATGGTTCTATAGTTTTTGCATTCCCTGGCATCTCCTTTTTGTGCATTAGAATGTATATTGAACTGATTAATTTTCTCTTGGATGCTTGCATAAAAGCTTTCAATGTCATCTTCTTCAGGATCACTAGTTGAAGCCTAGACTTGAATGACGGGTTATGTTGATATGTTTTCCATGATTTCTAATTGATTTTATTTGTTCTGACTTTGCATTCTAGCCCTGAACTGCCTGTGCTATATCTTTCCTCAGAGACACTTCATTTCTTCTGGATTTGTCAATTCCACAGTAGAACACTTTGTAGTTGTCTGATTGAAAATATCCCAGTCCAGTCTACTTTATTTCATCAACACTAAACACTGCAATGTTTATGCATTCCATTTCTTGCTTGATGGTTTCCAGTTTACCTTAATTCATACTTTTCACCTCCCATGCTCCAGTTTTTATGTCGTGCCTAACGCTGAATGTTCTTTTCCCTTCTGTGCACACCAACCACTAGATGCCCTTTCAACTTTAATCAAGTTGTGTTATTAGCAACATAGCTATTCCTCCTTGTCTTTTGCTCTTCCCCAGCAGCTGAGTGTGCGCTTTCCAATCTAGGACTCTCATCTTCCAGGACTATACTCTAGTTTCATTTTAGACTGTCTCATCATAGGGTTTTCATGGTAAGGAATGTTCAGCAGGGGCCTATCATTGCCACCTTCTGTTCACTACTAACAAATGTTAGCTTAATTGTCCTTGCCATTGCCTTCTCCACCCGAGTCTCCTTCAGCTAGAGCTGTTACCTAGTGTGCTTTTTTTTGCCTGGCATCTTAACTGTGACAATTCATCTTGGGTGACCTTGCCAGGAACCCAGACTTGTAATGGAATCTGTTCTCCTGATAATATAGCTCTCAGCTTCTCTGTCAAAATGAAACCATTTTAAGGTGAGTATCCAAGAAGAACAATTGCATTACAACATCCAAATATGGACCATCAGCACTTGTCCCTACAACTATCTCAAACTGGATGCCAAATATGGGAATAAAAGTAGCAGGAGGAAACAGGAGGTAGTGGGGCTCCCTGTGAACTTAGTACCAGAGAATGCTACTATATGTCTGAATAAGTGGACATGTCCATGAAAGCTTACATTAAAATATAATAGTCTTTAAGGTACCACATGTTTTGTCTTTTATTTTGTTTTGTTTTGATTTTTGCCTGGAATACCATAGATGATGCACTTTTATTACAATATAAAATGCAACACCCCCACCCACCCACCCCCACACCAAATACAATTTGTGCGGATGAGAAAGAGGCATCTCATTCTCTCCCTCTGCCCCACCCCCCCACCCCGATAATTTTGGGGAAGAAAAGTACATTGGAAAAGACAGAACACATCCCATTAAGTTGAGCTGCATCAGTTTCTCCCCTCCACTTATCAGTGTGCCTTGCACAGGAAAACAGAAGGGTGGGGCAACAGAATAAGATATGAAGGAAAGGAGGAGAGGATGTTTGCTCTGGATCCACCCATAGGAAAGTGTTCCCAGAAATCAGAAGGCAAAACAGGGCCTGTGTGGATTGGCACTCATGAAAATGACATTAGGGATAAAGAAACATGCACCTTTTTGGACAGATATTGCAGAGTCAGTCACATTTTTATATGATGAAAGATAGCTTAGTCAAGTGAACAGAAGGGGTAGTGTGGAGCGCCTCTCCATTTCTATTGACACTGGTGATATCAGGAATGCATGTTATTTAAGGCCAACTCTGGAACTCAATTCAACCCTCTGACTTTGCAGTTCCTCATCTTCCAGCTTGGTTTAAAGGCTTGAGACTTCTAAAACTTGAGAACTTTTGGAATCAGGAAGATGAGGCATGAGATGGATGCTTTCTGAGTGCATTGAATTATTCACATTTCCCAGTTCTTTACCAGGACCAGGAGCTAGCTCAGTGTTTCTTCCCTTCTTCCACTTATTCTGTGTCTGTTTGCTACCCTCAGATTGGAACTGGAAACCATACGGCTGCATACTGTTTTCCTCCTCCAATTTTACCTTTGGAACAACACCACTGTGTAAATGTGTGTCATATTCCAGGGGCCTGGAATTAATGAGTACAGTGGACCCTTGTATAACAAGCAGTTTGTTTAACAGAAAAATCTGCTTAAAGGAAAAAAAATTCTGGAGATAGGGGGAAATCGCTTAACAGAATCTCCTATGGGGAAAATCTGTACAACAGAAAAACGGTCGCGATTAGGGATTAATCCGTTTTCAATGCATTCCTATGGGAAATTTGTACAAAGGAAAATTTATATTTTCGAAGGCTTTAATGGCCGGGATCTGACAGTTGTGAGTTTTTCAGGCTGTTTGGCCATGTTCTGGAAGTTTTTCTTCCTGATGTTTCTCTAGACTCTGTGGCTGGCATCTTCAGAGGGCAAGGAGCTCAGGGAACAAAGAGTTTCTCTCTGTGCTCTGGGTTTATAACCTGGTGAAATGTCAGGAAGAAAAACTTCTAGAACACGGCCAAACAGCCCAAAAAACTCATAACTAAAGGAAAATTTGTTTAACATAATTTCATTTGGAATGAATTAATTCCTTTATATAAGGTACCACTGTATTTGGTTTACGAGCATGCTTCCAGAATAGATTATGCTTATAAACCAAGGTACTGCTATAGAAGGAAAGAGTTGTGTGTGTCTGATCATGCCAGAAAGTACAACTACAGGAACATAATGCTATGACAGGGTAAATTGGCCCACTATCCTAATGGAAACCATGAAAATCAATAGAATTAACCAGGTTTTAAAAACCCCAAGCTAGATGAAGCCCCACAGGTCTCACAAGGCACAGGAAATTGAAGTTGGTCTGGATAACTGAGCCTCCCTTGCCTTAGCGTATCACTAGATAACTAATGATTTAACAACATGCCGTCTGTATACATTCATACCATTTTCTTTAATGAGAGTCACTCCCATGCACCTTCAGCAGGGACCATGACCCTTTGTGTAGCATTGGGCGGTGGTGGAGGAGGAGGCATATCTAGGAAAGTGGACCTGGAAATATTTTTTTAATACAGCCATCTAACCCTAAACCCAGATCCAATCCAGACTGTTCTCTGTTTTATAAACACACACGTGCGCGCGTGTGTACACACACACACACACACACACACACACACACATGCAGTAATTGCAAAGGTCTTCTGACTTCTGTGTAATTCTTTTTTGAGAGGGAGGGCAGTATATATTATGCATTATTGTTTGCCTATAATTAAAATTGTTGCACAGTTTACATGGTGTATAATTTTATTTAATAAATAAATACATATTGCATATACAGTTCCAGATGTTATAATGTACTTCAGCAATATGACTTGGAGGGAAAAAGCATTATTAGTTTATCTTGATCTTTAAAATATGCACTCACATTATTTTAAATGGATAGCTTTAGTTTTGTTCCGTATACTTCCATGTAACACACAATACTTCTTACAAACTGCCTTCCATGGGCGTTTATACATGACCCCTAAGCTGCGCTGCAAATGGCTCCCAGCTCCGGAGCTTAGAAATGTTTCCCCACCAGCTCCGGAGTTAGCAGACAATTAAGTGTGACCCCGCCCACTTTAGCGTGACCCAGCGCATTTTTCATGTACCTGCTCTCTGGAGGTGAAAAAAATTTGATGCGGATAAGAGTGCCGGGCTCTCCTCGCTTGTCTGTTGTTTTTTTGCCTCCTGTCCCTTTAAGAGCCCCTTGAGAAGGAACCAGGAAGTAACGGGGCTCATGGCCAACTTTGACCGGCACCGGCAGGTTAGTAAAGGCTTCTTTTGTCCTTTTTTTCCCTCCCCCCCCTCACGCCGACAGGAGCAGGAAGTGCTGAGGGGTGGGGACGGAGGAACAGAAACGAACCCCCAAGATCTCTGGTCTGAATTTAAGGGACCAGCGGATCTTAGGGGTCGTGTGAAAAGGCTACATGTTTCTGAAACTGAGGCCACCTGGTCTAAACAGATTATTTTAAAAAGGGAAGCTTTACAGTATTACATATATGGATTTCTTAGGGTTACATATATGTAAGAGCTGTACATATGTGCCTATCTATGGCTGTAAATGATTTATTTTAAAGGCAATATTATAGAATGTCACAGCATTTTACTAGTGTTGTTTTCATCTCACTCACTTATTTGTTTCACATTCTTTCATGTGAGAGAGAATAAAATGGGTCTGGGAGCAAGGTGGCTGCCTGATTAACACTAACAGACACATTTAACTCCACAGAGGAGTGGTCTACTCAGGGGACACTGGCAGGGGAAGGAAAAGGATCGCCTTTTGGCCATAATGAGTCCGTGGTCCCAGTTTGCTTTTCCCGTTCTTCTTCAAGCCGACAAACCAGTTCTTGTCTGCATGCATCTTTGACGTGTACGTGTTATAATGGTTTTCTTCCATTCTTTCCAGGAACAAACACTCGTCAGTTGGCAACTGCTAAAGAGAGAAAAAAGTATGGTGCATTCATAATGCAAAGCAAATGATCGTCTGTCAGCCAGAGCATGAAAAGTACAAAAGTTTCATGTAATGTTGGGCTGACCAAAGGGCAACAGAGAGTTCACTGTTAAAAAAATAGCACACCCTTCAATGTTAGAACCATGTGAATTTCATCCCATAGACTTTTCTCATCTCCTGTAGGCTGACGTTAAGTCTTTAAGGTGCCACATGTTTTGTGTCTTTTGTTTTGTTTTGTTTTTCTTTGATTTTTGCCTCAAATTGCTTTATTCTGTGACTAGTTACCAGGAGTTAAAATGCTGACTTAGTCTACATGCTGATTGCTTTGGCACATGCTCCTTACTTATAGAGAATTGTATGTTTTCTTCTTTTGTACATAGAGTGTCTCACTTGAGCCATAGTTACTTGTAATAAGCTAGTTACTTTTTGGGTAACGAAGTTAAATTCCACAAACAACATAAGTGGCAATGGAGTTAGTTTGCAGTTGCACTGAGTAACATTTTCTGGTTCTTTAAAAATATTTGTGTTAAGGGTGTTTTTAGACATTTTGAAGATACTTTGACTTGGATTTTACAGTTGTGTGCCATTCTGTTTTGGGGCTTTTTTTTTCTTTACATTGCTCTTTCGAAAGAAACTATCAATACAAAAACTTATTTTTAAATAGCCCTAAAGTAATGACAGAATAATGGCTAACAGAAATAAAACGCCTTTAAAAAGTAATTAACAGGGCCTGAATATCATCTGGAATACTGAATATAAGGCTGAATATTATCTGGAACTACTGTTACTAGATTGCTGAGTTTGAAAGAGACCTCCTGAATCTGACCTATATGGGTGAGCAAGCCTTAGGGACACCTCTCTGCAGCACACCTGGCCGAAAACTCCTTGGCTTTCTGCTTCCTACGTCATCTAATAAAGACAGTCTGGTGAATATAATCTTGCCAAGAACTTTACATCTAAGCATGATCTCCTGGCAAACCACATATTTTGCCCTATTTGGACTTTTGGTACATGCTTTCAAAAAGAGGTTATTGTCCTTGAAAACTTGCAATGATTTTTTGTTATTTTATCAGTGGCCTTTAAAGGTATCACCTATAGCAGTGGTGGTGAGCCTTCGGCACTCCAGATGTTTTGGACCACAACTCCCTGGATTCTGAGCCTAGGCTGCCAATGACAAAGGACCGTGGGCGCTGTGGTCTAAAACATCTGGAGTGCCAAAGGTTCGCCACCACTGACCTATAGCCTAGTCCAATGGTCATAGAACCTTTGGCACTCCAGATGTTGTGGACCACAACTCCCATAGTCCTTTGTCATTGGCAGCCTAAGCTCTGAATTCAGGGAGTTGTGGTCGAAAACATCTAGAGTGCCAAAGGTTCACCACCACTGAACTAGGCTTCCATTTGTATTTTGTAATGGCCGTTTGATTGGCTCTTTGATGTTTGCCATTCCGCAAGCCTCTTCAAGGCGGTCCCTTCTCTGTCAAGGTTGCCAGTAGCTCTTCCCACCTCTCCGGGTCAGCAGATGAGCAATATGGACTGAAGTTCCTCTCCTGCCTGTTTACCTTAGGGTTATTTTTGACTCAGCTGCCGCTAATGGCATCACCCTCTGATTTGGCAGCAGAAGGAAGAAGCCCTGCTCCTTCCAAAGATGAAACCCAATACCTTAAAGTATTTTGGAACTTTGTTTCTAATTGTTTTGTTTGTTTTTCCAGAAATAAAGCTGGGCAAAGGATGACGATCCAGCTGCAAAAACAACAAACAGCAGCTAATTGCTGCTTCTGGGTTAGGTTACCCGGTGCAATAAGATTTCTAAAGACCTCAAAGCCTGCCCATTCCTGATCCCACGGAAACCTCATACTTACTGAGCCATATAAACGGCCACTGGCATCCATGGCCAGGTAGTGTCCAGACGCGGTGCTCTTTATGTACACTTCACCCACATTCTCTGCCGTGAGCAGCAACTGAACTGCAGTGGGAAATAAAAACAACACACACCAGGAAGGTAAATAAGGGTCCGAAGGCACACAATGTCATCCCACCTCCTAAACCAAACATGCCTGCCACTCTGAAAGAACAGTGAGATATAAATGTGATTTGGAGAAGAACAGCACCAACCCCTTAAATCAATGGGTCAGTTGCTGCCTGGAACATGGTTCTTGCTTAAGCTTAAAAACAATAACAACAGTGCAGAGCAGTGGATAACCTACAGGCCATGCTTTGCCCAGCTGACTAGGGTTGCCTTGTCTCAGGGGTTTGGCTTAAGTCTTGTGGACTTTCTACACTTCTCAGAAGGCCAAAGCTCACAATCAGAGGAACGTGTCTTCTGCTTTTGTGAGATACACTCTTCTCCCTCTCCCAAAATACCAGAACCAGGGGACATCCACTCAAACTGAGGGTTGGGAGAGTGAGAACAGACAAAATATTTTTTTAACTCAGCATGTTGTTAGTATGTGGAACTCCCTGCCACAGGATGTGGTGACGGCATCTGGCCTGGATGCCTTCAAAAGAGGATTGGACAGGCTGCAAACCATGATGGAGCTGTGTAATCTCCAGTCTTAAAACCGGGGTACTTCAAGGGCCAGATGCAGGGGAGTGGTATCAGGAGACAGATATCTAGTCTCGTGCACTCCCGGACACATTTGGTGTGGCCACTGTGAGATACAAGAAGCTGGACTAGATGGGCCTTTGGCCTGATCCAGCATGGCTTTTCTTATATGCTTATGCTTTCTTAAATTCACTCCCCAGCAATGTGACCTGTTTTGTTATGCGTGTTGTGTGTCTGGTATCTAACATGCACAAAAAGCCATTGTTTACCTTAGAGGGACAGCCCAGATGTTGCACAAGTGTTTCTCCTTTTAAGATGTGTTTACTGTGGCACATTTTGCTACTTGAGGGAGCATTCCTTCTAGAAATGGTTTTCTCTGACCCTGTTCTTTGGCCCCCCAGTCTTCAGGAAAGGAGCAACATTTCAAGGTATGCAACACTGGAGAAGGGGAAAGATGGATTTGTCTCTGTCAAATGACTGCAAGGCCTAAATGCACAGCTCCACCCACTTCTAGTTCACAGAGGAGGGGGCAGTCAGTGCAAGTATGCTTGCCTGTGCTTGTTTCCCTCCAAGGCAGGGGTCCTCCCTCCCCAGGGCCGGATGGTCTTGCCCCCTGGGACCAATCACCTACCCCCTGTTTTGTGATGAGATCCGCAAGGGGTGAACCGGCCCACTGTTTGAAAACGTTGAGGACCCCTGCTCCAAGGTCTTGCCTGTCTCACACCATGAGATCGCAAGGCCCCTCCCCTACGTTCCAACCTTTGCCCCTGAAACACAGAGAGTGAGGTGTTGCTGACCTGGTGGTACAGTAGCACTGAAGACTTGCTCTTTCTTAGTGGCCCCCTTTTCTCTACAGCTTCATCTCCCCTCAACCTAAGGCCTGCTTGTCCTTCATTGTTTCTTGGAGACCAGCTAGGAAACAAGGGCGATGGAGGTGATGCATGAGAGGAAGTCAACCTCCCTTCCTCCTCCATTGCTGCTTGCACTCCAATGAGGAACCAGACCTGCAGAGACGGTAAGGCTCAGCAGGGAAAAGAGACAAGTGTTATTTTGTACTCGATTATTAGGTATCTTGGCTTTTATGCTGAGTCCCAAGAAAGAGGCTTTCCCTTTGCAGCACCCAGCAATGGAAGCATGGTGTCTGCTGATGGAAGAAGAAAGGTATTTCTGTCCTATCTGGGACTCTGTTTTCCCCAGTTTCTCAAAGAGAGTGGAAGGCCCCTGTGTCTATTAGAGATGGGCACGAAATGAACTTTTTTCGTTTTGTTATTAATTATTCATTTCGTTACTTAACGAAATGAATAACGAACCTGGTGCTGAAAAAGGAACGAACCGAACCGAAGCAAGAAAATTAGGTTTGTTATGTTTTGTTTCGTTAATGGCGGCACATGATGAAATGAGCTGTTTTAAATGTTTAAAAACACCCTGAATATTCATAAAAAAACCCAGCGAAAATTATTTATTCTGCCTGATAATACCTGCCAGTGGGGTTTGGGGCCCTTAAAATGTTCATTTATGTCTTTTCTCACATCGTGGTGTATTTTTTTCCTTTAAGGGGAGTTAGGGCATCCATACAAAATGGCTGCCACATGCCTAATATTGATTTCCTGGGCATTAAAATGCCCTGGACATCCATAAAAACCCAGCAAAAATTATTTATTCTGCCTGATAATACCTGCCAGTGAGGTCTGGGGTCCTTAAAACGTTCATTTATGTCTTTTCTCACATCACGGTGTATTTCTCCCCCTTTAAGGATGACACAAAATGGATGCCAGCCACATGCTTAATATTTTTTGGGTATTAAAAACGTGCAGGGGGGGTGAGGGGTGCTTAAAAATGCATTTATGCCTTTTCTCAGATCGCTTTAATTTTATTTTCTGGTATTTTTGAATCAATTCATTGCTTCCTTGAAATTATTTTTATTTTTTATTTATTCTTATTTTACTATATCATGCATTGAACACAGTCACATGGGCTAGCCATGTGATGGGATCATGTAAATTGTTGGACAACTTCAACCAACAGCATGCCCAGGTTGCAGTGGAAAGGTCTGGCAGCTCCAGAGGGCATAAAAGCTCTTGCTCCCCCCAGCCCTCCTTGCAGTCTGTGGTGGAGTGGAGTGGAGTCAGGTTGGGGTGGGATTGCTGTCTGCACCGTTACTTTCACTTTAGGCTAGGCAGTTTGTTCAGTTATATCAATTATTTTTTTAATGTTTTCCGTCTGGTCTGGGGCATTGGGGGATGCCCGCATGCAAGAAATGCTTTAATCGGGCAAAGCAGGTAAAAACAAAAAATGAATAACGAAACAATGAAATGATTTTTTTCACAAAAATTAACGAAAAATGAAACAAAATGAACTCCTCAATGAAAAGAAATGAAACAAAATGCCTTTTTTTCTATTCGTGCCCATCTCTAGTGTCTATGTATGGTGATGGTGGTTGAGTAGAGAATGGATGGCATATGGATGTGTGTGCACGTGCAAAAGGCAGCGTGGGGCAAATGGCTGCTTGATGAATGTGTGCAGTACATTGGCTAAGACTGGTGTTCTTATTAAGATTATTAAATATAGTGTTTGCATTCTTTAAAAAAATCTATTTTATAATGTATTTTTAAAATCCATTTAAAAAGCCCCAAACTGACTTTAAAAAGTTCTGTGTTGACATCATCCATTCTGACTCTCATAGAAACTTGCACTTGTGCTTGTTGCACTCCGGCCGTTCATCTTTAGGGTGCCACAACCACAGAAAAAGAAGTGCATTAAAAATAAAACATAGCAACTAGTCCTTTTCTATAGATTGGGTAGACTACTAGAAAACAAAGTCAATTAACAATTGCCAACATTTATGCTTTCCTCTAGATTTCTGAAATCCATCTTTGCATGTACTGGAACCAAAGTTCAAAAGGAAGCTTTCACTTAGTAGTGGCCAGAACTCTGTTGCAGAAGTTGACACTGCATAGCTGTGACGATGTCATCAGCCGTGGCCATTTGGTGGGTCCAGACCTGGCAGCATTGATTTTCAAATACCAAAGAGAAGGTTTGGGATCCTCAGTTCCATGGATCCCAAAGGCTTCCCCATGATGAAAGGAATCTATAGGGATCCCTAGAACCTGGGTTAGCGGGAAGTAGGAAGCTTTTAATTCCCCTCAGATGCCTGTAGATGATTACATCATCACAGTTGCATGGCATAAAGCTGTGCGACAGGATGCTGGCCTATTGTGATAGGTTACATTAGTGGCATTGGATGATTTTTCTCTCTCTTTCTGATGCTGGGGAATGTCAAAATGTTGTATAATCTGTTAGGCTCAGAGCATGGAAGTTAACCAAATGGCTCTTCCTCCATTCACTAAAGTCAGGGGTGTTCTGTCTCTACTATTATCCATTACTCTATATCTATTGAAATGTTATTGACACAGATAAGCTCAAGCAGCAATAGGAAGTGAGGGCACCACCCAAGTGTACTTACATAGTCAGCACTGAGACTCGTACTCTATAATGAGGGTTATTCCACTGGCACATATCCGTTGGAGGAGTTTCCTCTGTAAATATTTTTTCACCAGGATGTCCAAGTGTAATAGCTCATTTACGCTAAGCTCATTCCTGGCACAGGCTAACAAACATACCTCTTTAGGAAGAAACACTGGCTACACGCAACAGGTTTCCACTTTCCAAAAAAGGGAAGTCTCCAGTGAGACAGTGATGCATGATGGAGAAAGGTGTGTGTGTGTGTGTGTGTGTGTGTGTGTGTGTGTGTGTGTGTGTGTGTGTGTGTGTGTGTGTGTGTGTGTGTGTGTGTGTGTGTGTGTGTGTGTGTGAGAGAGAGAGAGAGAGAGAGAGAGAGAGAGAGAGAGAGAGAGATCCTTTTAGCCTTCACATGGAGTGATTTTTCCCCTACTTCCAAGCTGTCCTTGCTGACCTGTCAGGGGAGAGGCATCCATCTTCTTAAAACCACAGCTGGACATCAGGGAAGGCCTGGGTAAACTCTTTGATACCACAAGATGTGGAGATGAAGCCACTAGATTGGCTGGCTTTAGGCAAACATACGGAGGGCTGTCAACAGATTTTGGCAATAGCCGTCAGAAGGAACTTTGGCCTGCGCAGGTTGAGAAAGAATGAGACAGACTGGCTCAGCATTGTAGCACCAGGGCGTGGGAAATCTGGGTTTCAGCCCTCATTCAACCAAGAGCTCTATCAGGTGAGCTTGGGCCATATCCCTTCCTCTCATTCTGACCAACCTCACAGGGCTATCATAAGGATAAAATGTGTGTGTGTGTGTGTGTGTGTGTGTGTGTGTGTGTGTGTGAGAGAGAGAGAGAGAGAGAGAGAGAGAGAGAGAGAGAAAGAAAGAAAGAGAGAGAGAGACACAGAGAGAGAGATCATTGGAGGAAAGGGGGATGTGCATTTAATGCATGAAATAATAAATAATAATCTACATAAGCAGCATACATTTAAGTTCTGGCTGGATAGCTCTGTGAGTTGGAGTACCTGGCATTGGGGGCCAAAGGTCAGGAGTTCAATTCCTCACTGTGCCTCCTGGGAGAACAGCCAGTCTGAGGAGCCTTGGGCAAGCTGCGGTCTCAAAGCACCCCAGAAGAAGGCACTGTGAAAACCACTCCTGGGTGCTTGATACCTAGGAAGCCCTGCCAAAGGTTGTAATAAACCAGAATTTAAAATGTTGCTTCCTGAAGCACCCCATCCCCCATTTCAGATACAAAAACTGCTAGCATGACAGTCTTTCTTCCATATTGATGATGGCAAGGCATCTTCCACTACCCCAGAGAGCAGAAGGCTGGTTTAGAGAGTTACATGGCGTAAGCATAAGCAACAAAAGGAGAACAGTGGAGGAAGAGAGATCAGGAGGAACAGCCAGGTGATTGCTTCTGCCCCTCAGCATCTGCCTATACCAAACTGTTGTTTCCCTCTGCCCAATGGTAGGGATGGTCTTGGAATTTTTGAATGTTCTAAGACAGTGACATTGGGCGTTTATACATGACCCCTAAACTCCGGGGCAAATGGCTCCCAGCTCCGGAGCTTAAAAATGTTTCCCCACCAGCTCCGGAGTTTACAGGAAATTAAGTGCGGCCACGCCCACTTTAGCGCATCCCAGCGCACCTTTCAAGTACCTGCTCTTCCTTCCTGAAAATTCCTTGATGCGGTGTAACGATAGTGAGTGCGGGGCTCTCCTCGCTTCTGTTTGTTGTTTTTTTGGCTCCCGCCCCTTTAAGAGCTACTTTACAGAGAGTGGAATGTTGCCGGCAAGAGCGAGAGGCAAAATGGAGGTGAGCCATGATCTTTTCTTCCTTTTTTTCTCCCTCCCCTCACACAGCCAGCAGCCAGGGTGGGGACACAGGAAGAGCGACAAGCCCCTAAGATCTCTGGTCCGAATTTAAATGGCCAGCGGATCTTAAGGGTCGTGTAAAAGCGCCCATTGGCAGACAAAAACTTTAAAATGGAATGAATTCTGCAGGCCATCATTTCTACTAAAAGGGAACGAAGACCATATTCGGCAGCTTCACCAAACACCAAAGGAGGCATTTTCAGCACCATGAGAAAGAAGTCTCTCCAACTGTGTCAGAATGAACAGGGGCCTAAGCGTATATTTCAGCTGCCATGACTTAGTTCCTACAGCTGAGATGGACCTGGCTTGAGAAAAACATCATGACATGAGCTAGAGAAAAATAAGTTAGTTAGAAGAAGAATCCCAGAATTGACAAGTGATCCTGATCGGTGGATGACTTTTGTCATCCAGAAATATTAACATCCCCAAACTCTGAATCCAATGTTCGTATTCTGGCTTGGAATGCGGACAACTTTGCCAGTACCCTTGTTACCCGAGCATTTTTTTTAAAAAAAGTAACAACAGGTTAAAACAGGTGGGCAATTTCTGTCACTCCAGACTAGGTGTTGCTGGATTACAATTTTCATAATTTCTCACCACTGGCTTTGGTGGCCACAAGTGATAGAAGTTCCAGTCTAGCCTCCTGTAGAAGGACACAAATTAACAATCTCTGACCTAATCCCACCTCTTAATTCTACCTAGGGTAGATCTTTTGAAATGAATGTGTCTCTTAGTTAACTAGGTTGGTCAGTTATCTACAGTATGTACTTCAGGTAGGACTAAGATTGGGTTTAGCAGAGCCAGGACCAACACAGTGGCTAAATGAATAACAGAGATTACTGCCAAGTATACATGTAGACTGTGGGCTCATTCAGGTGCAGCATTTGTTATAGTTGGTGCTCCCGGGTGCTTCATTAACTTACCTAGTTTGTGTCTGCACATTGTCCTAAAACTCATTTTTATCTCCTCCACAAATTGTTCAAAGCATAACAGGTTCCCTTGGACTTCTAATGTGCCCTTTTCAGTTGACAGTGGATCTGTGACTTTCCATCCAGGGCCTGCCATATTTTTCAGCATGCTACTCCAACGCTGCTTTGTTTAAATGCATGCCACTTGTGCTACCACCTTATGGATGCATTTTAAGTGCCTATACTAGGGATAAGAAATTATGGTTCTCCAGATGATATGGTTGTTGAATTCAGGGTGGGTTAGTTTTTTTTTTTACCTATATTTACTATAATCTGTAACCACTATTACTATTATGCTACTATTACTATTAGGGGTGTTATCATCCCACCAACATTTGGATAGCCACAACTGCTTATGCCTGGGCTATGGTGTCAGAAGAGAACTTGTAGAAACAAGGCCTCACAAGGCTTAGCAAAAGACCCAAAACCCAAGTAAAGAAAATAGTGTCCATGCAATTGTGATCCATAATTTGGATAACAATTCTGCCCCCACCCCACACACTCCTGCCAATTCCCCTTTGCATGACTGCTGTCATCATTGTGGAAGTGTGTGTGCTTACACAGCTGTCCTTCTGCTGTCATTTAAACAAATGGGATTCTGGTCAATTGATTTCTTCATAGGATATAGAACACGTGTTTCCAAACTGTGGTTTGTCTGTGAAGATTCTCAGTCATCCAGGTGAGTTTATCTGGGAGTCATGGCACCTGGACTTCCTTTCCTGAGATTGAAATTTTTTGCTACTCATCCAAGCAACTTCATCAGTCTGAGGCTCGTTAGGTGGACAATAGACTGAATAGATTCATAGGTGGACCATGATCTGAATAGATCACGCGATACTGTACTTTCATCAATCCCCAAACAAATCAGAAGCACTTCACATCTTCACCAGTAATGCCATAGCTAGAGACCCATACTTATGAGTGCTGGGAAAGGTTGCACGGGTGACACTTTCATGCACCCTAGGCCTTTGTCCACCTAATGAACCTATTCCGGCGATTGTCTACTTAACAAGCCTAATCAGGCCTTTGTCCTGCTTATGAGCCTGTTCAGACCAGAGTTGTGTGAAATCAAGGTGAACTGTAAAATGGAGGACTCGCCACTAACTTTCCTCAGATTGATGAAACTGCTTGGATGAGTAGCGAAATGTTTCAATCTCTGAAGAAAAGTGGTCCTGTTGCCATGAATCAATTCCAGACAAACTATGTGGTGTGGCCCAGGAGGGTCTTGCAAAGTGTTTCTTTTTGGGGAACCGGGGGGGGAACGATACACAGCTTTCAGTAGAGATACCCTTCCTGGTTCCCTTCTGCAGGAAGCATGCAGGCTCTTTTTTGCCCCCCCCCCCACTGAGAGGCTCCTGAGCATTTATCAGAAAAAGGTAAGCCACTTCGAGTAATTCATGCCAGGAAAATCGTGGGAGGCTTGCCACAAGGCAGAATAAACTTCGTGGCACACAACTCTTGTTGTTAATTATAAGAAGGGTTTCTTTCTTGAAACTAACCCTCCTGGGTGAGATCAAAAGAACAACAAAAGGCATGCACTGTATAATTTATTGTATTCCTTGTAGCAAGAACCAACCCACCCCATGCCATGGATGAAACATGGCTGAGTTTGAAAAACATTGTGCCCCATAAAGGCATGAAGGTGTCTGGTTTTCAAGAGAACAGAACTGTATTGGGCACACTGAGCTAACCCTGAAGTTCTTTGGGTCCCATCCTTTGCGGGGGGGGGGGAGTAAACACTTCAGCATCGGCCAAGGTCCATGTCAGCACATAATGCCCAATGGGTTCACTTTGGGGAGCAGGTAGTCCCTGGCAACGTCTTGTCCCAGCCTCGCTCTCAAACCCAACCCAACATGGCCTGGGTTATTGTGGAACCAGATACTGTATATAGAGCCCATTGTTCCTTCTGCTGTCTCCCTCTGCGTCCTGCCATGGGTCCGTTCCTTGAAAATGGCAACCACCTCTGTAGGTGGAGAATCCCCTCCTTGTTTGCGTTCCAGCCTCCACTGCTTGAACAGGGTTTCAGAAAGGTTACATGCCAGTTTACTCTAGGTTAGAGACTTCCCGTCTGTCCTTTGCTATGTTTACTCAGGATGAAGTCATTTTCATTGGGTCCACTGTCAAGAGTGTGTGAATGTGAGTGTGTAAATGGCATTTATAATTAAACCTCTGCCATAAACTGGCTTCAGAAACAAACCAGAGAGCAAAGTTGGGGCAGGGGAAGGGGAACCACATATTCCTGTGGTTTTCCTTTTTTTTTAAAAAAGTGCTTTTCTTAGAATTTGGAGAGTGTGCCCGACTCCATCCTCTCAGCACATCCTGCAGCAAGGAATCCAGCTGTGTTCCAGTAAACGCTCAGCAGCGCAATGTACACACAGGACAGGGAAGGGCTCCTACTATGAAGTTAATGCCTTGTGAGGGTGTATTCCAGGGCAGAGTAGAACACTATGCGTACAGATTTCTGGACAGTCACAACAGAGAAGAGAATTATACTGGACCATCAGCTGCCATCACACTAGGCCAGTGATGGCGAACCTATGGCACGGGTGCCAAAGCTGGCTCTCGGAGCTCTTTCTGGGGGCACTCGACATCACCCCTTCATAGTTACCTGTATACATGTTCAATTACTGTATTGGAACTTTGCAAAAAAATTAGTGGGTTTTGAATTGCCGTTTGGGCACTCGGTCTCTAAAAGGTTCGCCATCACTGCACTAGGCCATTCCCTTCAACAAGGGATTATAGGAATTTGGACAAATCTCACATGTTTTAATGTGTCAAATGTCCCAAGGATAGATCTTTCGGAATGAAAAATAAGGCACCACTTTGTGCATTTGACTTATAAAGACAGTAGTAATGTATCTAGAGATGAGCACAAAGAGTTTCATCATAGCTCTGTGTACTCCACAGGTACCGCATGTAAACTTCCTCTACCCCTGGCCCCCTGCCCTGGCCAACTAGCCCACTCCACTTCTGTTGTGCACCACCGGGGTCCTCCTTCTCCAGCGATGCACAAGTTCAGGCAGAAGTTCTGGCTTCCCTTCCCTGCCTCCTCAGGCAGCGGACCACTCGTGAGCTGCAGAGGGGGAGTCCCCATCTCCCTTCCTCATTGGAGTGGTTGGCTCCCTGAGGAGGCATGGAAGAATAGCTTGAACTGCTGCCCCTAGTGGTGTGCTGTGGTAAAAAGGGGATTCCAGTGGCATGTGATGAAAGGTGAGTGGGCCAGCTGGCGGGGTGGGGGGTGGGGGTGGGGAGGTTGTGTGTGGAACCACAGATGCCATGCATACAAATGGGCAGAAAGCACCACAAAGCGCTTCATGCCCATCTCTAATCTGCGCTGCACAATTCTAGCAGTCCGAGACCACTTTATGAGTCATGGATCCAGATTAAAGCAGTTACCTCAGACCGCTCAGATCTTGGGATGGCAGCAGAGCCACCAACACCCACTTGCTGCTGGCTGGTCTCCTGCCACCTATGTCATCCATGCCACCCACTCTCCCACATGCCCACTTTACAGGGAAGGAGGGAGGGAAAGAAAAGGGTGGCAGCTTGTTTTCAGTCACCATTGGCTGCTTGGTCATCTATCTTCAAAGGGCAGCTTCCATGCAGCCAGCTGTTTACCTAAAAACTTAGACTTTAGGCCCAAGACCATCGGGGTGGGGGAGCTTTCCACAAGACCTTGGCCCCAGATACCCAGGTACAGTCCACTGTCAGGTTGGTCAGGAGGTCCACATCAGCTCATGTCCTGCCAAACTGATCATGAAAAGGCTAGTCTGAATGGACTTCCCCAGATTGTCAGCTAGGGAGCAAATAGTAACCTTTCCTTGGACAACAAACAGCTCAAAAACCTGAAGGAAAAAAAACCCCAAGCGCAAACTCTCATAACCATTGCTAGAAAAAAAAACTAGTGTAGTTTTAAGAAGGCAAGTATGAGCTGCTGTATGGTCTTCAGCCTTCCCATTTCCTTTCTCCACAATGTAAAAACACAGAAATAAGTGTTTCAGCAGATTCTGTTCCCTCAGGATTTTCTTATACATTGCTGTGCAGGGGGAAAAAAGGAAAATGAATCTGAGCTGAGAACATATAAAAGAGAAATAAAACACATTCTTTACCTTTTACATATGGAAAGTGACCCTATGTTTTTGTCTTTTTCAGTTTTGTTTTGTTTCTTTGGATTTAGAAAAGAACTGAGTTTGCATAAAAAGCTCTAGCCCTAATATACACAGAAAGATATACACAGAGATGAGGCGAGCACAATATATAGGATTACGTGGAGAGAACACTCATAAGATTTGTTGTATGGGCTATTTCCAAATATTCAAATATTTTAGAAAATTCTGAGAGGATCTCCATCAGTTCATGGTTTCTCAGTGGTTTGAGCAAAGTACAATGAGTATTCCTGTGGTTCACATTTGGATTCATGGTACAGCAGCAACAGTTTTCTCTGTGTTTTGAAAAATACATAGTGTCAATTTCTCCCTATGCTTTGGAATTCCAAATGTAGGAAGAATGACCAAAGATGGACGGGAGAGTTTATGCTGTTCAAAAAACCCTAACTCAACTCAAAAAAACTTGGGTCTAGTTAGAGGCGACATGGGATGTATACTTGCCATGCAGCTACTCTTGTACACCAAGAAAAAAATTGCTCATCATAACAGTTTCCAACATGTGATATAACGACATCATATCAATCATTTCTCCATCAACTCATTGGGTGGCACTTGTGAGCAGTTATGGTGTGTGTCATCAAATGGCTTCTGGGTTACAGTGGCCTTACAAATTCTTGACCTCCAAAATGTCCTGTCATTATCAGCATTGCTCAGTTAATGAAAACTGAAGGATTTGGCTTATTTTACAGTCAATCAATTTCTTGGATCAATCTATTTTATGCTTGGTCTTCTTTCACCCTTTACCACAGTTATTGGCTTTTCTAATGAGTCTTAGCATCTCACAATATGTCCAAAGTTTAGACATTCAGGGCTTGGTATGATATAGAAGCCATACACTATTTGTCTTTCTGGCAAGCCCTAGGACCATCATCATCATCATCATCATCATCATCATCATCATCATCATCATCATCATCATCATCATCATCATCATCATCATCATCATCATCATCATCGTTTTTGTTTGTTTATTTGTTTTTGTTCCCTCCCCCTGCCACTTATTTAATTGTCCTGGTTTTACACAGTAATTGGGACTATCACACTATGGATGACCTTACCCTTTGTTTCCAGTGACTCATCCTTACACTTTTCTCATCCCTTCCTAACTGGAAGGGGATAAGATACTAAATAGTGAGATGTCTTGTCTTCACATTAATTTTGCAAGGTCCTACCCAAAGTTGAGATAAAATGGGTGAAATGCAGATTGGCACCCACTTTGTGTTTTTGGTAAAATCTTGTGTTTTGGCTGAGACTGATAAAAATAGTAGACGAAGATAGAAGACTTTCAACTTGCTAAATCAACAGTGCATAGAGACTGATGGCTTTGGACTACAACTTTTAGAATTCTGCATACCTCTAGCTCACCCACTCCCATTTCAAGTTTGTACAACGGGACCTCTCTGTTATAGATATGATCTCCTCCTTCACTCCCATCAACCTCAGGCTCAGAGATCAGTCAATAGACGTAAAGCCAAGATCAAAAGAGTTCACCTTTTCCTTTTGTGTTACTAAAGAACTGAGTCAAGTCCTCCTAAGGCAAGATGTGCACAGGGATGGGTTTGTCCCCAATTGCAAGGTTCCCAGTGGCATGAGTGTAGCTTTCCTGTGGATGTTCAATGAGCATATTCTGTATTACAAAATAATCAGATCCTACTAACCATTTCACCTTATTTATAATCACTTGTCCAAGCCCATCCTGTTTTTGCTTATACTGGCCCCTTTAAATCCCATAGGTCTGGCTTTGCGTTTGGTATTTTATATGTGCTGATTTAATTTATGGTGCAGGGCGGGGGACATATTATCATAATCATAAGCAAAAGAATGTGTTGGCTGTTCTGGGTTTTTTGGGCTGCTTAAGCTGTATTCTGGAAGTTTTTCTTCCTGACGGTTCGCCGGACTCTGTGGCTGGCATCTCCAGAGGGCAAGGAGCTCAGGGAACTAGGAGTTCTCTCTGTGCTCTGTGTTTTTCATTCAACAAGTTCTACCAGATGCAACAGGTCAGGCTATCTGCAATGTAAATCACAAAGTATTGTTCTTATGTTATACCCTCTGTGTTTTGACAAATATCCCATGGGGGACCCCAGTTCAAACTATGATAATAGCTTGAGGGATAATGAGGCCTTAGCCTTTTTGGTGCTTACTGCAAGCTCAGGGAGATCAGCACTGGTTAGGCCTCAACTTGAGTACTGTGTCCAGTTCTGGATACTGTACTTCAAGAAAGAGGCTGACAAATTGGAACAAGTTCAGAGTAGGGTGACAAGGATGATCAGGGGCTGGAAGCCAAGCTCTATGAGGAAAAACTGAAAGAATTGGCATGTTTAGCCTAGAAAAAAGAAGACTGGGGGTGTGTGACATGATAGCACTTGTCAAATATTTGAAGGAGGAGGGGAAGGATCTGTTCTCAGTCATCCCAGAGTGCAGGATGTGCAACAGTGGGCTTAAGCTAAGTGAACCCAGTTTTCAGCTGAATATCGGGAAAAACTTCCTAACTGTTAGAGCAGTACAGCAGTGGGAGAAATTGCTTCAAGAGGTGGTGATTGCTCCAACACGAGAGGCATTCAAGAGAAATCTGGACAACCCCCTGGCAGATATCCTTTGATCTGTATTCCTGCATGGAGCACGGGGTTCGACTCAATGGCCTTGAAGGCCCCTTCCAACTTCACAATCCTATTATTCTATGAAATAAATGGGAGCGTTCCCTTCCCAATGACAGTTGTGGGTGCAAGGGCCCCATTTAGATTTGGGTAATGGGAGTGGGGTGAACAAAGAATTAAAGCTTCTGATTTACCACCTAGTGTGAATTGAGACTGCATGTTGGGTGGTCTTTTAAAAACCCACATGCTGGTGTGAAGGTGTAACTTTGACATCAGCGGTAGTTTGGCCTTGAGCTTCTCCTGCAAGACTATAATGAGACCCAGCAAAGCACTCTAGACCAGTGATCGCGAACCTTTTAGAGACCGAGTGCCCAAACTGTGATTCAAAACCCACTCATTTTTCGCAAAGTGCCAATACGGCAATTTAACCTGAATACAGGTGGCTGTGAAGGGGCGATGTTGGGTGCCCAGAGAAAGGGCTCCGAGTGCCACCTTTGGCACCTGTACCGTAGGTTTGCCAACAATGCTCTAGACTATATCCTTTACAATACAGAGAGGTTTCATAATAGAGGCTCATAGGTCCTTCAGCAGAAGGGCCTATCTTAGGATAGAAAGTTGATTAGATTTTTTTTTGTTATGCTCTTATTATATATGTTAGCTGCCCAGAGTGACCATTGGGTTAGATGGGAGGCATAAAATGGATGAATAAATGAAATAAAGATTGAAAGATATTGATTAAAAAGGCTTAGTAGAAAGTCCAAGAGCTTACTATGTCTGTCATTCCGGTCCATTGTGCCATCCACTTTGCCATCGGGAAGTATCCTCAAGAAATGGCCTCCGTTGCTGCAGTAAAGGAGTTTGGGTTTCTTGTAATTTCCTGAGGGGAGATCGAACTTTTCTGTCAGGGCTGTGAATGTTGTTATTTCCCCTTCAGCCATTTCTTGCCCTCTCTTGGCAGGAGGGTCTCACTCCTGGAAAACAAATTCAAGAGGCTTAATAGCAACATGTGCCGCACTGCAATTATGTGTTCAAAGGAGCGTAAGCACTCTACAGCAAATCTTATACAGACTGTTTTACTGTATATGGAAGTACAATTTTATATAGGCCCATTGTCAGTTCATGAAATCAGCCTTAGAATACACTGCCTTTTCAGGTTTGATTCTGATATCATGAAATGTGTATTTAAAACACACACACACACACACACACACACACACACACACACACACACACACACACACACACACACACACACACACACACACACACACACACACGTAGCACAACTTTTTCTACTTATCTCTTCATATTCCACATTTTGAACTAGAGATTGTAAGCACAGCTGGTATATATCCAAAACAAGGAAAACTAAGTCTAAAAGGCAACACATTAAAAAATCCAGCAGAATCATGTGAGCCACAAGAAAACCAGAGCCTGAAAAAAATTACTTGTTGGACTATGCCTCCCAACATTCAAGGTGGTGGCGGGGGGGGGTGGTGGATATAATCCTTATTAAAACAATACATTGTTCTGCAACCCTGTGCTTACAATTATGTGAGAAAGCACAATTAAACACAGTTATATGTAATTCAAATGAAACATCTCCAGATGGTGGTCCCATGAGAGCTCAACAAAATAAACAGTTTGTGGACTTCATGTGGTACACCAGGTAGGCCTCTGACGAGAGAACAACTGAAAAGGACCCTCTCCCTTGTCATCTTTCTGTTTTTATTATTGCTCAAATGCTTTTTTGAAATGTTCAATTCTTCCATTTTTGTCTCTGTTCGGTCCATAAAGTATGTATTTGAAAAGTGGTGCTCCTATAAAGATGTGTCTAAGAAATACACATGAGCGACTCTGCTCTCTGTGGTTTTGAGCTGGCATCCAATGGTAGTGCCTGCTGCCGCCAAAGCAATCACAGATCACAGGCACAGTTAAGAAAAGACGGGAAATGGGTCGCTTAAGGTTGCCGTGTTGGGAATCCTTTCCTTCTCCAAGGAATAAGCTTGCCTGGACACAAAGCGGGATCTATGGGAGGTTATAATTTTGGGATATAGGAAGTCAGCAGCCTGAGACAAGCAGAGAATGTTTGTGAAATCAAAATCAGTTATAAGAGCATACTGAAGTCATGAGACACAAAGAAGTAATGTAACATTGCTGGCTCTATCGTTTGCTTCTCCTCACATAGTGGATGAGAAGGACAGCATATTGTACAAAGCAGATTGCTGGACTAGGGCTAGGACTAGGGAGATCCAGACCTCCCCCAAATTGAGTCATAAAACTCACAGGGTTATCTTGGACTAATCATTCTATTAACCTCTTACAATTACTGTGAGGATGACGGGATGAGGTAATTAAGTTGCCTTGAAGTCATGGAAGGCAAAGGAGGGGGGAAATGATGGCCATTGAAGCTTGGAGAAGGAAACTTAAGGACTTTGGAGCCCAGATAGTTTTCTCATCCATCCTCCCAGTACTCTAAAGAGGAGTAGAAAGGGAAAGGGGAAAAACATTGGGTGAATGACTGGTTATGAAAGTGGTGTCAGCAGGGAGGGATTTGATTTTTGGGACCACAGGCTGAGCTTCCTGGAAGATGAACTGCTAGCAAGAGGTGGCTTGCTTCACACAAAAGACTGGGAAGAATGTGTTTGGCCACAGCATGAAGAACTTTATTAGGAGGCCTTTAAATTGAATTGAATGGGGGAGGGAGACACAAGCACAGAGAGAATGATAGACAAAGGATTGTGCACCATAAGAGGAACAGACCAGTTTCAATGGGGGTCAATAATGACATTAATATTAATAATATTCATAAAAATGCACAAAGAATATCAGACCACCACTCACATAATCTCTGGTATCTATAGACCAGTGGTTCTCAACCTCTGGGTCCCCAGGTGATCCTCAACTGCAACTCCCAGAAATCCTGGCCAGCTCAGCTAGTGATGAAGACTTCTGGGAGTTGCAGTCCAGGAGCATCTGGAGAACCACAGGTTGAGAACCACTGCTAAAGACAAATGCCAGGAGTATAGGAAAAAAACAAGAAGAACTGGAAATCTTAGTTCATGAGGGCAAATATGACTTAATAGTAACAACTGAAACTTGTTGAGCTGACTCCCATGACTGGAAGGAGATTGTCTGTCCCACTGAGAACATCTGGATCAATGTAGTCAGGGTGAAAAACTAAAGAAACATGGTAGTTGGAGTCTGTTACCAACCACCCGATCCAGGAGAGGATGTGGATGTGATTTGATTCTTGAGATTTCAAAGCCCTTGTGATGTAGCATCTGTTCACCAACAGTTGCATGGTCCCTGTGGGACAGGCAACATGGAAATTCTAGGAAGAAGGTCAAGGCCCACACATGAATTCTAACAGCAGCAGGTCAACAGACCGCAGGATAATACAGAAGTCAAGAGTGCTTCCGAGTGTGTGTAAAGGTCCATAAGAGAATGGAGTACATTGTGGAGGGTTGCCAGTCTGTCTGCATCTCAGAATTCAGGTTCAGGTCCACAAAATCTGAGTGTCATTCCATAAAGAGGACTTAGACCAGGATGCTTCCTTTCACGTATCTGAAAGTTCTAATGATCCCAAATGTTTCCCTGAATTGTTTTAGCAGAACAGCTCTGTGGGACATTTGGAAACGATTTAGTTAATTCCATGTTGCTCTCCTCCTTTAAGATCTGGTGCTATTTTTAGAATCCATCCTGCTTGCCAGCAGCCTTTCGACTCTGCAATGAGTTGAATGAATCCTATTTTCCGCCCCCATTGTCGTGATGTGCCAGACAGGAACACTGTTCCCATACTCTTGATGGCCGTGTTACATTGTTGGTATTCCACACACAGCTCTGCTCATGGCCCAGCTATTATATGGTTGGCAAAGAGGCACTGGGCTTTACGGGAATGGAAGCGAGTGTGTGTGTGTCTCTGTGTGTACGTGCAAAAGAGGGTGGGGAGAGGGACGGAGGATGCAAACCAAAGACAACATAAGAGACCGTATTTCTTCTGGTTTAGGGCCTAACCTCCTAATGATTATAAAAAGCTTGGAGAGATCCAGAAGACTTCCTTCAACATGATCTCTGACACCACAGCAAATGGCCCAAATTGAGAAACTCGGCAACAAGAGATTTCCTGCCTTTGCTTGGGACAGAAATGAAAGGGAACACAAAAACATATAGGCTTCTCAGAGCAGTTCCAGTCGCACTGCCATCTACTGAAGTCAACTGATTTTATTACTTGTATCTGTCCATTATTTTGATTCTCTTCTCATTTGCAATTAGGATTTCAAAACAAAGTTTTTCTTTTCTTTTCTTTTTCACCTGCCATTATGTCAATGGTGACATACGGTTATCCTTTTGGGGCTTTTCCAGTTAAGTACTCAGAGGTAGATGGCCATTCCCTTCTTCAATCTAGGGACACCCATAGGACAATGCAGCTTGCCCAAGGCCACACAGGTTGGCTGTACTCCCAAGAGGCATAGTGAGGAATTGAATGCCCAAGGTCCAGCTTCTCTGCCAGATGCCTAGACTGCTGCCAGGAAGTAATTCACAGTGGACTTAGTTATGCTGACTTCCAGGTACAGGACTGCCAAAGGATGACAAAGGCGGTTACTTCACGTCCTTCTTTGTTCCACGACTAGTTTTGTACCATGACAGCGTTAGTTGTGACCACGTGGTTTTGTCCCAGTTTCAGTGTTCCCATGGTCGGGATAACTTGTCTTGTGACAAGTGTTACCTCATGGTTTTGTACCATGACAAACACTGAATTTGTCTAGCTTCCTTTTTCCTTTTGGGGGGGCCTTAAAAATTCTTTTTCGAGGGAAGGAGTCTGCGGCTCGTCTGGCTAGCTTTCACTTTCTCCACATGGCCACATTGGAATGCTCTGGGTGATAGCCTTCGGGCTTTCTTTGTTCTTCATTCCTTTTGCTTGCTAATTAATTATCTGTCTGGTGTCCCTCTTGCCTGGCTTTGAAATTTGGTTTGTTTTATTGGTATTTAACGGAGGAGGGCAAGGGGGTGGTGATCATCTGGCGTGGGTGGGCACTTTGAACATAACACCCAACCCAGTACCTGGGACACTGTTTTCTGAGAGAGGAGATAATGTTTTGTTGCGTGACAGTTGTTAACTCATGGTGTCTTGTCTCGGAACAGAAACCGGGAACAAAACGTGACAAGGAAATACCCTACCCCAGTGCCAGGTACAGATTTGTCTCACTTAGCACCTGTTCTGGAGGCATGGTTGAGACCAATGTCAGCTGTTGCGCAACGGACATGAAGTAAGATTTTTTTGGACCGCTCCGAAGCGCAACACTTAAAGAGACAAAACGGATGTGAAGTAACCTCCAAAGAAAAAGCAAATATCCTCAATTCCTACTTCAACTTAGTCTTCTCCCAAAAGACAGGCTAGGCTCCTCCAGATAGATGTAAGGTACAAGTGGAGGGGACAGAATGGCAGTTTGAGATTGACAACCAAATAATCAAGGAGCAACTTGTTCCTTTAAATGAATTCAAATTGTTGGGGCCAGATGAATGTTATTCAAGGATATTGAAGAAACTGGCTGAAGAGGTAGTAGAACTACTCTATTATTTTCTTGAAACCATGGAGGATATGTGAAGTGCCAAAGGACTGGAGGATTGCTCTCACTGTCCCCATCTTCAAAAAGGGCAAAAAGAAGGAGTCCAGGGAAAATTCTGGAGCAGATTATAGAGCCATCACTATCAAGCACCATAAAACAATGAAGTAATAACTAGAAGCCAACATCTATTTGTCAAAAACAAATCCTACCACACTAATCCTATCTCATTTTTGACTGGGTAATGTCATTGCTAGATTGTGTGACTGTTGTAGACAATAGACTTCAGCAAAACCTTTGACAAAGTGGCTCATGATATTCTGATTAGAATAGTGAGTGGTTATCAATGCCTTCTTCTCAAACTGTGAGAAAGTAACAAGTGAGGTACCGCAAGGCTCAGTTCTGGGTCCACTGCTCTTCAATATTTTTTTATTAATGACCTGGGTGAAGGAGTGCAAGGAATACTTAGATTGTGGTTGACACAAAAGTAGGGGGAATGGCTAATACAGTGGAGGACAGAAACAAAATTCAAAATATTTGAGATAGACATGAGCACTGGGCTGAAAACAACAGAATGAAATTTGAAAGGAATAAATGCAAAGTGCTACACTTATGTAAAATAAAGCAAATACACAGTTACAAGTCCCCCTCTATTTGGGACTGGGTAGGCCTCATCTTGAGTATTGTGTCCAGTTTTGGATACAGTACCACACTTCAAGAACGATGCTGACAAACTGGAATAAGTTCAAGGTGACTGATGAGAGAACTGGAAAATAAGCCCTGTGAGAAAAGACTGAGAGAACTGGGCATGTTTAGCCTAGAATAAAGAAAACTAAGGGGATATATGGCAGCACTTTTCAAATCCTTGAAAGGGTTTCATGCAGAAGAGAAGGTAGCACTTGTTTACAATCATCCCAGCTTGCAGGACAGACAACAATGGACTCAAGTGTCTGAAGGCCTGATTTCAGTTGCCTATCAGGAAAAAACTTCCTGACAATTTATTTGAGCAGTACAGAAATGGAACCAATTACCTTGAGAGGTGGTGAGCCCTCCACACTGGAAACATCCAAGAGAAAACTGGATAACTCTCTGTCAGATCTGCTTTGATTTGGATTTCTGCCCTGAGCCAGGGGTTGGACTGAGTTATAGGCGCCCTCTCACTCCTTGATTCTATAATCTCAGGTCAGCACCATTGCACTCACTGAGATTTCAGATCCAGTCTTTGACTTAGGTGTGGGCAACTCTGGTATTATAAAAAGTAGACACTTGTGATATTGTGAAGGTGGACTCGTCAGTGATAATTGCAAAATTGGGCCTGCACAACAGGCAGGGGAGAGACAGCGAGGAGTTTAAAAGTCAATGTATCAATCACAGCAGTACTAGCAGCATGCCAGACAATGAAAAAGACAAGAGTGCTCCTTAGCATGTGTGAAGAGCATATCCTAAAGCCATGAGAATTAAATCCAAAATATAGGGGCTGCAAGACTTGTAGTATCTGATTGCCTGAGATTTCTGGTCCAAAACTCAAAACCCAGAGAATGGATGCCAAAACCAGAAACTAGACCCATCTAAAAAGATATACAGAGGACTGAAGCCTTGAACTAATCCACCCCAGCAGCGTTAGGCATGCCAATGAACACATTGTTAAGATGCTTCAAAAATTTGCATGGAATCTCAATTGCACGTCCCTATTTTATTGTGGTTCTGCACTTCCTAAATAATGCACATTAATAGTATACAATAGTTTCAAACATTTTATTGAAGCTTGGAAGGGTTACTGTGGATACAGAACAAGTATACTTACAAAATAGACCTCTCCTGGATCTCTCTCGCCATATGAGGAAGTTCCACCCCGTAAGGTTGTAGCTGAAATATTCTTGCTTTCTTATGCATGGAGAAGACCACCAGCGTACCTTTCAGTTGCTTCTACCTAGCAATTATTCAGTAGCCGCTGGGATTCTTGTCACAAAGCAAGATGATTTCAGGCAATGTTTAATTTTTAAATAAATATTCTCTCAGTTTTTAAATTTTCATTTCTTCACTCTTCCGAATTGTCCATACCTTCTTCTGCTCACTACCATTCAGGTTTGTTTAAAAACAGCTCTGACACTTGTTTTATGCTTGGGGGAGAAGTGGTGGACTGATGAAACAAGGAGTTGGCTTTTGGGATTCTCCCTGGTGTGGTGTCACTTTGTGAATGGTAGTGTGCAGAAGAGGGCATCCTGTGCAGACCATCTTGACTGCTGTCATTGGTGACTGCTAGGCACAAGATCAGCATCCTTTTTCCTCTTGGCAAACATGGCTATGATGTTGTGCAGCCCATACCAGGCCGTTTTCTGATTGTTTGAATAGTAGACATGATAGAAGCACATTATGTCATGTTCATAATTCAGTTTTTTTAAAGTATTGACTATACCAATATATTAGAGTACCTAAAAACAAAACTCAACAAGTACTGTCATGCATTCTACTAATATATTTTTTCACGTGCCATTTTTTACATCCCTTTCTCCAAACAATGGGGGCCCTCACAATGCGAAAATAGCCCAAGCATCATCTGAGCACTCAGTGGGCATGGGAAAGCATATCACTCTTTACACCTAATCAGGTTCCTTTTCAGGGTATTTCAGGCTAGCAACTGCTTGCTCTTAGAGAGGGCATTGATATATTTGTTTCTTTATATCAACTGCTGCTCCAGTATGTTCTACTACCCCTGTTTATACACAGGGAGCAAATGAGTACATTTCCAGCAGAATGAAAAGAGTTATGAAAGTTCAGCTCAGTGACTCACCCAGAAATGCAATGAGCAGCCCTATTTCTTGGTCGAAAAAAATTCCCTTCCCTGCAAATGTGTTAGGCTAGTTTCCTTTCTACAAAAATCCTTTTGTGGCCTAAACAGATTTTTGGGGAAATTGGATTCACTTCGCAAGTGATCTACCCCCCTCCCCCCCCCACACACACCTGTGAAATCTGTACACAGAACATAGTATATAGGAAGCTGCACGAGATGCAGATGGAGGGGGTGGAAATTGCTGGAAGAAATATCAATAATTGAAGATATGCAGATGACACCATCTTACTGCCTTACTGACAAAAAAAAAGCAAAAGTAAAATGTTATGCTTATATATCACCTCAGAGTACTTAAAGCACTCTTTAGGCAGTTTACAATTTAATTATATAGGCTATGCATTGCACACACACACACACCCAGCAAGCTGGACACTCATTTTACCGACTTCGGAAGGATGGAAGGCCGAGGCAGTCATGAGGCAGGGATTGAATCTGGGAAGTGAACACAGTTTTGGCAGCAGTATGGCAGTTTAACCACTGTGCCATGAGCAATAATGACTTTAAATGTCTTGAAAGAAGAAAATACCAAAGCAGGACTGCAGTTGAATGTTAACACCAATACAAACAAACAAACATAACCATTGAAGAATTACACAGCTTTTATGCTGACAATCAATACATTGAAATTGTTACAGATTTACAGAAATCAGAAGAAGGCTGAGACCCAGAAGGGTGGCCATAAAGGAACTAGAGATTATAAGGATGTGTTACTGAAGACCAAAATCATCCACGCTGTTGCATTCCTGATCACATGTAAAGGTGGGACAGCTGGACAATGAAGAAGGCTAATAAGAAAAAAAATGATTCATTTAAAATATGGTGCTGGAAGACAGCTTTGTGAACACCTTGGATTGCTAGGAAAATGAGCAAGTGAGTTCTAGAGCAAATCAAGCCTGAGCTCTTTCTTGGAGCGAAAATGATGCAATCGAAGCTGTGTACATCATGAAAGACAAGACTCTCGAGGGGAAAAATTATAGGAAAAACTGGAGGCAGCAGGAAAAGAAGGAGACTCAAAGTGAGGTGGATTGACTCCATAAAAGAAGCCACAGCCTGGAGTTTGCAATTGCTGAGTAGGGCTGTTGAGGGTAGGATTTTTAAGAGAGCATTAATTCAGTTCAGTGGCAATACTGTAGGTCTATTCTAATTGAAAAAGCACATGCATTGCACTTGTTACATTGTTATACTGTAACAAGGAATCCCTTTCCTCAGCCTCACCGTATAACTGTAGCTGGGGCTGGCCTCGCTTTACCTTGGCTCAGTCTTGTAAAAATCAATGTTAATTACAATGACCTTTTAGTTGGGGAGCTGCCTCACTCTAGCTGCCTAGATGTTGTTCCCTAACTTGGAACGTCCGAAAAATCAGTAAAACTTAAATGTTAGACATTGTTGCTGAACATTTGGAGGCATATAATTTGACTATAATTCCACTGCCTCCTCCTCTTTGAAGAGACATTTCATTTACATCCCCAGAAGGAATCTCCTATCCCAGTCAAATTTGTGTTAAATTGTATTTGGATCATCTGGAATGGAGACTTTCACCAGGGAAAAGTCAGATGCTGTGGAGGCACCTGGTTCCACTGTATTCTAATTGAAAAAGGCAATGCTGGCAAGCCACTGTAACAGTATTCTGCTTTTACTTGTTAATTACATGAAAACTCCATGGACATGGATGCCCTAAGGTCTGATCTCGCATTTCAAAGAGCAGGGTCATGACTGTATGGGAACACAAAAACCAGATGCACAACACAAGAGACGGTCATGACAACACACACACACACACACACACACACACACACACACACACACACACACACACACACACACACACTGCCTCACTACATGACTATGTATCAAAGGCCAACAGTCTGAAGCATTCTGATATTTTGAGAATTGTTTTAACAAGAAAGCAGAGATATGCTTTGGACAAGTCCAGCACCTTGGCCTATTAACAGCCACTGCAACTCTGTAACTGCAACTAATTTGTTTTTAAAAGTAATTGTTGTTCCATGAATTCTACCATAAATGGACCTGATGAGTCCATACCCAAACTCTCTCTCTCTCTCTCTCTTCTTGTGGTTCTCTGGGTCCTCAACCTAAGTGGTTCTATACACATCCTGAATGTGGCCCCTGGGACCAATTACCTGCCAGAGATCTCAAGATTTCAACCTTGGGATAACTACCGCCCAGGATCAGCATGCTGGCTATCATTCACTTCCAATTTCCCCCCAACTTTGGTCTCCTATTAATGGAATGTTGAAAATACAATTTGAATGAAGCCTTATTTCCTCCTCTGAACCTACATCACTTCATTGGCCTTTTTTTTTTTTTTTGAGGTTAAATCTGTGGGAACTCTTTAAGAAATATGTTTCATGTTCTTCCTGTAAAATATAGTGTGATCTGTTTTCTTTTTCTTTCAGTCATCTTATAAAAACAGTGCCTCTTCCTCTGCCCTGCCTCTTCCAATAACATTAAACTAATTACATTTGTACAAATTCTTTGGTTTATGGAGTTGAGTGTTTACAGTGCCAAACTTAAGAGATCCTCTTCCAAGATATTAATATTTAATACTCCAGTTTTTATTTCTAATGTTGCAACAATAGTCTACGTCCAACACTAATGAACTGTACTGCTAGATTTACAAGACCGCAAGAACTCTCTGTACGTGTGTCTGTGCCTCAGACAGCAATACAAAAATTATCTCATGTACTTTAAAGATACAGTACTGACTACTTAGGACATTTGTTTCTAAACTATATTTGTGCAATTCCCTTTATCTTCTTTCCCCCCTAGATCCATCCCATTTGCAAGTTTAGAGGGAAAAGACTAGTGACAGTGCTATCAGAAAACATTCCCCTCTCTTTCCTGTACTATGCAAAGGTCCAGTCCTAGTTTACTATTTTCTTCTTCAGACCATGGCTAGCATTTAGTGGTTCCAGTTTAGACAAACCAAGACTTATCTATCAGACTTCATAGCCGAATACTTTAAGCTTATGTATTTCATATGATTCTCTGTGGTGTTGAAACTTGGACCCTTAGAGGTGTATTATGTAGAAGGCTGGAAGCATTTGAGATGTGGATGCACAGATGACTTTAGAGGTACTTTGGACAGCTGTCTACTAATGTGGCCATGTTACAGTGTGTGAATAAAAAAGTAGGAATTCTCAGTACCATACAGAGAAGAAAATTACAATATTTTGGTCACATAATGCATAATAAGAAATACCATCTGCAAATAGATGGGAACCATGGCCCAGGTCATAAAATAACATTCTGGCTTAAGAATTTAAGCCAATGGTTCGCAGTGAGCATAGATTCTCTATTTAAAATAGCTTTAGATAAAAAGCAGATTATGCTACTGATCACCAGTGTTTTATGAGGCCATGGCACTTGAAGAAGAACAAGGTTAGATCTCATCCTTTGCCTTAAAGCAAAACTAGAGCTGAGATTAAGGAAAGCACAGGGTTTGAAAACACATCAAGAAACAGCAGCTGCAGGTAACATTAAAAGGGCCGAGACACTGAGGGGGAGAAAGTAACTCTCCCCAGGGAAAACGTCTTCTGGTATCAAAGATGACCTCCTCTGTGATGCAGCAGAAGCTTCAGGGAGGCCATTTTGTCAAGCTGAAAAGCAGAGCATTTCTCTTAACACGATTCTGTTCTGGCTGCTCAAATCTCACAGTACGTATTCAGTTTTTTTTTTTTTTTGCGGGGGGAGTATGCATGATGATTTATGTCCCCATTATGCCATGGTTGCCACATTCTTGCATGCACAGTTACTTTGCAGTTACATGCACAACCACTGCAACTGTGAAATGACACTGTCGCAAGGGGTTTGGCTCAGAGTAACAGGAAGCATCTTCTTTTCATTTAATTCAATCTATTTAAAACATTTTTACTCCCCCTTTTTCTCAAAATGACCCTTCCTGCTGACTTGATTCCATCCTGCACAACTCCATTTCCTGTTATATTTGTACATGTTTGCTTCTCCGTGATGCCCAGCCCTCAGAAAATAGATTCTCACTCCCACATACACACAAAAATCTATTTCCACTGTCTACCTGTTTTCAACATTAAGCATCTTCCAAACTTCCTCTGTCCTGCATCCTGATTCCCCATTATGACATCTTAATAACATAATTGCTTACTCACCTCCATCGGATTATTATGTCTTATTTGGTCTCCATTAGTATCTCCAGATATTGATTCTTGGTGACTGATCATTATTTTAGGAAGCTGTAGGCGTATGTGTAGAGAGGAAGCAAAGAGAGTCAAAGGAAGATAATGAAGCATGCAAGGCTCTTTGAAATCCTCCTGGCTTCCTAAAAACAGTCTATGTTGCACAGACGGGTAAGACTGTTTTTTGTGGGGGAGGGGGAAAACCTTCTACATTTCATATGGGTAGTCAGACCAGAGTAGCTTGTTGCATCAGTGAAATAAAATTTTAGTTTGCATTCTGATATCTTTATAAGATATCTTAATTTATCTTATATATTAAGATATTCCTTTTCCCACATCTGCCGTGTTCTAATTCTCACAAGTAGACTAGGGATCTGTGGCATGTATGCTCTTATGCACCATCATGGCAAAGCAGCACATGCCTACTAGTCCTCATGATGACTTTGTAAAACCTCAAGTATCAGAAGCAGTATGCCTGTAAACACCAATTTCTGGGCAACACAAACAGGAAGATGCTAATGTGCTTCTGTTCTGCTTATAGACTTCCCAAAGGCGTGACAGCTGGTGAAAACAGTATGCTGGGATAGGCCATTAGTCTGATCCTGTGGGGCTTCCTGAGCAGCCCCCCCCACACACACACAAACACCTTTTTCCTGGGATGACAGGGAGCGTAATTACAGGGGCAAGCAACAGAACTCTTAAAGGGCTAACAGGGCCAAAACCACAAAACTAACAATTCAGGGGTGTCAGGGAGTTAGTGTCACTCCACAAGTTTTGGGGGCTATGGCCCTCAAAGATCTTTAATGTTGAGGGATGGAACCCCACCTCCTCCACTAGTTCCAGGACTCTTGGCAGGCATGCCAAGCATGGGGTGCCACCACAAGGGTGCTGCAAGCTGGCTGTTGGCTGTCTCTGGAAGTGAGTGGTAAAGGCTCCTTCCCCCTCTATGCTTCCATGTTCTCTGCCATCCCACTGGTACAGTAGTCCTATTTGTGTGGCCAAACTGTACATGTGGGCATGGCTGGTCTCTTCTGGGTAGCATGGCATGGGGCAAGGAGGAGCCAGAGGCTGCCTTCCAGGTACCCATAGACAGTCTAGTGAGGGGTGGGGGTCCCCGCAATGAGGTCATTTGCCCTTGCTGCTTCCTCTACCAGTGGCTGACTCATCTATGGTTCTTGAGCCTCTGAGCCCCTCTTCGCTTGGCATGGTCCAAATGGACACAGTTGGGGCTTCTTCTGGCAGCAGTAGCAACCCAGCACCACCCATTGTCAGGATCATGGTGCCGTCCTATCTCCCAACCAGCCCTCAACGTTTCTGGCAATGGCAGTCACTCCTGGTCCTCACACACCTCCCGGTCCCCAGCATCCACCCAACAGTCCTCTCCTGCATTGCTCTTCTCCTTAAATCCTAGTCCCACGATCGCAACACCTGTGGCCTTGACAGCGTCACCCGCATCTCTGTTTCTCTCTTGCCAATGCCCCACTGTTCAGGTGAACTGCAGGTTGGGAATCCTGCCGTTACTCTCAGGGAGGCAGACAGCCCACTCCCATGCCCAGGAGGAGGGGGGGAGGACCCTTGCCAATCTTTTTACCTCCGTCAGTTTGGCTCAGTGAACTTGCTCTTTCATGAAACCCACCGAGGGATCTCTGTTGGTCCTCGTCTCTCAGCCACACCTAGGCTGGAAACCACCCACAAGGAGACTGAAAGCATGTTAATGTTGCACACAAGGGAGAGAAGCTATTGTTCCATGACAGTGAAATCAGAGGAATCCCATGCTTATACCCTGTGCTTCTTCAGAGTGCACTAAAAACATATACTGTACATATGAACGAATTAAAACATTTTAAGCGTAATCTTCTTAAGTGCCATGTCATCATACAGTAGAATGTTGGCAATCGGTAGCACAATCTGTCTTTTTTTAAAATCTAAAACTATTCTGAATAGAGAATATGTGCTCACTGTGAACCATTGGCTTAAATTTTGAAGCCATAATGTTCTTCTACACTCTGGGCCATGCTTCCCATCTATTTTTCCTTGAAGGATAAAGTGCAGCAGATGGTATTTGTTATTATGCATTATGTGACCAAAATATTGTAATCCAGATTTGAATATGGGCCTTGACCTTAACAAGCACCCCACATTTGCCTGTGATTACTTTCATAGCTCTCACACATGCCAAAATGTGTAACCAACACCTTCATTTGGACATCTTTCTGTGTATTGATGCTTTCACTTGGTGCTTTCTGGGTCAAGTGAGGGTGAAGGAAACAAAATTGGCTTGATATATATCTAAATATGGTGGAAGAATAAATGAATTTTCTGCCGGTACTGTGATTTTTATTATTGTTACTGTCATGGCTAGATGCACCAACTCGGTGTGAATTCAGCATCACATTCACCTACTAGTTAGATTCAGCTTTTTAAAAAAATACAACTACAAATTCGCTTACAAGAGTGACCCCTGCTGGTCATATCTGATATGTCTGCAATTTACTGGGAGGGAGAGGCAAATTCCTTTGCCATGCACGTGGGTGGATCTTCAGAGAAGCTCAGTAAAGCACGAAAGTGCAGAACCTTTGGAGGAGTGGAAACAGACACTGCAAGAGCCATGGAAGAGTAAGTGAGACTCAGGTAAAACACAGATATATTTTAGGCTCCTGTGCATGTTGCCGATTTTATTTCTACCCACTTTCAAGTCACATCTGAGTTTGGTACCCTAATAGGGTTTTTGAAGTATGGGAAATGACCAAGCATGACTGGTGATTGCCACCCCTCAGTGAATTTCCATGGACACAAATCCAGGTCTCCTGACTGTGGCTGAAATTCTGTTGCTATGATACACACGCAGGAGGTGAAAGGCATAATGTCTGGTCATTCCTGGAGGCGTGCACACTAGCTGGCTTGGTGCACATTGGAGAATCCTATGAGAAACGTGTTAATTGCTGTCCAAGAATGGCCCAGTGTTATGCATCTGCCTTCCATATATGTAACAAAGCAGCAGGATTCCGGCCTTTGTCCGCTTGCTGTTGATGTTCCGTGCTGTGCCGTAGACATATGGGGACTGATAACTGACTGACCTCCAAAAGGTCCTGTCCCCAACAGTCCTATTCTTGCAAACTCAAGGCTGTGGCTTCCTTTATGGAATCAGTGCATCTCATATTTGGCTTCCCTTTTGGTTTAATACTGTAAGCTGCTTTGGAGTCTCTTGAGGAAAAAGTTGGGAAATAAATAAATGCATGTAGTACTCTTTCACGGGTAAGATATGAGCTAATAAAATCTCAATCTTTTTGCATGCATGACTAGGCTAGGTGATACCTTTAAATCCTCACATCTAGTGAGTTTTACTAAATTTTGACCAACTTCCCAATGGAATATTTTTTTTTTTTTTTTTTTTGCATTTACCTCCCCCACACCCGCTCTGGCCACAGGGACTATACTAGTCTCGAGAGAGCCAAATGGAGGGAAGGGTGGGTGGGTGGGCATTGTCTATGTCCCTTTGTTTGGAGAGCTGGGTACGAAACTCCATCCTAGACTGTGATGCACTTTTAACACCAGCCCTGCCTCCTGCCCCATTAGGAAGCACCTGGCTGATATCACCTGACCACAAAGAATCTCAACACCTGGCAGACTACATCTTTTGCCAAGAACATATTTTGGTACAATGCTTTGATAAAGATGGCCTGGCATAAAAAGGTCAGCTTGCATTTATTTTATTTTATTTTATTTTATTTTATTTTATTTTATTTTATTTTATTTTATTTTATTAGTGACCTATAAAGATATCACGTAGCCTCATCTTGCATTTGTCTTTTTGGCCACACAGCTCACCCCCTCCCCTTTTACTTCTACAAATCTTTTTGTATATGCATGTTGCTATTTTGATCTCACATACACAGTCAAGAGTTCATAAACTGCTCTAGCAGTTTCACTAGTATAGTGTGCATGGACACCCTTTTATTAATTATCATCAAAATTATCTAAACTGGATTATTTATCATTACAAGTACAATTATTCATTCATTCATTCATTCATTCATTCATTTCATTACAGCACCATCTTCCCGAAAGAACTCCGGGCAGTAACCATCAATAACATATGACAATAAAAATAGAAATCGAACACACCAGACCAAAATAACCCACAGCAAAATAAAACAAATAATAATACTTGGCAAGATGGCGGCATTAAAAAAAAGCCCTATTGGTCGCCAAATGCTTCTCTAAAAAGCAAGGTCTTCATGACAAGGGACTAAAAATCTCACATGGCAACTTGTTCCAACACACAGAGGAGGCCAAAATTGAACCCCTGGGCAGCAAAAGTGAGAGAAAACCTGCAATATTCTGGTGGGTCGGGCCTCAGTTGACCTTTGGAAGATCCACTCCACCAGGTATTCAGGTCCCAAGCCATGGAGGGCTTTGTAAATCAAAACCAGTGCCTTGAATCTTATTTGGGACGCAACAGGAAACGAATGCAAGCAAGCCAGAACTGGGGTGATGCGGTCATACCTGCCCGCACCAACCACCAGTTTGGCTGATGCATTTTGCACCTACTGAAGTCTCCGAATAAGGTTCACGCACAAACTCGTATAGATAGCATTGCAATAATCTATCCTCGAGATTACAAGCACCTGCACAGCTGCTCTGAGGGAAGCCTCGTCCAGGTACAGGCAAATCTGGGCAAGGTGGTAAAAGGCAGATCTGGAAACGGCTACCACCTGGGCCTCCAGGGATAGAGCCAGATTCCTAACTCTTTCCGCCAGCTAGAGCATAGCAACCCCCACCCCCCAGACTGCAGAGAGAGCCACTGTACCCAGTAGAGGGTGCCCCGAAGAACAGAACCTCAAGTAGGTATTATAAATACCTACTGGGAAACAGATAAAACAAGCTTCCTTTTGTCCATACAATATCTTGAAATTCTTTTCCAGGAATCAAATGTGTGTTATTCTCATTATCAGACAATCAATTTGTTGGCCCTCAGGATGCTTAATAGATTGTCATGTTTCTATCACACCAAAGAGGACCATTTGGTCCAATAGATTCTATAACTTTATCAGCTCCAGACAATTAGTTTATGGTGTACCTTTGTACCCATGTGTGAATTTGGCGCCATTAAAATTTGTTTCAGCTTTTGTTAAATTGGAGGCAATATGTGCTGAATTAATATATCTTAATTTATTGCAACGATAAAGGCTGAGGCCCTTAAATTAGTCCTGACGATTTTAAAGAAGAAAATATTCAAAGATCTGAATTTGCTCTAGCTCCAGCTGAGCTCCATTTTATTATTTTGAATATGTAGATGCTTACATCTTTTGTTTTACTATTCCTAGCATGTGATAAAACAAAGTATACATTGATACAATATCTCATGGATATTGAAATGCAGTCTCAAATGATTAAATCTGCACATTGTACATTCAATATGCTATGCATTTATTTGTCTCCATTTCTTTCTATTGTTGTTGTTGTTGCTGCTGCTGTTTTTCAAAGTGTTGGGATGATTTACCTAGTGTCAAAATGAGAATTAGGATAAGATATATTCATCTCATTGTTGGATCTAAGAAAACCCAATTTTACTGGAAAATTTGTCCTAGACACTGGAGCAATATTTGAGATCTTGCAAACTATGTTTTATATACTCTGTAATATCTTTAACATAGCAAAGAGTAGCTTGAATGTTGACAGCACCAATGGCAGCAAAATCAAGATAGTCTTCTTTCCCAAACACTAAACAATTGTCAGGGCTGTTTTCTTGTGACCAGGGGACCTCAAAGTTTTCTACCATTCACAACACCACTGTGACACCATGCAAGGGAAAATCCTGGAAGCTGACTCTTTTTCCATCAATTAACCACTTCTTTCCCAAACACTAAACAATTATCAGGGCTGTTTTTCAACAAGGGTATCCTATAGACAAACAGACATCGACATCAATGAAGCATTGTCTGTAATTATTTGGAGATAAACTGTTGAACTTTGTACAGCTTTTCATTTTTAAAGAATATCTTCTATTTCCAAAGAACATATTTTTGGAAGATCTCACATTTCAGTCTCTTGACTAGCACTACTTGGAGTTGCAACAGTCCAATTTGGCATTAGCAGAGAACTTGTGTTTCTACTTCCCAGACACTAATTAGGTATGAGGGCAGAACTTCCGAAACTGTATTTTCCTTGTTATTATTTTTTCAAATGGAGTTGAAAAAGTTACAAGTCAGTAAGAAAAAGCCAACAAGAGAAGTGATATATGGGTTATGGTTCTTGATTGAATGTCATTCTGGGCAACTACATGCTATTTATTCTCTGCTTTGAAAATATCCAAAGAAATATTACTATGAATGTAGATCCTTTTACATCGACAGCCTCTGAGCTTTACATGACCTTTTAAATAGCAATTCAAGTGCATAATGTAGGCAATTTATTTTAATACAGTACTGTGAAAGAGAAGGGAATTTAACACCATAATGATTTTATAGAGAGTTTTCCTCTCCTATTGTTGAGCCGAATGGTCAAAACAATACACTTCTATCTACAAATTATTCTTTACTGGCCACACAGACTATACTGTGCAGCTATCTGTTTTTAAATCCCACATCTGTTCCATCCTTTCACATCAGGAAACCTTCAGTGTTGTCAGCAAGGACACTCTATGATGGCTGGACTGTCTGCATTCTTAAGGAAATCCCAAATGAACTACAGAAGCAAAATGTACCATATCATGTGAAAAGGCTTTAACTGCTTATTCCCAGATATTTGCATTTTGGCCTGCAGTGTAGAAACTATAGCATTCTTTCCAAAACCAGTGTTCCAGATGTGTTGGACTACAACTGCAGTACTAGAATCCCTTTGGGGAGAAAGGCGGGATAAAAATAAAGTTTATTATTATTATTATTATTATTATTATTATTATTATTATTATTATTATTATTATTATTATTATTATTATTATTATTATTAGAATCTCCAAGACAGCATAGTGCAAAATGCATTGACCTAGTAATCATTTATCCTTTCAATGGAACGTTTCCCCTTGTCCATGTCCTTATGACAATGTCCTTGTCATGTTAAAATGTCAGGTTGCATGCTCTAAACATTTGACATAAACATTAACCCACTCCCATACACATACTCTTCCACAACAAACTGTTGACAACAAATTTCAAAGGACTGTTTGCAATTATAATTTAGAGGATGGAAAAAGGCAGAATATCATTTGCTTAGTTGCTTGCTTACTTGATTAGAAATATTTTTACCCCACCTTTCTCCCAAAAGTGGACTCAAGGTGGCTTACATAATTAAAAATACAATATTGAGAGCTAGAAACAATGAATTATTCAGCTACTGAAGAAGAATGAATAACATTATGTTTAAAAAGTTAGATAAAAGCATTACAAAAACAGATTTAGAAGCAACAAAATATAAGCCATCCTGTTTATTGCCTCCTAGGCAGTCAGTCACTAAGGAAAGCGTTCCTGAAGGAAAAAGGTCTTCGCAAGCTCATGGAGCAACAGCAAGGATGGGGCCAGTTTGGCCTCCTATGGGAGGGAGGTCCGAAGTTGGGGAGCAGCAACAGGGAAGCTCCTCTCCCGTGTCTCCATTAAGTGCACCTGTGAGGGTGAAATATTTTTCAGTCCACAATATTTATCTGTTTCTGGTTAGCTTCATGGGTTGAAGTACCTGGCTATGAGGTCGGAGTTTATATTCCCACTGTGACTCTGAGAAGAGCCAGCCTGTGGTGTTTTGGAAAAGCTGCATAGCCATAAAATGCTATCAGAACGGGCAACTGGTAAACAGTTTTTGAGTCCCAAATTGATGTAGCACATCAACTTCTCGAGTGGCACAAGCAGAGCAAGAGGGCTCCAAAATCATGCAAGCAACTGATTGCATTTTAAAGTCAAAATTGAGTAATGCCTACAATTTTAAAAGTGATGCCATCAGAGTTGCTTGGTCATGTTAAACTTTCAGGCTCATTTGAGCCAATTTAAAAGAACCCTGATCAAGCCTGTTCAAAATCCCATACGATCCCATACAACTCAGAATCCTCAAGATGCATTTGAACTGCAACTCCCATCAGCATAATAAATAAATGATGGGGATGCATTCTGACAACATCTGGAGGGTTACACGTTACCCTTCCCTGATTCAGAGCAAACAAAAAAGACCAGATGTCAAACAGGCTGAATCTCTATACACTTTAGGATCAAGTCACATACCCCCTAGCTATCCCATTCTCTGTTAGCAACTAAGATGGTATAAGAAATAAAACATTAAGCAAAAAAAAAAAAAAGAAAGGAATGAAAGGAACCAGCCCAGAAGACATAGGTAACAATTCATGAAGGTATACAGTAAAACAAATTTGTAAATCTTAAAGTGTCACAGATAGTCATCTTTTTTCCTCTTTTGTTATGCCAAATCAGATGTAATAAGGCAACTTCTCTAAAAACTGCACAGATGCAATAGTTAATCCTTTTTCTTGGGGTCAGCCATGTGTTTTCCTTCCTTTCATCTGAACAAAGGAGACACAAGATTGTGGTCTTTCAAGCAGAGACAATTCATGTGGTGTCCACAACTACTGACAACCAAGTTCTATTTTTAAACAAATTACATTAAATGTTATTGCCTTGTATGGAATGCAAAGGCACTTTGCCATCAGATTCTCTCCTTTGAGCTCCGTAAAATCAAGCTAATGGAGTTTTTTTCCCCATCACAATCTGGAAAGGCAAGTCCTTAACTGAGGGTGACAGTGGAGTCATGGAGAGGTGACTACAATTGAATTGACTACCTTAGTGTACTATTTTCCTGGCAGCTCTTAGGATCAATCTGCTGAACTAGTCACAGTCACTAGTGACAGGCCAATCGCTCTCTGTGGCATTTATGTCTGATGACAAATTTGTACCAAAATGCCCATTGATGTTGGGTTGTAGTTCTAGTGCAGAGATAAGGCCATTATCTGCAGATTCCATACCCAGGTGGGTAGATGAGGGACTTAAGGAGCTGAGGCAAAAAAACCCACAACCGGCTTCTTTGACCTTTTTTCCCTAAGTGATCCAGTGTCCAACCAAGCCACATCAAATGATGGTAACATTGCTTGAGTGTCTCTAGCTTAAAATGGAATGTCTCATTAGTCATTATGACCAACAGAAAACATCGATCAGGTCAGGAGGGGCTTGCCACAACAAAATTAATCATTCTGGTCTTCCAATAGACACCTTTAGCTTCTACACCCGAGAATATCACCAAGGAATTGCTTGAGCCGTTATAAATCCTAACAGTTAAGAACAGGGAACAATGATTCCTTTGGAATATAGTGCCTGGAATGTGTGTGAGAGAGTTTTGCAGATACTCTGGACTGTTAGAAAGACAGACTACTGGATCCTTGACGAAATCAACCTAGAACTATCTCTGGAGGCAAAAATATTGAAGATGAGGCTGCCCAACTCTGGGTGCATCATGAGATGGCAGGATTCTCTAGGAAATAATACTTCTGGCAAAAGTGGCAACAGGAGAAGACGACCCTAAAATAAGCCACAGGATTGTGTCTGCAGGAGCTGAGCATTCATAGGGTCTCCATAAGTCAGAAGCATAGCAAGATAAGAAGAGAGAGAAAATTGTTTTTTGAGGGGGATGGAGGAGAAGCATAAGGAAAATAAGTAATCACTTTGAGGCTTGATTTGGTGTTACATCTCAGTCAGCTAACCATCTCCTCCCCAACTGAAACAGATGGCATTTATAACAACACAATTTGCCCATATTTACCCTTTGTTATCTCCAGTATGTCTCTTCTGTGATTCCCCTTTCCCTGTAATGTATGACTTTTGGGACTTGTCTTCTATGGCTGAAGTCACACAAGCCATATATGTAGGTCCATCACCTCTGAAAGCTCATGCTATCATACATTTGTTAATCTTTAAGATACTACAGGAATTTGATTGTTGTTCTTCATTGTATGAAATGTTTTCAGATTCAAATTAAATAGTAAAACTATCTGAATATAAATATTTCTGAGCTTAGGAAAATTAATGCCCCTTTTTTGAAGTGAGGTAAAACACAATGCTGTGTGTGTTGTGTCGTAACCAACTCTTCGTGACCCCATGTCCATGGAGTTTTCTTGGCAGGAATATTGGAATTGTTTGTCAGGTTCCTACTCCAGGTGCCTACAGCACCTGGCATTTCCCTGGTGGTCTCCCATCCAGGTACTAACCAAGGCCGTCCCTGCTTAGCTTCCAAAATCAGGCAAGATCAGATATGCTTAGGGCATCTAGGGGGCACCCTAAACACAATGCTACCTTATGTTAATGTACCTTCTACCTCTGAATAAAATCTGCTGCAACAACTCATTAAAATGGATGAGACTGGACTTTTTCAATTATTTTTAATTATTTAATTTTTTAACATATTTTCCATGATAGCCATTGACTGTGGAATTCCCTCCCTTGGGAAAATAGTCCCATTCCATTCCTGCTTAGCTCTATATTAGTGATTCATTTTTTTCCCAATCTGTTCAACTCTTTTGGGTTTAAAGAATAGTTCTTAATCTGGTGCATATTCAAATTTGTTTTTAATGCCAGGTTGGAAACCACTGTTAGGACCAAAATATTTATAAATATTAATAAGAAAAAAAAAGCAGCTCAGGTAGAGGGCCAATTTCCTATCCTTTCTTGCTATGATCACACACATACCCCCCACCCCAAGTGTCAGCCCTAAACAACACAGGATAGGGTATAGGTCAACCAAGGGGCAGGAGAGACTTTTGTTTAGTAAGTTTCTTTAAAGTAAGCTGTTGTATATGTCAAGTCAGGAACAAAAAGTATTTAATTTTAATTGCGAATTAATTACTAGATGTTAACATTTTTATAGAAATTACACTACCATGATTTTTATGCTATAATTATTAGTTTTGATAGCAATGATATTGCTCCTAATTTAATCAGGTCCACCAGCCCGAGTAGTATTTTAGTAAGTTGGGAAGCTCAATAAATAAATAAAGATATTTTGCTGGATGTTTATTAGGACACACAGAACATGAAGCTCAATAAATGAATAAATATATTTTGGGGGATGTTTGGATGTTTATTATGACACACAGAATATGACACAAAAGTGTCATCAAAATAATTCAAGTCCCCTTTACTGTTTCCTTGCTTTAAAAAGTCCAGTGAGTTAGCACTGTGGACCAGAAAGTATGGCAGAAATATAAATATATATACAGTATATATTATAATACCCTTTCTTTCTCTTTCTTTCTTTCTTTCTTTCTTTCTTTCTTTCTTTCTTTCTTTCTTTCTTTCTTTCTTTCTTTCTTTCTTTCTTTCTTTCTTTCTTTCTTTCTTTCTTTGGTCTAAATGTCAGACCACAAAAACAATACAGCTCAGGTGTGTTTAGTGTCTCACTGCCCGGCGTGGCTTTCATAATAGAGAGCTTCTGCCCTGAATCTGAATCACCTCCTACAGAAGTAGTTAGCCATTTCCTCTTGTCCTGCATGGCAGAAAAAAATAGACCAATAAAAATAAAACAAAAATAAAAACTAAATCACCCTTGGACCAAAGTGAGGCATTTAACACATTCATTTCACCATGCCATTTATAGACACCATTCTATCCTCTTTCCTCTGTCTCACGCTTTGCGTGTGTTTGGGCCTGGAAATATAAGTGGCCAGTTGTTTGTGGTCAGACAGGTGTCAGGCCACTCAGAGGTAGGCCTTGTCCATGGATGCTGGGCGTTGAAGATCTGGGGCGCATTCTTTCTCAAGGCTACTGCAGATATAAGTCTGTGTGGAAAGAAACACACCTCATATTCAAAACTATTTCTGTATGCAAAAACCATCCAATGTCCTGATGAAGCCGAACGAAAGGCAATCGTGTTTCCACTGAACTCGGCTGAGACACAAGTTCAGACTGATGGGGTTCTGGTGCTGACACTTGAGGAGGGTGGAATCATAGCAAAAAGGACGTGATCTGGGCATCCAAGATCCAGGAAGCAACGGCCCTCTTACTACTGTATGTGGAACAAATCTATACTGAAGTTATGTTATGGCTCACGTTTGAGATGTTTCATGGGAAAGCATTTCCTGTCTCCATGTGCTCCTTGTTTTTCTTTAGCGTTTGTCTCACTTGGTGGTGGGGTCTGCTAGACAGCTGAGCATCCTATGAGTAGAGCCAGCTTGTCTGGCTTTGGGCAAAGTGGCACAGTCCCAGGGCACCACCATAAGAAGGGAACGGTAAGCCATTTCTGATTACTGTCCACTTAGCACATCCTGGAAAGATTGCCATAAGTTGGAATCAAACTGATGGCACAGATTTATTATTATTATTACAGAATGACCTGTCTTTGAGGTCTTTGTGCATAGGGAAGGACTATTGGAACACAACGTCACATTTTTTCAGACAATTGCCTGGCTGCCATAGGGCTTCTGCCGTTAACTCAAATGATAGTGTCAGCCTTGAAGCCCTGCATAGCCCAGGACTTGGAGATCTCAGACAGTATTTCTCACTGTATTAATCTCTAGGTTTAATCTCAGTGTATTATTGACAGTCAATAGAAGGAAAGCGCTTAGATTCAGTACGGGGTAAAAAGGGGGAGTTTTCTACAGCAGTCTAAGAAAAAGGATAGCTGTGAATTTCACCTTTTTTTCTAACGAAGACTCATAATAGGAAAATATGAGTCACTCTGAAAATAATCTGCATTTCTCACCCTGAGAGCCAATCTGCATAAAACCAAACCAAACATAAGGATCAATCATTCATAGACTATGCCAGTTTAGACTGCAAGTGGAGTCAGGCAATCAAATGCCCATGAAACAACAAGGGCTCCTTGAAGAGAAAGAATTAGGTGTTCTTTATGTATACCATATAACTAGTAAATATAAAGTAGAAAATAATATTTTAGCAGAGTATAGAGCTGAAACTGGTAAGCTGTTATATCCTACTACAACTGTTAGACCAGATATTGCTACTGCTGTTGGCATTTAAAGTAGAAAAGTACCACACACCAACAAAAAGTGCTTGGGAACCAGTTAAAAGAGTAGTTAAATATCTTGAAGGGACCATAAATTATAAATTAAAAATACCAGTTAACAAAATGCAAAGTTAGCATGTTATACTGATTAAAATAGGTAATAGTGGTCAGATAGGGCTGGCAGGATTGAAAATGTAACTGACAGGATTTGATAGGGCTTAAAAATGTAATAGTCCTTTTCCAATCAGAAAGGCAGGGTAAAAAAATACTCTCAATAATAGTGCTATAATGAGTTACTTATTTACCAATGAAAAATATGTCTGTCAATAAAAATATGTCAGAGAAAAATATGTCAGTCACAGACATATGTCAGTCAATAAGTCAAGAACATGTATGACAAATACCAGATGTCTAAGTACTGAGTTATGTAATGTTTTACATATTTTGTAAGTAGTAAATGCTACATATTTTTAAACTAAAAAGCACAAGTGTTTATTTATTGTCAATTGCTGGCACAAACACACACAAGGGAGAATACCAAATTCTACTTTACAAAGTGGTTTTCTAATCAATATGCTTCAAGCTGCTATACACAGACTCTGCAAATTAGAGATTACCAGTATATATTATTTATTATGGTCAAAAGCCCACAATTTGAATCTATATTGGCTGCAGGCACTATTATGTTTCGTTTTTGTCTATGTCGCTTTGTCTACACTCTATACCCTTGTTGAAAAACATCCCTGATAAATGCTTTGTATTTGGGTGAGAAATGATGAACTGATGAAAAAAATCAGCTTCCAATACTTTCCCTTGCATGGTGTCTCTTTGTGAATAGCAGTGGTGTTGGGGACTCCCCTTCAATCAGGGGATTAGTTTCCTTTAATACTGCATTGCATTTGGTACTTATAATCCAATCATGAAATATTTTCTTCATTCTTTTTTTGTAAACCACCCAGAGTGGTCTTTGTTGCTGGATCAGCGGTATAAAATAAAATAAAATAAAATAAAATAAAATAAAATAAAATAAAATAAATAATAACTATTTCTATGCTGCCTTTCTCCCTGAAGGGACCCCAGGTGGCTTACAACAATAATTCAATACAATACTATAAAAACAGTACTATACAATACAATACAATACAATATTTATACAATACTATAAATAAATAAATAAATACATACATACATACATACATACATACATACATAAATAAATAAATAAATAAATAAATAAATAAATAAATAAATAAATAAATAAATAAATAAATAAATAAATAAATAAATAAAAGAGTAGAGGGCTTGTCCATTCTGGTATATAGTTATGATCTGTGTATAACTGAAGGCATGGCTTGGCTAGATATTTAAACGTTTGCATTTATATATAGTCCATGCTGTCCTTCCCCCTTAAGAGCTGTTGCACAACTTTCTGACCCAGCCATAGGACATGCTCACCTTTAGCACCCTCAGCTTCCAACTGCCACCTTGGCTGTAGATTCGGAGGGAGAGGGAGAGAGAAAGTGTGGGGAGAATGAGAGAAGGGAAGCTGGGGGAAGGAGAAAATGGAATGATAGAGGGAGAGAGGAGCCATGTAAAGAAAATGAATCTCCTTTCCTCTAACTTTCCACAATCAGGCAAGGCACTTAATCGACAGATGACTGTGCTACCAGCGGTGGTTTGCTGTTCGGATGGGAGGAGTACACCAAATGGCACGTCGTTCCTACCTCAACTTCAACATTTATTCATTCATTCCTTCATTCATTCCTTCATTCCTTCCTTCCTTCCTTCCTTCCTTCCTTCCTTCCTTCCTTCCTTCCTTCCTTCCCTTCCTTCGTATTTAAGTCTGAAAACAAAGTGTAAACAAAGGTGCCTTACAACCTGATCCACTCTGCAGTTCAAATGGCCAGTCTGCACAGGCCCTTGAGTTTACAAGAATGGTTCCTGCACTAATTCAGAAACAACTAGTGGAACAAACTTTACACTTGCCAGTGTTTTCTGGAAACATTTTCCAGAAACCTGAGAGACCCTTCCCCTGATCTTCTTAAACTGTAAACCACCCCGAGACTACTTGAA